>CP139509.1:490566494-490902278 GCA_021014915.2 Artemisia tridentata subsp. tridentata | reverse complement strand
TTTGCTATGTGTTGATACAAAAGTTGGGCGTTCCTTGATAGGACTTCTATTCTCGTACCAATTCGAATCTTAATGCTTGATGAGACCTGCGCACTAAGAAAAAGAACAAACACCGTTAGGCTTATCGAGGGATTGTCTCCCCCGATTATCCTCCGGCGTGAGAGTAAGTAATCGAATGTAGGGTTTAGTTTATGGTTAGGGTTTATTGAAGATCGTACCTTTACCGAGGGCTGGAATGCCCTTTATATATGCACGAAACCCTAGTGGGTTTCGTGTTCCCTACTCTTCGGCGTGTTAGCCGACATCGGGTATATAGTATATATCCTCTTTATTTAGAAGATACTCTATATATTATCCGGAAATAACTTTGGGCTTGGGCCTTGTCGACCCAAGCCGCATAACTGGTAGTCCAGTTGCGGCCCAAGCGTGGTGGGCTTAATTATTAGTATTGTTTACTAACCGGGTTCGTGACCCGGGTATGGACTATACGTCATCATGTCCCCCCAGTCTAGTATGCGCAGGGTAAAAACCTGCGGATGCTAGACTAAAGTCGTGTCGAATTAATTCCTCATGCGTACGCGGGAAGCTTTCAAAAAATTACCGCCTAAAAAATACACGTGTGATGTATCTAGTCCAAAAAAGTGTAATTTGGGTACCTTGGGAAGTGGAGAGTTTGCCCACTTGCCTTGTACCGTCATTTATCCTAGCCACACGATTTGAGCTAGTGGGGTACACGTGGCGATCATCTGTGGTGGATAGGAAAAGTATATAAACTACCGCCGCTTATTCACTGTGACATCCACAGTTAAACAATCACAATTCCGCCATTTTTACATCTTCAAATCTTCTTCGAAAAACAATAATTCAAAGGTAATAGCGCGTGCGCCCATATTCTGATTCACAAAATGGTAGCGCAACTTCATAATTTCCATTCTAACATAACCGAGGATGAACTGATTCAGTTTACCTCGGATTATTTTATCCCTATGGGCCTGCGCCCTGAGGTACCAGGCCCAAATGACACCATCGCGGATTTCCCTGCTGGGAAGGTGGGGTTATATACGCGCTTTTTCGAGTGGGCGAATCAGCGTGTCCCCATCTCCGTGTTACTGAGTGACATACTCAATTATTACAATCTCCACATCTCCCAGTTGCATTGTATTGGTGCTGGGAAGATTGCTAACTTTGAGGTGAACTGTCGCTTGTTAGCGATTCACCCAACCCTCCACTTATTTCGCGCGTTTTATCACGCAACGTGGTCAAATGGGTGGGTTACCTTCTCGAAGCGCGTTGGGAAGTTACAGTGTTACGTGCAGAAGGTAGATAAGCTCAAGGATTGGAGGGAAAAATTCTTTTGGGTTGATGAAGCCGTCTTCCCTGACCATTTTCCATTTTACACCCGTGCCGATCTGCCCAAGGATGAGCGCCCCCCTGAGACGTGGTATAACGCGGATCATGCGGCGATCATTGATGAGAACCGTATTCCCATCAAGCCATATCCGGAGGCGTTCCTGGTGCATATGGGCATCAGTCGCAACTACTTCGAGCATGAGACGGAGGTCCCCACATTCTTGAATGCGGATGGCACGGGTGGGTGCTCCTTCTGTCGCCTTACTGTCGTTATTAGTGTAAGCGCTTCTTCTTTTTCCATACTTTATGTAACTTGCTTTTCTTTGTTTACTTGATGCGCAGATATGGATCTGTTCGCTGTTGTGAGGCTGGAGAATCCGCGTTCCGTGGCGGTGGGAGTGCGTCCTCTGGGGGACGGTGAGCAGACTATTCTGCAGGCGACGGCAGGGCGCGTCGTGGATTTGGTTATCCCAGATCCCGAAGGCTCCCCTGGTGTGATAGCGGCTGAGCCAATACAGGAGGTGGCTCCTCCTGTGCAGCCAAGTCCTGACGCTGCGCAGCCTCCTCTTCCCGAAACGGTGATCCATTTAGAGGAGACTGACAGTGATATGGAGGAGGGCTCCCCACTGACGCGGAAAAGAGCGTCTGGTGGTTATGGTGAAGGGCCTTCCAAGAGGCCGCGGACTGAGGCTGGGGAAGGCCCATCTTTTACTGAGGTGCAGATGGGGTAAGTATCTAAATTGTTAGTTACAAACTTTTGTCAAGTTGTATTTTATTCTAACCGTGTTGCTCCGTGTCTTCAGTGTGGAAGCTGAGAAGTCTGGTGGAGGTGCGTCCACGACTGAAACTGAGAAGGAGAAGGACGTGTCCTCAACTGAGGCTGAGAAGGAGAAAAACGTGTCCTCGACTCCTCCCCCCACGTAAGTAGTTTTTATTAATCCCTTAGGATTCTGTATATGCTTGACTGTTTTCCGTACGCTGATCTTGCTTCTTGATTTTTCGTACAGTGAGCAGCCTGCTGGTGTTGTTGATGAGAGTGCGCCACCCAAGGAGAGTCCCCTTGAGGCGTCTGCATCGAAGGACATTGCAGTGGAGTTAAGTCCCTTTGACTCCGCGATGGAGGAGCTGGCCTCCATAGCTGTGCGCCAGTCTGAGCTGATTTCGCAAGCCAGGGTGTACCAGTCTGATGAAGTTTCCAGACTGCGGGCGCAATTAGCGTCTGTGCAGGCTGAGTTAGCAAGCTCTAAAGCTGAGCAGCTGAGCTCCAAGGCTAAACTGGAGTGCGCAGAGGCGTCTGCGCGAAAGATGGGTGAGGAGAAGGTCATGGTGATGGCTGAGTTGGAGCGGGAGCGTGCTTTTGCGGACCGTCAGAGGCGTAACTCTTTGTGGGCGCTGAAGTACTTGGAACAGAATAGGAGCAAGCACTTTGCCAATATTGAAGAGTTCCGCAGCCGCATTGAGCTTGCCCTGAAGACGCAAGAGGAGAAGCTCCGCCAGCTCAGCATTGAGTACGATGAGGAGCTGTATCCCCATCTTGTTCAGTCTGTGGCTGAGCGCAGGTATACGCTAATTTACTTCGTTATAACATGTATATATGTTGGACCTTCTTTCTTTAACACTTGTGTTATTTTGTAGGTGGTTGATCAGCCATGGTCTTCGCTTGGCTGCTATGTGCACGCTGGAGCATCCTGAGGTCACCGCATCCTTTGGGAAGGTTGTGAATTGCGCTATTGCGCATGGTGAGACCTCGGCCGCAGACAAGCTTGCGGAAGCCAAGTTGCTGACTGTGCCGCTTGCTGAGGTGCCTGGGTATAAGGTGGATGCCCATGCTGAGCTTGTTGCTGCCATGGAGGAGCTAAAGAAGCTTGAGCTTCCGCACATCGCTCTCTTGGAGCGTGATCAGGACCAGCCGATCAGTGTGATCATGGCGGGGCTCACTCTTCCTAGGCATCTGCAGGATGATGCAGATCAGCAGGTGGACTTCTACTTGAAGCCTGATGTGGCGCAGCTGAAGGTACCCATTTTTGCTCAGCCTCGTGATATTCTGAATCCTTTCCGTCTTGAGAAAGAGATTTCTTTGCAAAGGTCGCTAAATGCGCATGTTTCCAGGGTCGCACGAAAGAAAGGCGAGAAAGGAAAGGCCATTCTGTGCGGCATAGGCGCTGCGCATCAGCCTAGATCCGATGGTGTGCCTGTCTGCGTGGCCACTGTTTCCCTTGATGATGCGGAGTTGTTGAAGAGGCTCGCGGATGCAAAGGAAGCGGCTTTGAGCGGGGGTTCCAGCCAGTTAAGGCGTACATATAGTATTTAGCTCTTTTGTACAAGTCTTTTTTGTAGAACTGTATTCTATGAATAAAAAGTTGCTTTTGTACTTAGTGTTTTCTATAGCTTCTCAATACTTATGCTTTTTGAACTCGTAGTTCTTATATGACTTATGTATCCTTGCGTGAAGATAGCTTTAAGTGTTTAAGCGTATTTAGAAAATAAGGGTCATAATCGTGTATGAATTTCCTTAAGGACCGTAGTCGTGTGTTGAATTTTTCCAACTTAATCATAGTCGTCTATGTATTTTTGTAAGTTTACTTGTCGTATTGTACTTTTAAGGAATCAAGAGTCTTGATTTCCTGAGTTGTTAAACGCGCACAGTGTGCTCTATCGCGCATCCGTCGTGGGGTGCGTGAGGAACTTGCGCCAACGTCTTGAGCGCAAGGTGTTTAACAAGGATTCGTGATCCGGTGTTGATGGGTTTGCAACCCTCTTACTCAACGAGTTGTTTATTAGGTTAACTCATCCTTTCTGCCATCGTGGGTCTTAGTGTGTGCATGCACGCCATGTAGGCAAAAATATAACAATATTGAAACATGATAATAAAAGATGCAAACAATAAAGTTAAATGTGTTATGGAGTTAGCTAGAAACCATAACGTTTTATTAATACTTGCAAGTTTTGAAAAAGAACACTTATCTAGATAATACTTAAAAAATAAAATTACATGGATCTTTATTGAGGGCACTTTCTAAAGCGCATGAGTGTCCATGTTGGGCCGTAGCCTTCTTCAAAGATAGCACCGTTTAAGGTTGCGGACGTTCCATGTTCGCTGTAGCTCATTTCCGTCCTTGTCGCGTAGCTTGTACGCTCCATTGCCAAGTGCTTCTATGACCTCGTAAGGTCCTTCCCACTTTGGTCCTAGCTTTCCAGTGTCTTCTGCGCGGCTTGAGTCGTTTTCGCGGTATACGAAGTCGCCTGGTCTGAACGAAGTGCTGCGTACTTTGGTATCATAGTATTTTTTCATTCTCGACTTGGCTTTCTCTTCGCGTATTGCTGCGCGTTCACGTCGCTCTTCCAATAGATCTAAGTCTATGCGCCGCTCATCGTCATTGGTTGCCACGTTAACTTCCGCAGTACGGATGGTTGGCATTCCAATTTCAGCTGGTATAACCGCTTCTGTCCCATAGACCAAAGAGAAGGGAGTGTCCCCGTTGCTAACCTTGATGGTTGTTCGGTGCGCCCAAAGAACATGTGATAGTTCTTCTACCCATCTACCTTTGTGTCTGTCCAGGCGCGCTTTTATTCCTTCACCAAGGCTTCTGTTTGCGCGCTCGACTAGACCATTGGTTTGTGGATGAGTTACTGATGCAAAGTGCTGCGTGATGTTTAGCTGTGCGCACCAGTCCTTGAACGGGTTATCACGGAATTGTTTTCCGTTATCAGAGATAATTTCTCTAGGTAATCCAAAGCGACATACTATGTTGTCCCACACGAATCGTTTCACCTGGTTACCTGTTATAGTCGCTACTGCCTTTGCTTCGATCCACTTGGTAAAGTAATCTATTGCCACAATGAGGAATTTCAATCCTCCTGCGGCAATGGGGAAAGGTCCAGCGATGTCGATACCCCATTTGTAGAAGGGCCATGGCGATGTGATAGGTGTTAGTTCATGTTGTGGTCGGCGCGGAATAGGTCTGTGAACTTGGCAATCGTTGCACTTTCGTACCAAGTCGCGTGCGTCACGGTGCATAGTTGGCCAATAGTATCCAGACCTTAGGGCGCGCGCTACAATGGATCGTGGTCCTGAGTGCATGCTACATGAGCCTGCGTGGATCTCTCGAAGTACGTAGTCTGCCTGGAGAGGTCCGACACACCTAAGCCATGGTTGTAGGAATGAACGTCTATATAAGACGTTGTCTCTGAGCTCGAATCGCTGCGCTGTGCGTCGGATTCTTCGAGCTTCCTTCTGTTCTTGGGGAAGTATACCCTTGCTGATGAAGTCAATAATCGGTGTCATCCACGTAGGATTTTCCTCTTCTATCACCGTGGATATTTCCATCTCTGTGATTGACTTGTTTTTCAAGGTTTCCACCAAAACTTGTTTTGATAGATGCGCAAAACTGGTGGATGCAATTTTGCTCAGCGCATCTGCTTTCCTATTTTCACTCCTGGGGACCTGCTTGATGATGAATCTATCGAAGTTCTGGATCAGAGATTTGGTCTTTTCGAGGTATTGGATCATGTGTTCCTCCTTTGCTATATATTCTCCTGAAACGTGGTTAGCCACTAGCCGCGAATCGACGTTTACTTCTAGGTTGCGTGCACCCATTTGAGTTGCGATGCGTAACCCGGCTAGGAGTGCTTCGTATTCTGCCTCGTTGTTCGTGGCTGTGAATTCAAAACGCAGTGCGTAGGTGAATTCAACTCCTTCTGGGTTGGTGAGAATAAGGCCGCCTCCTGATCCATCTACGCATGAGGATCCATCAGTAAATAGAATCCATGGTTCTTGAAGTTCCTCCTTGCTTGTCGCAGGTGGAGTATCTGTATCCGGCTTCTCGATGATGAAGTCGGCCAATATCTGCCCTTTAATTGCAGTGCGCGGTCTGTATGATATGTTGTGCTCTCCCAGTAACACACTCCATTTTTGTAAGCGCCCAGATGCGTCGGGTTTCGAGATAACTTGTTTGATGGGTTGGTCTGTGATGACAGCGATTGGGTGCGCCTGGAAGTACCTGCGCAGTCTTTTCGCTGCGAACACTAAAGCTAGGACCAACTTTTCCATTGCCGTGTAGTTGATCTCTGTCTTTTTGAGCGCCTTACTAACAAAATAAATGGGTGTTTGGACGGAGTTCCTATCTGTCAATAGCACTGCGCTGACTGCTCCTTGGGTCGCAGATAGGTACATGATCAGCTCTTCCCCTGGTCGGGGTGCAACAAGCTTTGGGAGCACTGCTATGTGTTGCTTGAGCTGTTGGAAGGCTTCTTCTGCTTCCGCAGTCCACCTGAAGTCTCCCTTTTTGGTGCACTTCTTGAGTGTCTTGAATAGGGGAAGTGACTTGTCTGCTGATTTTGATAAGAATCGGTTCAGTCCGGCTAGCTTTCCGTTTAGTGACTGAACTTCTTTTAGTGTGCGCGGTGAGGGGAGGTCAATGACTACTTGAGTCTTCTCTGGGCAAGGCTTGATCCCATCGGGTTCTATCAAATACCCGAGAAACATGCCTTCCGTAGCACCAAACGTACACTTCTTGGGGTTCAATTTCATGTTGATTCTCCTGAGTGTGTTGAACGTTTCCTCCATGTCGCGCACCAGCTCGTCCTCTGTATGGCTTTTAATGACGAGATCATCGACGTATACTTCCAAGTTGCGTCCCACTTGCTTCTCGAACGCAGTGTCCACCAATCTTTGGTATGTTGCTCCTGCGTTCTTTAGGCCGAAGGGCATCTTTGTGTAGCAGTAGACCCCTTGACTTGTGTGGAAGGCCGTCTTTTCTTCGTCTTCCTCCGCCATTTGAATTTGGTGGTATCCCTTGTATGCGTCCAGGAAGCATTTGAAGGGATAACCACATAGAGACTCAATTTTCCAATCTATTTCCGGTAGCGGGTAGCAGTCCTGCGGACATGCTTTATTGAGATCTGTAAAGTCTACGCACATCCTCCAACTGCCATCGCTCTTCTTTACCATTACTGGGTTAGAGAGCCAGTCATGGTAGTAGACTTCACGCATGATGCCTGCGTCTACTAGTTTATGCACTTCTTCCAGGATGGCTTTTGCGCGGTCTGGAGCTTGTCCGCGCTTTTTCTGTCGTATTGGAGGATATCCTTGTCGGATTTGTAGCTTATGTTCTGTAATTGAGCGTGGTACTCCTGTCATATGCTTTGGCTCCCATGCGAAAATATCCAAATTATTTTGCAGGAGCGCGCATATAGCTGATCTGCCTTTGTCAGACAGAGACCCACCAATAGATACCTGTTGATCCGGGTATTCAGGGTGAATGGCGACCGTTAGGTTAGGGACTTTGATTGCGCGCTGTTGTGGAACAACGCTTACGTCACTTGTCACTGCGTTGCATTCGTTGGGTGGTATGGTGGTATTGTAAAGAGTGACAATACCTCCTTCCACTGGGAATTTGAGCATTCCGTGCGCTGTGGATGGCACGGCGCGGATGGATGATATTCCAGGTCTCCCAATAATACCGTTATATGGAGAGGGGGATCTGATTATCATGAAGTTCATCCAGGTAGTTGTAGAGTGTGGTTTGTCACCAACTTCTACAAATAGACGTAATTGTCCCGTGGGCCATATCTTCTCCCCTGTGAAGCCGGTGAGCGGTGATGTGGCTGGGGTCAGCTGACTCTGTATCTCAGGTCGCAGCTTCTTGAAGCAGTGTTCGTATATGATATTAGCGGATGCACCTCCATCTATATACATGCGACGGATGTCGTGACCCCCCGTATGTATTTCAATGGTGAGTGGATCCACTACTGCGTTGTTCGCAGTCAGGGAGGGGAAAGAAATTTCGTTTCCCTTAGAGAACCGTTGGCTGACCTTTTGTCTTGTCGTGCGCGACCATGACTGTATCATGTATATGATATCTGCCTTTTCTCTTGGCGGCTCTTTCTTGGCCCCTGGTTTTGGTTTTTCTTTCCCTTCTCTGATATTTTTCACAAGGTGGTCCATCTTTCCTTCCTTTACCAATTTGTCAATCAACTGGCGCAGTTGGACGCAATCATTGGTTGTGTGGCCCTTCTGTCCATGGTATTCGCAATAACCATTCCCTATGCGCTTATCTTCTGGGGTGCGGATTGGTGGTGGTTTTGGGAAGTTCGCACCCTCCGTCACAAATATCTCTCTTGGGGTTTTTGTGAGGGGCGTGTATCTATCATTGTCCCTTCCACTTCCTTGGTTGCGATAACCTCTGCTGCGGCTGCTACGATTGCCACCCTGGTCATTGGATTGTCTCCTTGACTCTTCTTGTGGTCTATGGTTCGAATAGCCTTTTTTGCTATCCGCAGCGGCTTCTTCTCCTTGAACAAAAGATCTCGTGCGCTTCATGAGTTCATCAAAGGTTAGGGGAACCTTATCATTTAGCTTTTTTATCAGATCTGGGTTATTGATTGCATTCATAAAACCCGATATTTTTAGTATTTCTGGACACGCCTTGACTTTCATGCACTCGTCCTTGAAGCGTTCCATGAAAGCGCTTGTAGATTCCCCTTGTCGCTGTTTAACCCTAGCGAGTTCGACAGGGTTTTTGGCGCACTTCTTTCTTTGAGTAAAGTTTAGGCGAAATGCCCTTCGCAACTCTTCAAACCCACCAATGCTTCTACGTGGAAGCCTGCTAAACCAGTTGCGCGCATTCCCTACTAATGTGGAGTTGAACATATGGCACCACACAGGTTGTGGCCAATTTTCGATAGTGGCTGCTGATTCGAAAATTTTTAGGTGATCATCAGGATCACCTGTCCCATCATATGTTTTGACGTTAGCAGGCATGCGCCTTTTCTTATTCTCCGAGAAGTCGCTGATGCGCCTAGTGAACGCATCAACCTTTTGGCGACGCCAGGGAAGAGACATGTCTTCGTCTTCCTGGTCGCGGTATTTTCCTCTTGATTTCCAGTGTCCAGTCTCGCTGTCCGAGGAATCTCTTGAAGATGAGCGGACTCTTTTGTGACGTTTGCGTCGACTATCATCAGAGTCTGAGCTTGCTCCTCTGTGGCGCTTGCGCCGACTATCATCAGAGTCAGAGCTCGAGGGGCTTTCACTTGGGGAGCATCGTCGCCCAAGCCTATCTTGGATTTTGCGCTTGCCAAGCCTAGCGTGGACATTGGCGCGCCGCTCCTCCTCTTCAGGCTCTTCCAGATGTTGAAGGTCGGCTGCTTCATCATCCACAACCTTCCTTCCAATCCTGGCAAACACTGGTTGTTTGTGGCTATCCTTCTCGCGTCTTTCCTTTCGGTAGCGCGGTGGGGATGCGTCAGGATTAGGGTCAAAGTTGAGTCTGCCGTGCAGACTTTGGCTTGACCTCTTCTTTGCCTCCTCTCGCATAAGTGCAGTTAAGGCTTCGTAGTTTTGAGATACGAAGTCACTTGGGACCAATTCGGAGGTAACTCCTTCTAGCGCGATAGAGTTGGTTTCCAAAACTGGATCCTTGTTTCGTACAGGCGCGTTGGGAGGCTCAGTGAAGTTTACTTCCGGCATGGTAAGAGGTGTGCGCTCCAGTTCTATCTCGCTAGTACTTGTCGTAATAGCGGGGGTAATCCTGTTAAGCGATTCTATTGCAGGAAAGACCAGATTCGGGTGCGCTCCTAAGCTTCGAGGCGTGCTGGTTGTCCCAGAGGCCTGCTTAGAGGCTGCATCAGTGTGATGCTTCTTCCCTAGCAGGTCGTCCTGCGTTTTCTTCCCATGCGGACTCTTATGACTTCCGTGTTTCGTCATTCTAGTTTTTGGTAAAATCCTTAGTGTAGGGTCCCACGGATGGCGCCACTTGTTGATACAAAAGTTGGGCGTTCCTTGATAGGACTTCTATTCTCGTACCAATTCGAATCTTAATGCTTGATGAGACCTGCGCACTAAGAAAAAGAACAAACACCGTTAGGCTTATCGAGGGATTGTCTCCCCCGATTATCCTCCGGCGTGAGAGTAAGTAATCGAATGTAGGGTTTAGTTTGTGGTTAGGGTTTATTGAAGATCGTACCTTTACCGAGGGCTGGAATGCCCTTTATATATGCACGAAACCCTAGTGGGTTTCGTGTTCCCTACTCTTCGGCGTGTTAGCCGACATCGGGTATATAGTATATATCCTCTTTATTTAGAAGATACTCTATATATTATCCGGAAATAACTTTGGGCTTGGGCCTTGTCGACCCAAGCCGCATAACTGGTAGTCCAGTTGCGGCCCAAGCGTGGTGGGCTTAATTATTAGTATTGTTTACTAACCGGGTTCGTGACCCGGGTATGGACTATACGTCATCACTATGAAACTATTCATGCGATATTTGTGGATTTAATTTATACTTATGAGGTTACACCGTTTGTTTGTTTGTTTTGTTTATTCATGTGTTGCATCTTGGTCGGTATTTATTTTAACTGTTTGGAGGTGTTGTGTTGTTTTTCATGTTTTTCCCATGGCCAATTTTTATTATTATTTTTGATAATGACAATGGAGTTTGTAAGTTTAATTCAATTTTTTAAAAACATACGGTACTTTTGAGTTATAGTCAAGTTATAGTCTAATAACTCATGTTCATAACTCAGCTTCACACCCCACCCAGGCCATAGGTTCTGACGCCAAAATTACCGGCTGTTGTTACTTGATTTTTTTTTTTTTTTTTTTTTTTTTTTTAATTTGTGTTTTATTGGGTTAAGTGTGGGTCAAAAGGCATGTGTCTTATAACTTGAGTGATGGAAAGAGGGCGTTTTTTGGTGCTGATGTGGTAGCACATTTTGCTATATGGCGTAAAGAGTTTATATTATTTAACTTTGAGTAAACTGCAAAAATCATCCCTGTGGTTTGTGTAATTTCGCAAGAATCATCCCTATCTCAAACGTTTAGCATTAAACATCCCCAAGTCCACAAACGTTTGGCATTAATCATCCCTGAGCACTAACGTCGTTAGTTTTACCAGTTAAGTGTTAAAATAATATTTTCTCGTTAGTCCTTCCGTTAATATTTTTTGCACCGTTAGTCCTCATTTTTTAAAATGAATTAAAAAGGGCGGCAAAAATAATATTCGTCCGTTTTTTTTACGTTTTCGTCTGTTTTTATACTTTTTCGTCCATTTTTTTACACGTTTTCGTCCATTTTTACACGTTTTCGTCAGTATTTACACGTTTTCATCCGTTTTTACACGTTTTCATCTGTATTTACACGTTTTCGTCCGTTTTTTACACGTTTTCATCCGTATTTACACGTTTTCGTCCGTATTTACACGTTTTCATCAGTATTTACACGTTTTCATCCGTTTTTACACGTTTTCATCAGTATTTACACGTTTACGTCCGTTTTTACACGTTTTCGTCCATTTTTACACGTTTTCGTCAGTATTTACACGTTTTCATCCGTTTTTACACGTTTTCATCCGTATTTACACGTTTTCGTCCGTTTTTACACGTTTTCATCCGTATTTACACGTTTTCGTCCGTATTTACACGTTTTCATCAGTATTTACACGTTTTCATCCGTTTTTACACGTTTTCATCAGTATTTACACGTTTTCGTCCGTTTTTACACGTTTTCGTCCATTTTTACACGTTTTCGTCAGTAATTACACATTTTCATCCGTTTTTACACGTTTTCATCCGTATTTACACGTTTTCGTCCGTTTTTACACGTTTTCATCCGTATTTACACGTTTTCGTTCGTATTTACACGTTTTCATCAGTATTTACACGTTTTCAACAGTATTTACACGTTTTCATCCGTTTTTACACGTTTTCGTCCATTTTTACACGTTTTCGTCAGTATTTACACGTTTTCATCCGTTTTTACACGTTTTCATCCGTATTTACACGTTTTCATCAGTATTTACACGTTTTCGTCCGTTTTTACACGTTTTCGTCCATTTTTACATGTTTTCGTCAGTATTTACACGTTTTCATCCGTTTTTACACGTTTTCGTCCGTATTTACACGTTTCCGTCCGTTTTTACACGTTTTTACCGTTTTTACACATTTTTGACGGTATTTACACGTTTTCGTCGGTTTTTACACATTTTCGTCTGTTTTTACGCGTTTTCGTCCACTTTTACACGTTTTTGTCAGTATTTACACGTTTTCGTCAGTAATAAACGTGTAAAAATGGATGAAAACGTGTAAATACTGAAGAAAACATGTTAAAATGGACGAAAACGTGTAAAAACAGACGAAAACGTGTAAAAACCGACGAAAATGTGTAAATACTGTCAAAAATGTGTAAAAACGGTAATAAACGTGTAAAAACGGACGAAAACGTGTAAAAACAGATGAAAACGTGTAAATACGGATGAAAACGTGTAAAAACGGATGAAAACGTGTAAATACTGACGAAAACGTGTAAAAATGGACGAAAACGTGTAAAAACGGATGAAAACGTGTAAATACTGATGAAAACGTGTAAATACGGGCGAAAAAGTGTAAATACGGATGAAAACATGTAAAAACGGATGAAAACGTGTAAATACTGACGAAAACGTGTAAAAATGGAAGAAAACGTGTAAAAACGGACGAAAACGTGTAAAAACGGATGAAAACGTGTAAATACTGATGAAAACGTGTAAATATGGATGAAAACGTGTAAAAACGGATGAAAACGTGTAAATACTGACGAAAACGTGTAAAAATGGACGAAAACGTGTAAAAACGGACGGAAATGTGTAAATACTGATGAAAACGTGTAAAAACGGATGAAAACGTGTAAATACTGACGAAAACGTATAAAAGGGACGAAAACGTGTAAAAACGGACGAAAACGTGTAAATACTGATGAAAACGTGTAAATACTGATGAAAACGTGTAAATACTGATGAAAACGTGTAAATACGGACGAAAACGTGTAAATACGGATGAAAACGTGTAAAACGGACGAAAACGTGTAAATACGGATGAAAACGTGCAAAAACGGATGAAAACGTGTAAATACTGACGAAAACGTGTAAAAATGGACGAAAACGTGTAAAAACGGACGAAAACGTGTAAATACTGATGAAAACGTGTAAAAACGGATGAAAACGTGTAAATACTAATGAAAACGTGTAAATACTGATGAAAACGTGTAAATACGGACGAAAACATGTAAATACGGATGAAAACGTTTAAAAACGGACGAAAACGTGTAAATACGGATGAAAACGTGTAAAAACGGATGAAAACGTGTAAATACTGACGAAAACGTATAAAAACGGACGAAAACGTGTAAAAAAATGGACGAAAACGTATAAAAACAGACGAAAACGTAAAAAAAACGGACGAATATTATTTTTGCCGCCCTTTTTAATTCATTTTAAAAAATGAGGACTAACGGTGCAAAAAATATTAACGGAGGGACTAACGAGAAAATATTATTTTAACACTTAACTGGTAAAACTAACGACGTTAGTGCTCAGGGATGATTAATGCCAAACGTTTGTGGACTTGGGGATGTTTAATGCTAAACGTTTGAGATAGGGATGATTCTTGCGAAATTACACAAACCACAGGGATGATTTTTGCAGTTTACTCATTTTTGTCAACTAAACGTAACTTATACTTAACTTACTAACATCAGTTGCACAAACTCTTTACGCCAAATACTCAAACTGATGATAATGATTGCTATCTAAATTCGTTATAAGCTATAAATGTACATCCAAACGACCCACTAATTAATTTTGATCATGTAGTCATTTATCTTTCTATTATTGCTAAGTGTGAGTCACGTTAGAATGGAATAATTACTATATATATAATATAGCGTCGAAAACGACTACAGTGTTGTTGTTTTGATTTTGGGCCGGTTTTCGTGGGGCTGCTTTCTTGCGTCTTCTTGGCCCGATCTGCTCTTCCGTTTTTTTAGCCCATGTTCGGGTGATTAATTGAGAATCCTTTCTAGGGTTTTCTCATAGTGAAGGGTACGCCTTCTGGAAAACGCTAACCCTAATGTGCTGGATCCAGTCTAAAGTCAGTGCCGATCTAATAGAAGTTGTTTTTTTGTTTGATATTTGTGTGATTTGATGGTTGTGAGTGCCGATCTAATAGAAGTTGGTATTTTTTATGCCGATCTAATAGAAGTTTGATATCTGTGTAGTTTCATGCCTATCCTTTTCTTGGTTTTGTGTCAGCTTATGTTGATTCGTGTCTGTGTAGTTTCATATTTATCCTTTTCTTGATTTTCTGTCAGTTGGCTGTAATATTAAGGTGAAGATGGACTTTTGCTATTTAGAAGTTGTTTTTTTGTTTGATATTTGTCTGATTTGATGGTTGTGAGTGTCGATCTAATAGAAGTTGGTATTTTTTTTATGCTGATTCATATCTGTGTAGTTTAAGGTTAAGATGGTCTTTTGCTTTTTTTTTTTGATCTCTGTGTGATTTGATGAATGTGAGTGTGCCTTTGATGGAAGTTGCTATTATTTATTATTATTATTTTTTTGTTGGGTGAATTTTTATATGAAACCAGTTATAGATTACCAAGCAAATTTATAATGTATTGATGTTGTCTGATGCATAGGAATGATGTGCTGGGTGAAATATAATAATGCGCCATCTTACAACGACCACAGTGTATGATCGCGGTGTAGGCACCGGACGGCATAGTGTAAACAACAACTATGCAACCGTGTCTATTTTGCAACAACAGTCACCTTTGTTAAGGCACATTTGTTGGCGGGGCAACCAGGATTGTGGTTGCAGCCACAGCGTTGCCTTATTCGTTTGGTTTGCAGACTGTATGGCCGGTTTCTGATGCTGTACAAAGTGAGTTTTATGCATGTCTTCTGCCTTTATCAGTTTAGGTGGAAACCTTAAAGATTGTTGTTGCTATGCTGTGCACTAGAGAGAAGACACGTATGTCTTTGCATCTGGTGCGTGTTACGTTCTCTGACCACGCGTTCATTGGCAGGGCAACCGTGTTTGTGGTTGCAGCCATAGCGTGTGGTTAATGGAGCGTTTGAAACGACTGCAGTGATGTCGTTTTGCTTTTGGCCTATCTTTTGTGAGCCTGTTTGTTGCATGTTGTGGGTCCGATCCACTCTTCTGTTTTTTAGCCTTTTTTCAGCTCATTAATATGCTGTTATACGTGGCTTCTCCCTGTGGCTTTATACGTGGCTTTTGCCTATGGTAGTTGCGCGAACCTTCTTTCTGTACTTTGCTCGGTAGCTATCGAAACCTTAGGCATCGACTTTATGTGTTTCTGGGACCTGTTTTATCGTGCTTTTACCAGTTGTTGTATCAAATATATTGATTTTATCAATGGTTATGCAAACCTTTAAGATTGTTGCGACTTGCAAAAAGGTTTGCACTTGCTATTTATTAGTTGCAACAGGCTATGATGAATTTGTGGCTCTGATTAAAGAAGTGAATCTCCACCTCTTGGTAGGGCAAACTTTTAGATTTGCAACCATGTCGGGTGTATTTACTTCTTACGATCGCTCATTAATATCAGTCCAATGATATACGTTAATGGAGGTCTGAAATGTAAATTGCCATGGCAGTCACCGGATGGCGTGATGGCATTCTTAGTATCGTGCAACCGCCTCTGTTTGTGCACATAACATTTAACATTTACAGAGCTGAGCCTGATGATATATTTTTATAAACAGAACGACAATACTGTAGTCGTTTAAGACGCTATATTATATATATAGTAATTTTAAGTTTTCTGAATTTTGCATTCATTGGTTTGGAACATCTGTGACTGTTATGCTTATATATTCAAGACAGAGTTTGGGACTCACAAATCGCAGGTAGCACTCATCTGTCTGTAAAGAACACGTGTGTTTTTAACGGCGTTGGTTAAATTAACTAATAAAATCCACATACACCCTTTGCAGGTTCTCTCCTTGAAGTGTGGCGATTAGAAAGTGAAGGGACTAGGCCTAAATCATGTATCAAAAATAGACAGGATATCAGTGATGGGTGTACCGACACCAGCCACCATGGTGTGTACATCCACCATTGATACTTTGTCACTGTTTTTGTAGCATACAAGTGTTTGCACTGACCTGCTTCAGTACATGTCACTGCCTGCAAAGAAAACGTAAGTATTATTCAAATATTTTTTATGCGATGATTCAATATGAAAATTGTTCAGTCATCGACATACAGATGTAGCTCTCAACTACTAATGTATTTACATGGTATGTGCACTCAACGTTCGTAGTTTCTTAGTATTTTCATGCTAGTTGTATTCCTATAGATAATTTATTGGTATTTTTTTATTGTTCGGGTTGATGCGGTCGCGGACTTTTATTCACCGTTTGCCAAGCTGCTGACTTATGTTACTATTATTATCTGCATCCTCCGTTCCACAAACTGATGAGAATGTAAGTCGCAGCGAATTTCTCTCTTTTTAGATATCTAAAAATAAAGAGATCCGCTGCGACTTACATTGTCATCAGTTTGTCGAACAGAGGATGTGTCAAACAAATAAAGTAGCCCTACTCACCAACAACAGGATGAAATTTTGAAAGATTGGTGGCAAGTGAAACAGGATGGCGTGACAAATTATTTGGTGCAGATAACTTTTTTTGCACCATGCTGTTTCATTTGCCACTGATCTTTCAAAATTCAATCATGTTGTTGATTAAGAGTTGTTATGGGACCTTTTTTACAAATATACGTACACAAACTTGCCATGATGGAAACGAGACAACAACTCTTATCATCACGAATACCAGCAAAAGATAATCAGATGGTCGCAGCGAATAACTGCATTCAACACTGCTTATAGGATCAACAAAAGATAAGTAATGCTAAAATTTATGTGTTTCAGTTATTTCTTTCTTTTTAGTTTGCTAACACACTTGCACTCAACCATAAAAACAACGAGAGATGTTGTACATCGCATGTCAGTATTAGCAATTGAAAATTCTTTGACATTTTTTAGTTGTCGATACTAACATTTGATACTTTATGTCTATGATTGTAATTTTTTTTTCGCATGTTTGTACCTGCCATTCCATAAATGAGTCCATCTAGGCAGCAAAAACGTGTAATAAAATTTTGTGTTTATTATTTCTACTGCCATTCTTTATAGGTTAACGCTTGAAATTGTTGATGAGTAACTTACGCAATTATCATATTCATTTCTGGTAAGCAGGAGCAAACGTCTGCATATGCGGTCATGAATCAAAGATTTGTTGAGTACAAACCAACTTGAAGAACAGGTAGTTCTTTGTCAATTTCCTTTATCAGATGGTGTGGGCGACTATTTGAGATTGAGAAAAACTGTCTGTATATGCAGACATTTCGTTTGCGGGCCTATCATGATTGCCTATTGGTAATAGAAAGTCTTGGCAAGTAACTTGCCAGGCAAAAAGTGTGTCATGGTTCATTGGCAAAGCAATTGCTGGATGGCATGATAGCATGGGTGCTATTGTGCAACCGCATTTATTCACATCCATGCTCGAAGTTAGACTTTTTTTAATGTATCACAGTGACTGCATACCAGGTATGAGTACTAGACACAAAGATTTATGGCAGGGCTATGATGATTCAGAAATATTTTCTGACCAATACACCAGGTAGTCAGAGATTGTAACCATAATTTGGCATGCCAACAACTGGATGGCATCATTATGCAACCATGTTTGTTTGCAGCCATGGGTAGCAATACATGATTTCTACGTTATTGGGTTATAAAATCTGAGCCTAATAAAATCAGCCGCAAATGATGTACATTGTGTATCAATATTAGGAAATAGAGAATACATGTTATCATTCATTTGCCAATACTAAAAGCCGATATGTTTTGTCTATGATAGTATGGTTTTTTTCCGTATATTCGTAATTCCAATTGTGCAAAAGCACCTGATCAACAGTAAGATTGAATTTTGAAAAATAGATGAAAAACAAAAGAGAATGGTGTGACAAATGATTTGGTTCAAATTACTTCTTTGTACCATCCTGTTTTGTAACCCATCTATTTTTCATAATTCGATCATATTATTGAGCAGGAACTTTTGTATAGCTGCACTTACGAATATATGAAAACAACCTAACCATGACAGACAAAAAACACCAGATTTTAGTTTTGCCAAATAAATTATATCAAATGGTATTCGTTTCCTAATATTGAGAACATCAAACGTGGAAAACACAAGCGTAACATCTAACATCGTTTGTGAATATTGACAAATAAAGAACGTGGTGCACTTTAAAGTGAAAAGTTTTGAGCCAAACAAAGATGTTTGTCGGCAAGTTTCTTTTTACTTTAAAGGCCACCACGTTCTTCACTTGCAAATATTGGCATACGATGTTAATCATAGTTGCCCATTCTAAGTTCCCATACAGTTCCTTTTGTTTTTTCAACGATCTAGCAAATCGCTTGGTGCAGGCCTTTGCACAAAGGGAGTTGAAACGACAAAAGGAACTGTAAGGGAACTTAGAAGGATTAACTATGCTGCTATATACATGTTACACAAAAGGCGATGATGAACTTTCTGCATATTAACTTTTCATATGTATGCCTCATGCATTTACGTATCTTGGCACGACAACTATGACTCTAATATAGTTGCAGCCATGGCGTGTGCATACGATACCTTAGTGAATTGCAGATCTGAGCCTGTTTTTAAAAACTAACATCAGAATTGTAAATAATTTATGTCATTCATTGAATCTGTTTTTTACATATTGCCAAATTCAGCTTCTTTGTATTGCAAATGTTCTGTTTTGCAATATGGCCAAATGTCTTTTATCATTTTCCTCAAATGGATTTTGTTTTTGATGCAGGCATATGTTCACCAACTGGGACGTACAAAAGTAAAAGATTAATGAATAGATGGAATGACGATGATGGATGTACCGCAACCAAGCACAGCTATTGCTAAATTTGCTTGGTTGCTGTACATCCGTCATTGACATTTTGTCAATATTTTTGGGGTCCCCATCTTTCTACACTCACGTATCTCAATATAACGTATGTGCCAATATTGAGAACTGTCAACAGCCATAAAACATACTTGCAATTCACATTGAGACGCTCACAGTCAACACAGGTTTTGGATACCACTTATCTAACAAAGAAAAGATAAGTATTACTAAAATCTGCATCCTTAAATCAATACATTCTATGATGATGCAAAATAATTAACTTTAACCCTGTTGTATGGTATATTTTCAGCATTCAAGGATGGGCATCGTTTACCCTAATTCAGTTTAACGCCAAAAGGTACGATATTTTCTTTGTTTAATTGTATTCATTTTTCTGCATTCTTGATGGTTAATAGCAGACACTCTGAATTGTAAACGATCAAACAATCAAATAAATAAAAAGCTAAATTGAAACAAAAACATAGACCCAAGGATCATATGTTCAAATTATCTAATATATCTATTTCCCAAGAGGTTATGATATGATAATTGTAGGAAAACCATTTTAAATTAGTAATTATTATTTTTATTATTATTATTTTTTTCTTTTAGGAAACAAATCAGAATTGAGTTTTTTTTAATTGTAGAATGTCATTGATAATGGAAGCAACTTATAAAGTTGTTAATTTTCTAAATCATACATTATGTTGTACTAATTCTTTGTAATGTGCTGTAACAAATACTAATTGAACAGCAGAAAAGAAATGTGTCTGACCTTAACGACTGTATAAGAGTACTCGACATTCAAGTACAAGGTAAACTCGATTTGCAATCTGCTTTACCATTTTATTTTTTGAAATATGGTGTTGTCTCAATTATAGGAAGTCAAGATTTTAGGAAATCAAGACTTGAAAAACAAATTGTCAAATAAATAACAAAGGTAACCATCTGATATAATAGTTTTTCTGTTTAAAAAAATACAAATCTGTTTTGCAATATGCATAAATGTCTTTTATCATGTTGCTAAAATGGATTCTGTTTTTCATGCAGATGTATGTTCACCAACTGGAATGTACTACAATTAAACTTGCATGGACACTACTCATACTCAGGTATAACGTCAGATACAATATCCTACACAAAAAATTACAAAATGTTGCTGCATATCATTACTCAAACTTTGAAACATTAATCTCACCAGAGTAAGCACTTCATATGGATTGGCAAATTTTACAAGCACTATCAATTTGCCTTAATGAATGATTTAAACTAATCACTACATGGCTACAACCAAGATGGTTCATCTGACCTTCCCCTCGAATTCCTTTTGGTATTTGAATCGTCTATCGATATCTCTGGTGCAGAGTATTGTTTAAAGACTGTTTAAATACCAAAAGTGATTTGAGAGGGAGGTCATATTTTCCACCTATGGTTATTAACATCTCCTAAACAGTCCAATTAACAAAAAAAAAAAAAATTTTGCCTACCTATTTTTCTATTTCCTGACGTTAAAAACTAATATCCTATACATACCATACTTAACTTTTTTTTTCCATTTTCATTGTCGCAAGAGATAACAAGAGACCTAAGGTGTTCGATAAAAAAGAATTTCTAAACATAACAAACGACACCTATCTGATAGTTTTTTTGGTTGCCAATACTAACAGTTCATGTCATGCGTTTGTGATAGTTACCTTTTTCTCGCATATTCATAACTGCAGCTACAAAAAAGGACCTGATCACCACTAAGGTACAATTCTTGAAGAAAGATGGGAAACTGAAGAGAATGGTGTGACAAGTGATTTGGTGCAAATTACTTTTTCGCACCATCCTCTTCCGTTTCCCATCTTTCTTCGATAATTGAGCCATATTGCTGATCAACAACTTTTCTGCAACTGCAGTTGTGGATATGCGAAAACAAGTAAACTCTCACAGGCACATGATATCAATGTTTAGTATCAGCAAACAAAGAAAGTAACAAATAGTCTTCATTTGTTATGCTAATTTTTTTTTATCGAATGCCTTAGAATTTAGTCGCCTATTGATCAATCAAAACATGGGAGTCACAATTTTGATCCTTCTTTCACATCCTAAGAAACACCCCAAATTACAGATAGTAAGGTACGTACTCATATTTATTTCTGTCAAACATCTATCATAAACTATAGTTACACATTCTGTAAAAGTCTTAAAAAAAGAAGTTGAAAGTAACAACCTGTATATTGGATGCATACATTACTTAGTCAACGAACGCTATAGCTTAATAAATTAGTTTCGACCTTAAACATAGTTTCTCATTCTTAGTTCCCATACAGTTCCTTTTATTCTTTCAACAATCTAGCGCTTGCACAAAGAAAGTTGAAATACCAAATGGAACTGTAAGGGGACTAAGAAAGGTTACCTATGTTTATTTTTCAGTTTCATATATATATATATATATATATATATATATATATATATATATATATATATATATATGCATTTTTTTATTTGTGTCTCTTTTATATATATGATAACCCATCTGCATTTAACTATAAAAGCAACTACAAATGTCGTACATCGCCTATCAATATTAGGAATTGAAGACTATCTGGTATTTTTTTTATTTGTTGCTACTGATGCTTGATACTCTCTGTGTGTATTGGTAAGTTTTTTTTCGCATGTTTGTACCTGCTGTTTCATAAAAAAATCCTGATCACCAATATCATACGATTCTAAAAGATTGATGAGAAGCAAAGGAGAATGTTGTGACAAGTGATTTGGTGCAGATTACTTCTTCGCACCATCCTCCTTTATTTCCCATCTATCTTTTTGAATCGAATCGTATTGTTTTACACAGAGTATCAACTATGAGTATCGACAAGTAAATAAAATCAGATACTCTTCATTTCCTAATATTGACAGGCGATGTACATCATTTTTGGTTGCTGTTACACTTAAATGCACACAACATATTTTGCAAATTCATTCCAAAAATCTTCCTTTTCTCACATTGATAACTAAGTCTTACACATCGAAATCCCGAACTATTTTTCATAATCCATTAGCTATTCCAACTTTACCACAAATATGTTGTTTATATGCTTTATTAGTTACTAATGAAAAATTTGCTATTATGTGCTATGGGTGAACGGAAGCTGGGCAAATGGAACAAGCAAGACTGAAATTTGGTTCAGCTGAGGTGTGTTATCGCAAATCTTATTTGGTTTTGTCCATAAATCTTTTAGCGGAATCTTTCATATGTAACCTCAGAAAAGGCCCGAAAACATTAGAAACAAAAACGTGATTCAATTCTTTTTTAAAAGGACTTATCCCAAAAGATGAGTTTTTTTTTTTTTTTTTTTTTTTTTTTTTTTTTTTTTTTTTTTTTTTTTTTATACGATTTTCTTCCTAACATAGATTCATTGTATTCATGACCAGGAATTCTCATTGCAACAGCATTCGCCGTTCAGTGTAGCTGCTTTCGTACCTCATGTAACACCCCCTAATTTATTTTATTGCAGCGGAAAGATTTTTAGGGTGTTACGGTGAGGATCGAAGTCATAATTATAAATAATGACTCAAAAGAGACGTTTTGAAAGTTATTTGTCATTCAAAATAATATTTTTGATACAAAAGTGAATTGTTTAATTTGAAATTTCCTTGATCTAGTATAATAACATCGAAAGGAATGACAAATTTGATTTTTACACCACGTGGTTTATCAGAGTATAAAATGTCCGCTCCGTGTCTTGTCTTGCTCTATTATTTACCTGAGATAAACATGCTAAAAGTGTCAACACAAAGGTTGGTGAGTTCGTGGAGTTTAATGGAAAACAATTTATATTAATAAATTCAAGAGTTACTAGTAATAGTTGAAAACCTTGTATAAGTACAAGTAATAAGTTCAAATTCGAGAATTTCATATAATGTCAGAAACAAGCACTTCTGGTGATGTATCAAGATAAATTCACAAGTAAGTCACATATAAGAATAATCAAGTAACAAGTATGTAAATCTTAATTCTAGCACATAATGCTTTTAATGCTGTTATTATGCCTGAAATCTATAAGTGGAGAGTTATGTAATACAGCTGTATCAAAATACATATGAAAACATATATATTCATATAGTTATATTGCTCTAAGCCTCATGACACGCAAAACGTTAACAGAGTACTGTAAAACGGCAAGGAGTCTACATCAAGGATTGATGGGTTTGGCCCTCGAGTAATAGGGGACTAGCCAATTTCCTATTTTTCTCAAATATAGTGCATCGCGACTAAATACGACTAACCACAAAGGCATTTTCGTCCAGTATTTAGTGGGATAGGTCGTCAGCCTCTAACAGGTTTCCAAACTGTTCACTACATTCGCGCTTACCACAGTGATTAATGGCTCATGATAGAGGGACTTTATGGCAACAAGTTAACTTAGCCAATATGGGTTCAGGGGGTTCACAAATATGCGTACTACAGTCTTGGCAATTATTTCCAGTGAAATGTAGAAATATCATAGTAAGGTTAACTGTACATTCAATTGCTATATGAATGTATATAATGAGTTTCAGTATCATGCTACAACCAGTAGTTTGAAAATGTTATCATTTGAGTTCAGTGTTAAAGCTAAGCAAGTAATTTTCAAGTACAACGAGTATGTATCCCTTCCAAAGGGTGATTCAAATCATGTAAAACAGAGTTGATAATTCTGAGTAAATCATGAGAGTTTTCAGAGTATAAAAGTAAACTTAAAATAGTTGAGCATGTATCTCCCCCAAAAGTATAAAATTTGTAAACAATTAAAAAGTGGGGCTACGACTCACCTTGAGTGTATCTGACAATGTGAAATTACGAATTCAAGTAAGATTATGGGCACTGCTCCAAAACGTGACCTGAATATAATGGAAGTCTAATTATATGACTCACAATGAATGAGGAGTGTGTGAAAACGAGAAATCGTACAACGATTTGACCAGTGATGTGAGTTTGATATGCTTAAAATGCCTCAAGTTAAAAAAATAATATTATTCATAGTATTATCTTGTTTTTATGTCTTTGAAATCAATAATATCGTTTCCTCAAAAGTGGTGAAGCGATACGCATAGTTAAATCGTTAGAAACTCTTTATATATAAATATAACGAACGTTAAGTATTTAAAATGAAATATACAAAATGCACGTTACGTGAATGAGAATTTGTAAAATGGAAAATAAAATAAGAATGTCAAATAAAATCTGTGGGTCCTTGTCCTTTTCCAGTTTTTACACTTTAAACCTAACTGTGTTTGCGTCACACCGTTAGTCCTTCATTAAGTCCAATGTCCATAAATAGTCCATAACTCGTCCAAATATACAAATAAGGCTCAGAGTTTAATAATGTGTCAAATTATACCCTATATGTTCTGTTTTTACTGTTTCAGTCCTTGTTTTCAGCGCTTGGCAGTTTTAGTCCCTTAACGTGAAACGCGTTACATGTTTAGTCCTTTTTGCATAAAAATGACGGGAAAAATATTCTGAAAATTTCTATAACTTTATTAAGTTCATTATAACTTATTTCAATTGCTTATTCCAGAAAATAGCTTATTTTTGTGTTAATGGCCAATTAACGAATCAACTTAAGGCCCGTTAAGAAATTTAGAGGCGAGGGCGTGTAAACCATTTTGGGCCTGGACTTGGGCTGTTTTTATGATTCTGAAAATGTATCACATGGGCCTGATGGACTGTTTATTCGCTATGGCTTATTGGGCTTTAACTTAGCCCAACCGGAACATAATGAATTTTCTGAAAATGAATTTCATAGAACCTAGCGATGTGATTATAGAATGAGCTTATTCGAATGCTTGTTTGAGCTTACGAGGGATAAAAAAGAATGAAACCCTTAGCTAGCTAGGTGGTAAATCGAGTTGTGCAAAAAGATTAATGGGTTATGTGCATAATTTCGTAAATAATCAAGGCTTTTTGAGGCTGATCGAACAAATTTTTCCACATGGTAAGACTTAGAAAAATTCTTAAGTGTTTTATACCTGTTATGACTTCTAGTTAATTTATGATTCGATTTGACCTTTTTAAAGGTTGTACATGTTATAAGGTGTTGTGAATATGTTTTTCTACTCTATCTTAACGTAAGAACAGTACATGTTTATGAACATGAGCAAATATACGTATAATGGAATGAAGAGAAATGCATACGATTCGAGTGGGGTGTGCATGGTATGAACTAACGTGTAATATGGAAAGGAGATGAGTTTAAAGTAACTTACTACACCTCGAAAGGTGGTAGAGACGTGAGAGGATGAACGAAACACAAGAAATCCTTGACCCACTTCGTTATATACTTATACGTATAGATATTAATCACTCGACAAGCTTCCTTGTTGCCACAGAAGACTCCTGGATTCTTGAGGTATTTTTGTGAGTGAGAGGAGGTTGATATGAGTGTAGTGAGTGTAGGGTAGAAGGTGATGGGTTAGAGTATTTTATAGAATGTTATACACACGTTTTCTTTGACTTCAAAGACTTTCGAAGTCTATCATTTGATCCTACTGTGCGTGACTAGTGATTTAGAGGACATGGATGATTGTTTTCTGTCCTTAAACCATGTGTAGTGGTAATAGGTGGAGGGTGGGGGGTTGTTTGACACGTGGCATGTGAGGGTATTGTGGGGCTTTGTTGAAAAAGTGGTGTAGTGGTGAGTGGGGGGTTGTTTGACACTTGTCATTCATAAAACCACTTGTTGATTAACTGAAGCAGACATCTAAAACAAACATAAAACCACCAACTACAACTACAACAAACATAAAACCAGCAACTACCATACCTTCGGTTACCATAAAATCAAAAGCAGACATCTCTCTTTTTCTTTTTCTTTCTATCAAAAACCACCAACTACAACTACAACAAACATAAAACCACCAACTACCATACCTTCGGTTACCACAAATCCACAAAGTGCACAAAGAGTTTCGGCTAAGATCTTTAAGGTCTCGGGTAGGTTCCTTTTATGTTCTTGTTTTTGTTTAACCGATTCAAAAGAAGAATGAAACAACCTTGTTCTTGTTCTTCTTTTAATGTTTCGGATAGTAAAAAAAAAAGAGCTATGTTTCTTTAAAAATCTGTGATGATATCTCTTTCGGGTTGATAAGATCTTTGTAGATCTTTTGTTTTGTTTTATTTTTTGTTGTTCGAAACTGAAAATTAAAGATGTTTTATGTGTGTATATATATACTGAAATTGAGAGAAGGAAAAAAAAAAGATTGAACTTGGTTTCAAAAATAAAAATGAAATGCCTGGCAATCCTCCCGTTGGTAACGTTCGAATTTGTGTGGAAAGGAGTGAAGCCAGGGCGCTGTCAGCACCATGAGCTGGAGCAAAAAATGCCCAACAACGCCCCTGCGTTTTGGGGCACGGGGCGCTGTTCTGCCCAATCCCTCCAACAACACCTCGACTACGCATGGTCTTAAGAGATTCTAGGAAAGATATGAGGGAGTAGGTGAGACTTATCCTTGTTTTTGAAATCCATATGTATTCGGTTTGTATTTTAAATGGTACCAAAGTCAGTTTTTGCGAGTAGCATTTATCTCTTGTTGTCCTAATGATCCTTTTAACATCACGTTATGCTAAAACAAGCATTTGGGATGCGTAGAAATAAGCATGGGTCAAAACGGTTACAAATTGATGTTTTATGTATGGCGAGTTGAGTTAAAATGGGACGAGAGCTTTGGCCTTTAAACTCTAATCAAATCTCGACATAAATTCCTGAAATTTGGTATACGAATAGTTTAGTGGGTGGTGAATGAGAGTATGTAAAAATATTCGTGTGTCGCATTTGGGGTTTGATAGAACGAATGCCATTTTGGAGAGGGTTTGAGGTCGGTTTCCACATAAACTCACAAAATAAAAACTGGCTTAGGAGTGGGCCTTGGTGTAGTGTGAGGTGGGCTGAGCAATTTGGGGCAGTCCGGTGGGTTTGTAGCTTAGGTAATTAGTGAATAGGATTAGAATTAATTAAGTGTAATTAGTAAATATTAGATATTATTAAGGAAGATTAGGGATGTTTAGTGCATGGGATTTTATTAGTACTTATCATTATTTGTTAGATTTGGATTAAGTGAGAATGAAGTTTTGTGAAAATTTGTGTCTCGATGTATGCGTCATTATTTGGTAAATATAGAGATAACGTAACGTGTAAAAATAACAATAAGAGAAAATTTTAAATTTCCCTGTAAAAATGGTGATTAAAATTAATGACATAGATTATTATAAATTTAAACGTAGTTAGTTAAGGAAAATTTGTGTCTCGATGTATGCGTCGTTTGTCTTTATGCTTAATAACTAGTCTTGTTATTGTTTTTAATGGTTCGTTTATATTTATTGATGAACTCAAATAAGTACATTTTATTACTATCATTTATCCTATTAATTTGACTTGTTTTATTATATTATATATGAGGATTGATACTTAATCGTTTACTTTTGTAATTCTCAGGTAAAAACAAGCATTTGGTGAAACTTGGCGATTTTGGACTAATTATGGAGCAAAACAAGCAAGAAGTTAAGAGTCTACCGAAAAGTACAAGATCAAGACTATTCTGCTCCAGATGCGCCGCATCTTGCTTATTACATACGGCGCATCACTATCCAGATTTCACCAGATACGATCCAAGATATAAGAGGACATGCGCCGCATCTATTTATGAAGATACGCCGCATCTTCTGGCAGTGTACGAATATTCCTGAATATATTAATCTTGGACCCCACGCGAAGTTAAGTCAATGCGCCGCATCTACTTATTAGATGCGCTGCATCTTACCCTCAGACAAACTATAAATACCCCAAGACCAGATGAATTTCAGAGCACACATATTATATACGAGACCGAAGTACAGAAACCCTAGGACGAATTCAGTCAAGGCAGCAGCACAAGACACACTTTGAACGAAGATACAAGAGCTGTAAGAAGGTCCTGCATGTGTTTAATTCATTAAGTAGTTTTGTTTTATTGTATTAGTAAACTTTAATTCATCAGGATTGGTGGCTTGTGTAATGTGACAACGGAAAGATTGCACTCCCTTAAAACTGCTTTCCCATTAATTAAAGTTTATATGTTGATGTCTTTGGTGACTTTTATTAGTGCATTGATAACCTCTGTGTCTAGCTGAGCGTTGATCGGGTCGCCATGCCTCTGCCCTCGCCTATTTATTAGATCGCCTATGCATTCTATCGTCTGTAGAAAAGTAGGAAGAAAGATAAATAGGATAGTCATAAGTAATCATTAAGGGTTTACTCGCCGATAAGATTAGAACCAACGAGAAAGGACTTAATCTCGGTGCGTTGCATCGAACTATACACTTCATATAAAACTAGCAATAAAACAAGTGACAAACTACTTATCTATCAGGACAGGTCTTCTTATTGTCTCGTGTATTTATCTGTGTACGTGTGTGCTACTTGCTGATTCGTGCCTATTAGTTTAGTTTATTATTTAATTGCAACCAATCGTGCCAGTCTCTCAGGCTGAAACCTCCCTTGCGTTAGATTAGGTTGTATAGCTAACTTAGAATATTAAAATACTGATTAGAATAACTAGATAATACGTTCCACTCTTAGTGATCGACACTCTACTTACCATTATATTCATACTGACCGGGTACACTGCTCGTTAAGTGTGTGTGTTATTGATAAGTCGGCTAAATATAAATTTAAAACTTGAGTAGGCATTAATACTGCTAAACCGCAACGACACATCGCACGCATCATTTATGTTTACAGAATAATCAAGGTGATCCATCTTGTGGTGGCTCTCACTATCATGGTGTTGGTGGGGGTCTTGGTCGTTTTGGCTGGCCAACCTAGTGAAGATTCTCTGCCTTCTATTGTGATCATTGTAATAGTAGTACTTCCGATGTTAATTATCTGTCTGTGTATTAATTTCCATGGTTTCTAATAAAATCTCGTTATTAGTGTTTGATATATGTGTGAATTCTTTGGGTTCTAAGGTTTATACTTTGTCATTTTCTTATCATAAGGGTGATGGGTAATAAACGTAGGTATTTATTGTGATTGGCTAAAAGTGATGTTGGTGAACAGCCTAGTTTATTTCAAGATTTTTCTTTTGAATGAAAATTGTTATTAGAAAATCTGGAAAGGTAACTGTCCCATTTATGACATGATTCTTCCTAAATTAGACATAGTTGATCAGGCTATGTATAATTGAGGACCAAATGATGTGATGCTTGGTTCAGTCATAGTGGCATTTATGCTTCTCAAAAAGTTTTAGATGGTGTTTAACGTGTTGTTTTTGTGAAATGACCACGTAATTACTTTTCAAAAGAGAGTAGAAAATTTCTGTTCATACTATGGTGACGAGTCAGGAATTTCTAGAGGGAATATATGATATTCTGGGTATAAGCTTAGGTTCTGGGTGAGGATTTCTTATAAGGTGGTAATACTCTATTGTTTGTTCAGAAATGGAGTTAATTAAATTTCTAAAGTGATATCAGGGTATTGTTACATAACGACTATGAATATAAAGAATATAATAGAAATTGAAATAGACTTAGATTATGATTATTTTGGAAATATTACAAGATATTGCTTTCACACGGTAGAAAGATAGTTGTTACACTTAGGTTACATCCATCACACCTAAGGTAAATACAGAAAGAAATTACAACGTAGGAGATCTTAAACTAGAGTTTATTCTTATTACAACAGGAATTTATTCTTCTGCTTAAATCTAGGAGTCATTCTTCGACATTGTTGGGGTCTTTAATGAGTTCTCATTCTCTTGCACAAATCTTGGGCTTCCAGTGCATATTGTAGTTTGGACAATGACTCTTGTAATGCCCCATTCCACCACATCTATGGCATTTTATGGATGATGGCGGTTCCCTTTTGTCCATGGCTTTGCAATCTCCCGTCTTATGGCCGTTCTTCCTGCATCTGCCACACATAGCAAAACAAACTCTAGAGTGATGCAACTTACATCTTTGGCACATGGGTTGTTTTCCACGGTAGTCGTCTCTGTTTGCAGAGGTTGCAATGTAGTTCCTCCCAACTTCTTGTCGGGACCTTTGTTGGCGATGGTAGTCAATGCGGTCTTGTAGGTGGTTGTGGACGCAGACATTATTGTGGTACTCACATTTGCTGGGGATAAAGGTTCTCCTCTCATCAAGTTTTCGCTTTTGGTTATTTTTCTTAGGTGCAATACCTTGCCTAATTCGTTGGGCACAAGTGAGGACAGGTTTAGTCACTTTTCTTAGACCCCTTAGGTGAACTGGCCTATGTCCCATGAAACTTTCATGGTCATGCCTACAAGGTATGGCCGTCTTCCTTTCTTCTCTTGCCATGTCGTTGTCACTCGGATGAACTATTGTAGTCACTTCGAGCACCACTGCAATGATATCGTTCACCAACTTCTTGATGGTTTTAGGAGTCATGGTTGTTGTAGGTGTTGGTGGGGTATGTGTGCTGCTCATGCTGGCCATCTTCTATGAATATCACAAAAACACGGATTTAGAATTTCCATATGTTAGAATAATTCAAATGGCATGGTATTTGCATATTAGTGCTAACAATGTGGTAATAATACAAGATTAAAAACCAACTGAGGATCATAAGAATACGATGTGTCTGAGTAGAATCGTAATTAATAATCAACTCTTAATATGGAATTGCTAAGGAACAAACTGATTTATCTACAAAAGCTGAAGTTCAGCAACTTTCTCTTCATTCATCAAGTTTTCTTCCGAAATTTTGTCTTAGAAATTTCTATGGTTTAGCTGCAGGTATAGTTACGAATGATATTAGGATAGATTTGGGTATAATTATCAAAATTGACATAACTTTAATAACTTGATTGATTGATTTTGCAAACCAAACAATACTGTTGATATAAATAATGCCTAAACACGTTATTAATATTTTTCGATATCTCTACGTTTTGATAATCACAAAATGTAAAATCATTAATCGGAAAATTATGACGTAAACAAGTATTTAGTTGTAAATATCTATTTCTACAACTCAAATCACTTAAGGTATGAATGAACTAATGCTTAATGCATTATATGATCAAAGGAACATTTTCTTAATAACTTGATTTTTTATAAAATGTCAAAAACATTTTATATCTTTTAGAAAAATATTTTTGGTAATAAATAAAAAGGTTTAATTCATTATAAATTTATGAATTCAAATTTTTAACCAAAATCAGTAAAAATGTTCCAGAAAAACCTTCCCCACAAAAAGACAAAACTGGGCAACGGCTAGGGAGGGTGGCCCCCTTAATTATGCTAGGTGGCCCCCTTAAAATTAAGGGGACCGCCCCCCTATTTAAGGGGGCCGGCCACGCTCCAGTAGCTCCCAGCTGTCCAGTTTTTCTGCCTATAAATACCAGCCTTCCCCTGGATTTTTACTCACCTTTTGCACCCCAAACTTTCTGTTCTAAATCCTCTCTAATCCTTGTAAATACTTTCTAAAATCCTTTGATCATATTCTCTTAAGCATTGGTTTCCAAGTGATCCAAGCTTCAACCATCCAAGTGCAAAAGAAGAATACTTCTATCAATCAAGATTAGAAGTATTACAACTTAGTATCATCTTGTTACTTAAGTTGTTAGTTTAACAATGTTTGTAAATCATTCATTCATTTGTGTGTAAGGTGTGTATAGTAGATTAGTGTTGTGTGTAAGTAGTGAAGAAGTTGTATAAGTAGTTGTGGTATAGAAGTTGTGAGGTCATAGAGTAGAAGTTGTGAAGACATAGTGTAGAAGTCGTGAAGCCGTAGTGAAGAAGTCGTGAAGCCGTAGCATAGAAGCTGTGAAGCGGTCGTGTTGAAGTTGTGAAGTCCTAGTCGTGAAGTCCTTGTGTTGAAGTCGTGAAGCCGTAGCATAGAAGCTGTGAAGCGGTTGTGTTGAAGTTGTGAAGTCCTAGTCGTGAAGTTCTTGTGTTGAAGTCGTGAAGCCGTAGCATAGAAGTTGTGAAGCGGTCGTGTTGAAGTCGTGAAGTCCTAGTCGTGAAGTCCTAGAGTTCAAGTCGTGAAGCCGTTGTGAATAAGTCGTGAAGAAGTTGTGTTGTGAAGTTGTGAGATTGGTTCTAGCTACGATTAGAACTCGACATTTAGCTTTGTGTCGTTAAACCCGTGTAAGCCAAAGTCGTGTAAGGTTTTCTCCGCCATAAGGGAGCTTATTGATGTTGTGAAGAAAACTCTCGAGCTTGGTGCTCGGGGAGTGGAGTAGGGCAAGGAAGGTGTCCTTGTAGCCGAACCACTATAAATCTCTCGTGTCTCGGTTAGATCTTTCCATCCCTTATTTATTTCTTTACTTACATTGTCATTACTTTCATACAGATAGGCTTATATAATTGTTAGTATTACTTAGAGGTCGACTTCACATAAAGATCAATTTGAAACTCCATTCAAGAAACCAAAACTTTTACAATCAATTCAAAAGAATACATATATAACTAATAATAAGGTTCAAGTTTTATTTTTCATAACAAACTTGAATCTAAGTTTTTAAAAGTAAACAAAGGTTTTATAATAAATTAAAAAGACGTAAAACTATTCAACCCCCCTTCTAGTTTTCCACAATTGGTATCAGGAGCCACGTCAATCAAGATCTTTAAAATACACTGTATTTTAAAACTTGAATCGATCTATGGAATCCAAAAAATATTTAGAAGGGAAATTTATGCAAACACCACCACTATTTGAAAACTATACTTTTCTTGAATGGAAAAATAAATTTGAAAATTATGTGAAATTAATTGATCTAGATCTTTGGCATGTCATTTCGATTGGTGATTTTCAACCAACAAAAACGGATTTTGAAAGTCAAACAAAAACGGATTTTGAAACTCAAAATGATTATTTAAAAACAAAGAATAACAAAAATAATGAAGCTAAAATAATTATTTACAAAACCTTGCCGAAAGTTGAATATGAAAGAATATCTTTCTGTAAAACGGCAAATGATATTTGGAAAAATCTCTTAAACTTTCATCAAGAAAAATGTCAAGCCAAAGATGAGGATTTTGATCTTGTACATGAATTAGTCATTTTAGAAAATTTAATAGATAAACATTTAGATAAAATAGATACATGTGCTACTAGTTCAAATATTGTTAATGAAGGTATTAACGACGAAGACTACATGAATCAACTCCAAAGTGAACTCAATCCAATATCATGGAGTGACACAGACGAAGGAGAAGATCATCATCCGGTATGTGACGAATGCAAACTAGATAAAACTCCAAATAAGGTACAATCCGAAACCGAACATTTTTGCTATGATCCATTCATTTTAGAATTTTCAAAACTAGAAAATGAGTTTAAACATTTTTGCAACATAAATCTAAAAACTATTTCTAAACATAAATCATCAAAAACTTTTGAAAGTAATTTTAAAAAAGAAATAATTTTAGAAGATAAAATGTCTAGACTTAAAAGTAATATTGAAATTGATCTAGAATGCAAAATATGTCAAGATTATAAACTTGAAATTAAAAGATTAAATGAAAGAGCAAAAATATTAGCTAAATTTGAAGAAAGCTCCAAATCTCTTAAATTCTTACTAAGCTGTCAAAAGCCATTCAATGATAAAACCGGTTTAGGATTTAATTCGGATAACTCATCAACTAGTAAATCAAAACAAATTAAAATTGAAAAACCTATTAGAGAAATTTAGAAATAAGGTTAATTACAATGATTATAAATGATATAAGTCAAGAAATCCACTGTTTGTATCTTGAAACAAACTGTTAAGGAATTCTTGTACTTCTTGACGACATCGTCACCATGTGCATTCAAATGCAATGGATGTCCTCAACTTTCCATCTCGGACCCATGAGAATCTGGGTACCAAGTTGTTTTAATTGATTAGGTGACGAAACGCACAAAGGAATGAAACTCAATTTCACGTCAACCTACTCACATTTGAAACATGCGCACGAAGACAAATGAATTATCAAATATTGAATCACGCTCAATATCTCACATGATAATCTATCCCAATCAATAAGAACCTTGCTATTATGTACAAGACAAGTTCGGGTCAAGCCGTTCAGTCTATTAAGGCGTTAAGAGCTTGCTACGATATTCTTTCACATCTGGGTTATCTTGAAGACTCACTCATCATTCGCACTTCATTCATTATCTGAGATTTTAAGAAGAATAGCTAGGACGTGAGGTAAGTTTCCTTTTAAATTTCACAAGTAGTTACTTCATGCATATAGTTTTGTTAATCATTGCCTTAAGATATGCTTAGCTTGATAGGTTACTCTGCCTTTACACCTTAGGTATATCCGTCTTGCGATTCAATAATCTTTCACATCCACATAAGAACCTACTTTCAAACATTGTTGAATAATGCTAAAAACATCTATTTAAATCATGCTTGGTGATCTCATAAATGTCATATATACTTGTGTATATGACACTTATAAGTGAACTAAATGAAAAATGAAAAATCATAGCTTACTTATTAAAGATCTCACTTGGTACAAGTCTAGAAGTCCATGCTATAACAAACTCCCCATTCCCTTGTGCACAGATAATCATTAGGATTAATTAACTAGCCTTTTAATCTTCCTAAGTATGATACTATGAATTACTTGGTGCTATGTATTATCTTCTTGTCTAATATATGTATATACATGTTATATGCTTAATGAGTAGTTTCCATGTTAAATAAAGTTGCTTAAATAAATATGCTTAGCATATATGAGTTATTAAATCCTAAATTGCCTTGAGAGAAGTTGGACTTGCTTGAAACTGAACTCAAAAACACAACCTTTTCTACAAATTTCTGCCAAAAACCCATTTTCAGTAATCTGGAAGTCAGCAGATGGGCGGCCCCCTTAAATACCTAGGCGGCCCCCTTAAAATTAAGGGGACCGGCCATCTGGAGATCTGGCTTACTGTTTTCTTTTTCAATTTCCAACCCATTTTATTCCATTCTTCCCAAAATTCACAAACACATTTTGTCATAAACCACCCACCAAAATTTACCTTCCTAAACCACATCATTCCTACACTATAAATGCACCTCCTCATCATAAATGCTCATTCATATCATCCACTCAAACATGTAATCCTCCAACTACCCAAAATCAAAACCCTCAAGAGTTGCTAAAATCTTGGTGAGACCAATTTGGAGGAGGAAGCTTGAAACTTGCCATAACCCAACAAATGATGTTGTTCAAACACATAACCAATCATCCATCCCTAACCCTTCATCTCCCTATGATCAATCCCAAAACTTCAATCCTAATCTCATTCACACTCAACCCACCAATGCATCATTAAAAACACTCACCACTCTTGGATCATCAAATTCATCCATATCACCATCTTCATCCACTCATGATTACCCAAGTTCACAAACATCTCCACCACCAAGAGTGTCACCACCACCTCCTACCAACTCACATGCTAACCCTATGTTGCATGTGCAAACATCCATCCCTCATAACAACAACACTTTACCATCATCACCTTCATCCGAACACTTGAAGTTCGTTGAGGAACTCAAGGAAGCTCATGAGCTTAGTGCTCTTCTTGCCCTACACCTAGCCCAAAGAAACCTTGATCAACCTTCATCTAGCTCTCCCACATCACCCCACAACAAAAACCAAGTTGAGAAACATGTCAAAAATTGTCCTTGTTGCATCTTTCTTCAACAACAAACCATTGCTCTAAATGAGCACTTTACTTGGATTGAGTATCTTCTCACTAGATCCAATCCAATATCCCCACTTGAACAACATCAAAACCTTCATCCATCATGGTCCGCTCCAAACTCTCCACCTCCAATGTCTCCACCACAACCATCTCCAACCTCCATACACCCAAACATATACCTTCATTAATCCCATTTACTCACCCTCTCACTTGTTTTCATTTCAAAAACTCCTCCATCATCAAGCAAGTCAAATGGATTTCTTAGGCAAATTAGAATTCTCTAACAAATGTATGCTTTAAGCACTATGTATGTTGTAACAATGATTATGTTTGTCACATAATCATTTTAAATTAATGAATGTTTGTTTCTTTCTTTCTTATATATGTTTGCTATGAATGTGTTGTTTCATCTTTTTGTTTCATTATGTATATATATATATGCTCATGACATGCTTACAATATGATCTTAGTAATCTACATATAAACATTATTCTTCTTAATATGTTATTGCTACTATTAAATCATTTCTAATGTACATGATTCAAATGGAGCTTGCTGCAAATACACCCTAACAATGACCCTCTTCTGGAAATTTTTCAAATTTGGTCGCCTGGGAAAACATCAGATGGGCGGCCCCCTTAATTCCCTAGGCGGTCCCCTTAATTTTAAGGGGGCCGGCCAGCAATTAAGGGGACCGGCCATCTGGGAAGTGAAATTCACTGTTTCCTTTTGCATCATGTGACCCCTTTTATCTAGCCCCAGCTACCATTTCTCTTTATGGATGAACTGGTATTGGAATCTTACAACAAAACCTCAAAAATTAACCTAAACCAACCACATTTTCATATTATAAATTCCCTCCATATAATCACCTCTCATTCCATCATCCTTCACCATCCAAAACCACCATGTTATCACCAAAATCCTCCATCTCTAAGACTCCAAGGAAGCAAAGACTTGTCATCATACCACCAAAACAACTCTTTATTGACTTAACCCAAGATGACACCAAAACTCCATCACCACCACCTCAAAGTTCATCCCCAAGTGCACCAAATGCACCATCAAAAACACCCTCTACCCATGGAGCATCATCTTCCTCCATACCATCCACTTCATCCATCAATGACTACATCAACACTCACCTAACATCATCACCAAGAGCATCATCACTACCATCCACTCAAGAACCTCCATCCACCCAACTTGCCATTTCCTTATCACCCATCACACCTCTTGATGCTCACTTCTCACCATCACCAATCCCACAACCATTCTTTCCCATACCTTGGGCATTGCTTGAAGCCCATGGTGACAATTGTCTTTGTTGCATCCATAACCGGACCATAATCTTTGGTCTTAGAGATGAGATACACTACATGTTTTCATCACTTGAACACATGATTACCAACCCTCCACCACCTTCACCCACTACACCACCACCACCTCCATTTTCACCAAATTAAGCATATGCAATGCTTAAAAATAATTTTCAAAACCTTTTTGTATGCAAGCCCCATGGAAGATCATGTACTCCTAGGACGATTATGTAGTATCATTAGTTGTTTTGTTTGAATGTTTGCATGCCTTATGTTGTAATCTACTTGGTTGTGTATTTATACACAACACTTCTATTAAATGAATGCTCTTATTCTATATGCTTGCTTATTGTTGTTACATATACTTGTGCTTCTAACATTTTTCTTGCAAGCGTTCCATAGCTCGTTTCCTTGGTGCCCCCAAACGAGGGGGAGTACACATCAAGGGGGAGTTCTCATACGACACTTTTACACTTAAAACTTGTCGGTTAAACCTTTTTGATTCTACTAAAAGGGGGAGAAATAGATGTAAACTCACTAAATACTTGTCTAAAAACTAATTTTTAGATTTAATGAGTTTAGATTTTGTAATCATCAAAAAGGGGGAGATTGTTGATATAAATAATGCCTAAACACGTTATTAATATTTTTTGATATCTCTACGTTTTGATAATCACAAAATGTAAAATCATTAATCGGAAAATTATGACGTAAACAAGTATTTAGTTGTAAATATCTATTTCTACAACTCAAATCACTTAAGGTATGAATGAACTAATGCTTAATGCATTATATGATCAAAGGAACATTTTCTTAATAACTTGATTTTTTATAAAATGTCAAAAACATTTTATATCTTTTAGAAAAATATTTTTGGTAATAAATAAAAAGGTTTAATTCATTATAAATTTATGAATTCAAATTTTCAACCAAAATCAGTAAAAATGTTCCAGAAAAACCTTCCCCACAAAAAGACAAAACTGGGCAACGGCTAGGGAGGGCGGCCCCCTTAAAATTAAGGGGACCGCCCCCTATTTAAGGGGGCCGGCCACGCTCCAGTAGCTCCCAGCTGTCCAGTTTTTCTGCCTATAAATACCAGCCTTCCCCTGGATTTTTACTCACCTTTTGCACCCCAAACTTTCTGTTCTAAATCCTCTCTAATCCTTGTAAATACTTTCTAAAATCCTTTGATCATATTCTCTTAAGCATTGGTTTCCAAGTGATCCAAGCTTCAACCATCCAAGTGCAAAAGAAGAATACTTCTATCAATCAAGATTAGAAGTATTACAACTTAGTATCATCTTGTTACTTAAGTTGTTAGTTTAACAAAGTTTGTAAATCATCCATTCATTTGTGTGTAAGGTGTGTGTAGTAGATTAGTGTTGTGTGTAAGTAGTGAAGAAGTTGTATAAGTAGTTGTGGTATAGAAGTTGTGAGGTCATAGAGTAGAAGTTGTGAAGACATAGTGTAGAAGTCGTGAAGCCGTAGTGAAGAAGTCGTGAAGCCGTAGCATAGAAGCTGTGAAGCGGTCGTGTTGAAGTTGTGAAGTCCTAGTCGTGAAGTCCTTGTGTTGAAGTCGTGAAGCCGTAGCATAGAAGCTGTGAAGCGGTCGTGTTGAAGTTGTGAAGTCCTAGTCGTGAAGTTCTTGTGTTGAAGTCGTGAAGCCGTAGCATAGAAGTTGTGAAGCGGTCGTGTTGAAGTCGTGAAGTCCTAGTCGTGAAGTCCTAGAGTTCAAGTCGTGAAGCCGTTGTGAATAAGTCGTGAAGAAGTTGTGTTGTGAAGTTGTGAGATTGGTTCTAGCTACGATTAGAACTCGACATTTAGCTTTGTGTCGTTAAACCCGTGTAAGCCAAAGTCGTGTAAGGTTTTCTCCGCCATAAGGGAGCTTATTGAAGTTGTGAAGAAAACTCTCGAGCTTGGTGCTCGGGGAGTGGAGTAGGGCAAGGAAGGTGTCCTTGTAGCCGAACCACTATAAATCTCTCGTGTCTCGGTTAGATCTTTCCATCCCTTATTTATTTCTTTACTTACATTGTCATTACTTTCATACACATAGGCTTATATAATTGTTAGTATTACTTAGAGGTCGACTTCACATAAAGATCAATTTGAAACTCCATTCAAGAAACCAAAACTTTTACAATCAATTCAAAAGAATACATATATAACTAATAATAAGGTTCAAGCTTTATTTTTCATAACAAACTTGAATCTAAGTTTTTAAAAGTAAACAAAGGTTTTATAATAAATTAAAAAGACGTAAAACTATTCAACCCCCCTTCTAGTTTTTCACAAATACGAGGTCTTTTATTAATGCTTCATCGATTTACGTAGTGTCATTTGTCTATTAGAAAGGGTAGCAATTGATGGGATTTTCGTGTAAGGATACGAGGAGTCATTTCATGCATGCATAGTATTATAACATAAAGTATGTTAGAAGGAATTTATTCATAACAGAAAGATGTAACGGAAAGGAAATCATTACACATTAAGAGTCGGTTACAAGTTCTGAAAGTTACAGAATTATTAAGAAATACATGAAACACTAACCAAAAACTATTTGGTTTAGTGGGTACAACAACGATACATGTAAACTTAGAATTAGCTACGTCTCTGACGTAGACGTCTAACTTCTGCCTCAAGTTCTCGTTGTGTAGCTTCCATGTGCGCGAAGCGTTCCTGACACATGTTCATCTGATTAGCCAACATGGTTTCTAGAGCTGCAATCTTTTGACCCTGAGTTCTTGTTGTGTCCCTGGCCATCCATAGGGTTCTTTCAATGTCCTCAACTCTAATGTGTGTCTGGGTGTGGCCTCTAACCAAACAGCGGGTTTTGGCATCTAAGTTCCTAAGTTCTTGTTCGTAATTGTCCTTCATCTTACCAACATTTACTCCTAAATCAAACACTTCTCGTCTCTCAGCATCTGATCTTTTGAACAAAGTGTCAATGTTACGATCGTACCATTCGAAATGTAATGGTTGTAACTCTTTTAGTTGTTCAGAGTGAGCGTCTAGTGTGCTAGTGTGTTGATAAAGGCGAGTCCATATTGAATCACGAGTGTCTATACTGTGGTTAGGGGAATTAGGTAAAGATACATCGTCTGGGATGTTTGGCATTGAGGAGTCTGGAGTGTTAGGTAAGGGAGAATTTGGCTCAACATCCTTCCAAGTCATTCCTTGGCGTGAACTCTGCCCAAACTCGAATGTTGCCTGACCACCAATCAACTCTTCAAAAGAGACGTTTTGAAAGTTATTTGTCATTCAAAATAATATTTTTGATACAAAAGTGAATTGTTTAATTTGAAATTTCCTTGATCTGGTATAATAACATCGAAAAGAGTGACAAATTTGATTTTTACACAACGTGGTTTATCAGAGTATAAAATGTCCGTTCCGTGTCTTGTCTTGCTCCATTATTTACCTGAGATAAACATGCTAAAAGTGTCAACACAAAGGTTGGTGAGTTTAATGGAAAACAGTTTATATTAATAAATTCAAGAGTTACTAGTAATAGTTGAAAACCTTGTATAAGTACAAGTAATAAGTTCAAATTCGAGAATTTCATATAATGTTCGAAACAAGCACTTCTGGTGATGTATCAAGATAAATTCACAAGTAAGTCACATATAAGAATAATCAAGTAACAAGTATGTAAATCTTAATTCTAGCACATAATGCTTTTAATGCTGTTATTATGCCTGAAATCTATAAGTGGAGAGTTATGTAATACAGCTGTATCAAAATACATATGAAAACATATAGTATATTCATATAGTTATATTGCTCTAAGCCTCATGACACGCAAAACGTTAACAGAGTACCGTAAAATGGCAAGGAGTCTACATCAAGGATTGATGGGTTTGGCCCTCGAGTAATAGGGGACTAGCCAATTTCCTATTTTTCTCAAATATAGTGCATCGCGACTAAATACGACTAACCACAAAGGCATTTTCGTCCAGTATTTAGTGGGATAGGTCGTCAGCCTCTAACAGGTTTCAAAACTGTTCACTACATTCGCGCTTACCGCAGTGATTAATGGCTCATGATAGAGGGACTTTATGGCAACAAGTTAACTTAGGCAATATGGGTTCAGGGGGTTCACAAATATGCGTACTACAGTCTTGGCAATTATTTCCAGTGAAATGTAGAAATATCATAGTAAGGTTAACTGTACATTCAATTGCTATATGAATGTATATAATGAGTTTCAGTATCATGCTACAACCAGCAGTTTGAAAATGTTATCATTTGAGTTCAGTGTTAAAGCTAAGCAAGTAATTTGCAAGTACAACGAGTATGTATCCCTTCCAAAGGGTTATTCAAATCATGTAAAACATAGTTGATGATTCTGAGTAAATCATGAGAGTTTTCAGAGTATAAAAGTAAACTTAAAGCAGTTGAGCATGTATCTCCCCCAAAAGTATAAAATTTGTAAACAATTAAAAAGTGGGGCTACGACTCACCTTGAGTGTATCTGACAATGTGAAATTACGAATTCAAGTAAGATTATGGGCACTGCTCCAGAACGTGACCTGAATATAATGGAAGTCTAAGTATATGACTCACAATGAATGAGGAGTGTGTGAAAACGAGAAATCGTACAACGATTTGACCAGTGATGTGAGTTTGATATGCTTAAAATGCCTCAAGTTAAAAAAATAATATTATTCATAGTATTATCTTGCTTTTATGTCTTTGAAATCAATAATATCGTTTTCTCAAAAGTGGTGAAGCGATACGCATAGTTAAATCGTTAGAAACTCTTTATATATAAATATAACGAACGTTAAGTATTTAAAATGAAATATACAAAATGCACGTGACGTGAATGAGAATTTGTAAAATGGAAAATGAAATAAGAATGTCAAATAAAATCTGTGGGTCCTTGTCCTTTTCCAGTTTTTACACTTTAACCCAAACTGTGTTTGCGTCACACCGTTAGTCCTTCGTTATGTCCAATGTCCATAAATAGCCCATAACTCGTCCAAATACACAAATAAGGATCGGAGTTTAATAATGTGTCAAATTATACCCTATATGTTCTGTTTTTACTGTTTCAGTCCTTGTTTTCAGCGCTTGGCAGTTTTAGTCCCTTAACGTGAAACGCGTTACATGTTTAGTCCTTTTTGCATAAAAATGACGGGAAAAATATTCTGAAAATTTCTATAACTTTATTAAGTTCATTATAACTTATTTCAATTGCTTATTCCAGAAAAGAGCTTATTTTTGTGTTAATGGCCAATTAACGAATCAACTTAAGGCCCGTTAAGAAATTTAGAGGCGAGGGCGTGTAAACCGTTTTGGGCCTGGGCTTGGGCTGTTTTTATGATTCTGAAAATGTATCACATGGGCCTGATGGACTGTTTATTCGCTATGGCTTATTGGGCTTTAACTTAGCCCAACCGGAACATAATGAATTTTCTGAAAATGAATTTCTTAGAACCTAGCGATGTGATTATAGAATGAGCTTATTCGAACGCTTGTTTGAGCTTATGAGGGATAAAAAAGAATGAAATCCTTAGCTAGCTAGGTGATAAATCGAGTTGTGCAAAAAGATTAATGGGTTATGTGCATAATTTCGTAAATAATCATGGCTTTTTGAGGCTGGTCGAACAGATTTTTCCACATGGTAACACTTAGAAAAATTCTTAAGTGTTTTCTACCTGTTATGACTTCTAGTTAATTTATGATTCGATTTGACCTTTTTAAAGGTCGTACATGTTATAAGGTGTTGTGAATATGTTTTTCTAGTCTATCTTAACGTAAGAACAGTACATGTTTATGAACATGAGCAAATATACGTATAATGGAATGAAGAGAAATGCATACGATTCGAGTGGGGTGTGCATGGTATGAACTAACGTGTAATATGGAAATGAGATGAGTTTAAAGTAACTTACTACACCTTGAAAGGTGGTAGAGACGTAAGAGGATGAACGAAACACAAGAAATCCTTGACCCACTTCGTTATATATTTATACGTATAGATATTAATCACTCGACAAGCTTCCTTGTTGCCACAGAAGACTCCTGGCTTCTTGAGGTATTTTTGTGAGTGAGAGGAGGTTGATATGAGTGTAGTGAGTGTAGGGTAGAAGGTGATGGGTTAGAGTATTTTATAGAATGTTATACACACGTTTTCTTTGACTTCAAAGACTTTCAAAGTCTATCATTTGATCCTACTGTGCGTGACTAGTGATTTAGAGGACATGGATGATTGTTTTCTATCCTTAAGAGATTCTAGGAAATATATGAGGGAGTAGGTGAGACTTATCCTTGTTTTTGAAATCCATATGTATTCGGTTTGTATTTTAAATGGTACCAAAGTGAGTTTTTCGAGTAGCATTTATCTCTTATTGTCCTAATGATCCTTTTAACATCACGTTATGCTAAAACAAGCATTTGGGATGCGTACTGATGCGTGTTTATTTGTTCTAATTCTTTTATATCCCCGGCAACGGCGCCAAAAACTTGATGCGCGCATGATGTGTCGTTGCGGTTTAGCAGTATTAATGCCTACTCAAGTTTTAAATTTATATTTAGCCGACTTATCAATAACACACACACTTAACGAGCAGTGTACCCGGTCAGTATGAATATAATGGTAAGTAGAGTGTCGATCACTAAGAGTGGAACGTATTATCTAGTTATTCTAATCAGTATTTTAATATCTTAAGTTAGCTATACAACCTAATCTAACGCAAGGGGGTTCAGCCTGAGAGACTGGCACGGTTTGGTTATGATTAAATAGTAAACGAAACTAATGAGCACGGATCAACGATTAGCACACACGTACACATATAGATACTTGAGACAATAAGAAGACCTGTCCTGATAATTAAGTAGCTTGTCACTTGTTTTATTGCAAGTTTTATATGAAGTGTATATAATTAACCCTTTCTCATTGGCTCTAATCTTATCGGCGAGTAAACCCTTAATGATCACTTATGTCTATCCTACTATCCTAGAAACGATAGAATAAATAGGCGAGGAAGGGCATGGCGACCCAAGCAATGCTCAGCTAGACACAGAGGTTATCAATGCACTAATAAAAGTCACCAAAGACATCAACATATAAACTTTAATTAATGGGAAAGCAATTTTAAGGGGTGTGCATGATATTCCGTAGTCACATGACATCAGCCCATCAATCCTGATGAATTAAAGTGTACTAATACAATAAAACAAAACTACTTAATGAATTGAATACATGCAGGACCTTCTTACAGCTCTTGTATCTTCGTTCAGGGTGTGTCTTGTGCTGCTAATACGTCTGAATTCGTCTCTGGTTTGGTACTCGTACGTATGGTATCGTGCACACAAAATTCGTCTGACTTTGGGGTATTTATAGTTTCTGTCTGAGGGTTAGATGCGGCGCATAGGATAAGTAGATGCGGCGCATTGACTTAACTTCGCGTGGGGTCCAAGATTAATATATTCAGGAATATTCGTACACCGCCTTAAGATGCGGCGTAACTCCATTTCTCTATGCGGCGCATGTCCTTTGCTGTCTTGGATTGTAACTTGTGAAATCTTGATAGTGATACGCCGTATGTAAGAAGTATGTTGCGGCGTATCTGGAGCAGAATGATCTTGATCTTGTACATTTCAGTAGACTCTTAACATCTTGCTTGTTTTGCTCCATAATTAGTCCAAAATCGCCAAGTTTCACATAATACTTGTTTTTACCTGAGAATTACAAAAGTAAACATTAACGTATCAATTCTCATATATAATATAATAAAACAAGTCAAATAAATAGGACAAATGATGATAATAAAATGTACTTATTTGAGTTCATCAAATATCCCCACACTTGAACTTTACTTGTCCCCAAGTAAACCTTAGAATAAATCTTATGAAAATGTATCCTAAAAGATATTAGAATTTATTTTTATATTTAAGCATGTATTCGTTTTGTCATAATTGCACAACAAAACACTTAACGAATTAGAAATAAAATAAAATATTTCGATAAAAGTAAATCTAATCGTTTAACTGTCCAGTCGTGATGAATATTCTATCATAAGCTTGGCAAGTATACGCATCTCCCCCACTAAAGCCAAGGAATAACAAGTCTAAAGCGGTAATAAGGGTTTGTTGGTTAAGGGTTGATCATTCTTCTTAATCTCTATCGATCTCACATTCCAGAAAAGGAGACAAAATCACAAATACATGATCGAATCCACAACCACGATACTTGAAATTGCTCAAATCCTTAACTCGAATGGGCTAAAGATAGGACCAAGTAATCTTCACCAATAATATTATATCAAAAAGGGCGACAAAATCATAAATACATAGCCGAATCCACGACTACGATACTTAAGATTGCTCAAATCCCTAATCTCAATAAATCAAAGGTTTGGATAAAGAATGATATAGGGTATGGATAATATTTGGGATACAAATTGGTGTAAAATGAAAAATAAACAAAACAGATAAATTAAAATCCTAAGTGTGGTAAATTACTTTCCCAACCATCCCATGAATAAGACTCATATCATTGAATAACTCACGCTTTACACTTGAAACACACACTTTAGGTAGACACGAATTATACTCAACAAGATCTCAATCAAAGAATAACCTTAGTTGGCGTTCCCATAACGGCCAACTCCCATTTAAATCCATAAATATAATATACAACAACTAGTGGTGATATCTCCCACTTAATACAAAACTTTGCATAAGTTGGTTAAAACAAACTTCCAACTTTTCCTTTTTCTTTTTCTTTTCTATTTTTTTCGTTTTTTTTTTTTTTTTTTTTTTTTTTTTTTTTTTTTTTTTTTTTTTTTGACATTAACGTATATGTGTAAAATTTCACAACTTTTCTATCACTTTTTTTTTCGGATAATTTTTCCATACTCTTCATACTTTCAGAAATAACTGTAATAGTGAAAGTAGTAAACACACGAAAAATAAACTCAAAGTTATACAATATTTACTTTCATACCAATTGCATTGTGCAATTTCCTGACCTAACCAAAGATAATGAATTACGCACGCGAACACAGGTAATGTAAGGTAACACACTTTGCCTAAAGCAATTAACCACGGATTTTAATCTACAGGGTAGGCTAAAGTGTAAGGGTGTATCGAAACATTATAACAAAGGTGTAAGAAACGAAAGGAATGGCTCTGAGTGTTTTTCTAGGGGTATCTTACTCTAAAAGTGAGAGTAACAAAGGGTTTATACGGGGGTTAACTAACCAGTGTAGTTAGTTAATATCACATAACATATAAAGGTTATTTTGGTGTAATCCTAGAAATTTACCAATTTAGACAGGTCATTCCAATTATATAGATAATACTTATTATGGTGGTCTCGAATAGTATATAAGCCAAGTTCTAAAGTTTACAAGTCACCGGCACACTCATAGATTTGTGAATTTTTATAAGTTCACAATTTTTGAAAATAAGGTTATGTGTGCAGCTATGCAACTTAGATTAAACAAAAAAAACATGCTAGAAAAATTTTAAATTTAAGCATATTAAGTACATATTAAGCATATTTTTGAAAAATAAGGACAAGTAAGTGTTCTAATTCTCCATCCCCCCACTTAAGTTAAACAACGTCCTCGTTGTTTGTGTTAAAGGTTAAAAACTGGAAAATAAAAGAATTAGAACAGAAAAACTCCCCTGAGATTTGCTCGGTATGATCCTCCATTATTCGTATAAGAGCAAAAATCATCATTCTTGTGGATGAGAACGTTTAAGCTTCAAAAATGATGTATCCACAAGAATGCAGGAATCTATAATACCATTCAGACTTTAACACACCTGAGTTAAGAAGGTTCAAACTTGCATAATACATTAGTAGTTAGTAAAAATAAAACTAAAAAATTAAAATGAAAATCATCAGGTCAGTCGATACGCCGTATCTTATGGAAGAAGATACGCCGTATCGAGCCTGGAATAAATACGAATCAGAATAAAAGATGCGTCGCATCCTTAACCAGGGATGCGCCGCATTAAATAAACTGACAGAAAGTTTTAAAGTCAAAAATAAAAATGCAGAAAATTAAATAAGATATGACCAGTGCAGGCGATGCGTCGCATCTTAGGATTGAGATGCGCCGTATCTTCTGCAGGTCTGAAAGACTCGACACAGAACAGAAAAGAAAATTTTCTTCTTCCGGGTTGTCTCCCGGTCAGCACTTGTCTTTATTCCAGAGTCTTCAAGTTAGACTCACGTTCAGCTCCTTATTCCAGTAGTTCTGGTTCAAACTCGACAACTTCGTTATCAGCATTGTTGATGTAATTATCAAGGTATTTCCCTTTAGGTCGTGCCTTTGGAACAAAACTCCTTTAATCACCCTTGACAATTGGTGCACTTCAATCGTCACTTCTCTAATCATATTGTTTTGTTCTTTCAGCAATAGTTCCTTTCCGCTTTCTTGGGCAAACTTTGATATAATCTCGTCGATTGTAAGTTTGATCCTTGATCCTCCGAACCAGCTTGGGAAAAGATCAATCATCATTCCTGAAACATAGAACAAATAGGCTTCGAAGTAAAAATTTTCTAAGAGACAGGAAAGTTGATTAGAATTTCTCAGTTCGGGATAAATAAAAGTTACTGATATCTGAAGACGATGCGCCGTATCCTATAAATAGGATGCGCCGTATCTTATAATCGTTAAAAATAAATCAGACTTTTATTCAGAAAATAGATACGCCGCTTATAATTTAGAATGCGTCGTATCCAGTTTAAATTATCAAAAATCGATTATATTTATTAAAATTAAATGCGTCGTATTAACAAAAGTTAATGCGCCGTATTTTCGTTATGTTTCAAAATACAAGATTTTTGATTCAGTAGATGCGCCGTATCGATAAAGATCGATGCGTCGTATCTGTTTAATAATTCGAAAAACTGTTTTTAATTTAAATAGAAAATACGCCGTATCTGTTAAAACAGATGCGTCGTATGGCGTTAGGGTTTAGAAAAATTTCTTATTAAAAACACAATACGCCGTATCTTGGGAAAGATGCGCCGTACTCGAATTTATTAAACGCGTTGTATTTTATAAAAATTAAACGCAATACGCCGTATCTGTGAAAATAGATGCGCCGTATCGTTTGTATCAGCACAATACAACGATAGCAGAATGCAGAAAAAAAAAAAAAAAAAAAAAGAAAAACAAAAATAAAAACAAGCAAAAAGAAATAAAAATTAAAGAAAATAAAAACACAAAAAACAGAAAATATGCAAATATACAATGAATGCAATTTATCTAATATATAACAGGGTTAGTGGTTAGAATCTAAAAATTAAAAAGAAAAACCTAATTAAAATACTGATCAAATTAACAGATAATAACAATTCACTCCCCGACAACGGCGCCAAAAACTTGATGCGTGTTTATTTGTTCTAATTCTTTTATATCCCCGGCAACGGCGCCAAAAACTTGATGCGTGTTTATTTGTTCTAATTCTTTTATATCCCCGGCAACGGCGCCAAAAACTTGATGCGCGCGTGATGTGTCGTTGCGGTTTAGCAGTATTAATGCCTACTCAAGTTTTAAATTTATATTTAGCCGACTTATCAATAACACACATACTTAACGAGCAGTGTACCCGGTCAGTATGAATATAATGGTAAGTAGAGTGTCGATCACTAAGAGTGGAATGTATTATCTAGTTATTCTAATCAGTATTGTAATATCCTAAGTTAGCTATACAACCTAATCTAACGCAAGGGGGTTCAGCCTGAAAGACTGGCACGGTTTGATTATGATTAAATAGTAAACTAAACTAATGAGCACGAATCAGCGATTAGCACACACGTACACAGATAGATACTTGAGACAATAAGAAGACCTGTCCTGATAATTAAGTAGCTTGTCACTTGTTTTATTGCTAGTTTTATATGAAGTGTATATAATTAACCCTTTCTCGTTGGCTCTAATCTTATCGGCGAGTAAACCCTTAATGATCACTTATGTCTATCCTACTATCCTAGAAACGATAGAATAAATAGGCGAGGAAGGGGCATGGCGACCCAAACAATGCTCAGCTAGACACAGAGGTTATCAATGCACTAATAAAAGTCACCAAAGACATCAACATATAAACTTTAATTAATGGGAAAGCAATTTTAAGGGGTGCGCATGATATTCCGTAGTCACATGACATCAGCCCATCAATCCTGATGAATTAAAGTGTACTAATACAATAAAACAAAACTACTTAATGAATTGAATACATGCAGGACCTTCTTACAGCTCTTGTATCTTCGTTCAGGGTGTGTCTTGTGCTGCTAATACGTCTGAATTCGTCTCTGGTTTGGTACTCGTACGTATGGTATCGTGTACACAAAATTCGTCTGACTTTGGGGTATTTATAGTTTCTGTCTGAGGGTTAGATGCGGCGCATAGGATAAGTAGATGCGGCGCATTGACTTAACTTCGCGTGGGGTCCAAGATTAATATATTCAGGAATATTCGTACACCGCCTTAAGATGCGGCGTAACTCCATTTCTCTATGCGGCGCATGTCCTTTGCTGTCTTGGATTGTAACTTGTGAAATCTTGATAGTGATACGCCGTATGTAAGAAGTATGTTGCGGCGTATCTGGAGCAGAATGATCTTGATCTTGTACATTTCAGTAGACTCTTAACATCTTGCTTGTTTTGCTCCATAATTAGTCCAAAATCGCCAAGTTTCACATAATACTTGTTTTTACCTGAGAATTACAAAAGTTAACATTAGCGTATCAATTCTCATATATAATATAATAAAACAAGTCAAATAAATAGGACAAATGATGATAATAAAATGTACTTATTTGAGTTCATCACGTAGAAATAAGCATGGGTCAAAACGGTTACAAATTGATGTTTTATGTATGGCGAGTTGAGTTAAAATGGGACGAGAGCTTTGGCTTTTAAACTCTAATCAAATCTCGACATAAATTCCTGAAATTTGGTATACGAATAGTTTAGTGGGTGGTGAATGAGAGTATGTAAAAATATTCGTGTATCGAGTTTGGGGTTTGAGAGAACGAATGGCATTTTGGAGAGGGTTTGAGGTCGGTTTCCACATAAACTCACAAAATAAAAACTGGCTTAGGAGTGGGCCTTGGTGTAGTGTGAGGTGGGCTGAGCAATTTGGGGCAGTCCGGTGGGTTTGTAGCTTAGGTAATTAGTGAATAGGATTAGAATTAATTAAGTGTAATTAGTAAATATTAGATATTATTAAGGAAGATTAGGGATGTTTAGTGCATGGGATTTTATTAGTACTTATCATTATTTGTGAGATTTGGATTAAGTGAGAATGAAGTTTTGTGAAAATTTGTGTCTCGATGTATGCGTCATTATTTGGTAAATATAGTGATAATGTAACGTGTAAAAATAACAATAAGAGAAAATTTTAAATTTTCCCGTAAAAATGGTGATTAAAATTAATGACATAAATTATTATAAGTTTAAACGTAGTTAGTTAAGGAAAATTTTGCAGTTTGCTACACCTCAGATTCGACAAAACTCATTGATTACCAGTACGATAAAATTCCGAAAGATTAGTGCGAAGCGAAATTGGATAGTCCCACAAGTGATTTGATGCAGATCACTTCTTCTCACTATTTTATTTCGCTTCTCACTGATCTTCTAGAATTCGCTCACATTGTCAATCAACACCCTTTGTCAAACAGATATGCAACATCAAATATAGATGCTTTCGTACATTGAATTCTACAAGAAGCCTTGATTAGCAATAGGATACAATTCTAAAAGATTGGTGCCAAATGAAATAAGATAGTGTTAAAATTGATTTGGTGCAGATCGCTTCTTAGCACTATCCTATTTCATTTGCCACTGATCTTCCAGGATTGAAACGTATTGTTGGGCAAGCCTTTTTGTGTAAGGACCGTACAACGTTGAATGTTGCTGCATTCGTGCTTGCATTTACACAAGAAGCTCTCATAAAGTATTTTTGTTTTTTTATGTGTGGCAAAGGCATGACATAAAATTTATGCATTCAAATATGGTATAGGAGGTAGCAGAAATCTAAAGCGTTTGCTAAAAAAACAATTTGTTACCATAAGAGTGACAAACACTAGCTGATATTTTTACATTTACTGCTACTGATAGTTGCTGTTTTGCTGCTCCTATAATTAGTTTTTTTTAGCATATTCATAACTACACTTCTATAAAAGATCATGATCAGCAGCATAATACAATTACTGAAGAAACATGCGAAACCGAAAAGAAGAGTGTGACGAATGGTTTGAAACAAATCACTTCCTCGTAGTTTACTTTCCCGTTTCCTATATTTCATTCATAGTTGAAACATACTGTTGATTTGCATCTTTTATACAAGTTAAACAGCTAATCTTCGCCCACCACTCTCGAAATAAGAAATTTTCTTTTTTATTACCCGCATTAGGCTTTTTGGTATCTCCTCTACCATCTTTGAATGAAAATTTTTTTTTCACATGCCTTTACGATATTGTTGATTATAATAGTTTAACCTAATAAATAGCTTGCGTTAGTCATAGATAATTTTTTTTGGCATATTCATAACTGCAGTGGCACAAATGGTTTTGGGCAACAATACGGTTTGATTCGTAAAGAGGGATGAGAAACCGAAGAGAATGCTGTGACAAGTAATTTGAAGCAAATTTCTTCTTTGCAGTGTCCTCTTCCGTTTCCTATCTTTCTTTCGTAATTGAAGCATATTGTTGACCAGAACCAATTGTGTCACTCCAGTTACGGGTATGGCAAAAAAAATACCTTTGACCAGTGCACAACATCAGCATCTATATAATAGTTATAGTTCCAGTTCTCCTTTTCCAATGTCTTCAGCTGTAAATTCATACAACACGCCTGTAGCTCAGCATAAGCATCTTCCATATATGCCTTTAACCAAAAGTAAGTATCCCAATCATTGTCTGGTATTTTTTATCTATCAATACTGACACTTGATACATGGTATCTGAGATACCGAGTATTTTTCCACATGTTTACCAATGAACCATAATCAGATGGTTGCAACCAACAGCTGCACTGGATGCCGCTTACGGGATCAGCAAAAGATAAGTGCTGCTAGAATTTACATGTTTCAATTAGTTTTCCCCTTTCTGCCTACTGACACATTTTCTATATCCAGCAGCTTCAGTCCTAAGGTGTTAGCCTTTTCAACTCTGGATTCATAGATAAACGTTGCCTCTAACAACACCACTACAGACTATGCACAGAAGTTAGATATCAATAAATTGACATAGTAACGATGTTGGATGTACGGCGACCAACCGTGGCTATTGCTAAATTTGCATGGTCGCCATACATCCAACATTGATACTCTGTCAATATTTTTTGCCTCCCCATGTTTTTACAAGCCATGTACATCATCTGTGATTTTCTCTACTACTTAACCTGCCCAGCTACGTAAAACTCATCTTTGGTTCACATTGATTATTTGCTTAAACTTTTTGACAACCAGCTTTCTATATGCAGGTTATGGCAGGTTATGGCCGGTTTGATAGCACAGAAGTTACGACAGGATATAAAAACAGTTTCTACGACTGAACTTCAGCATAGCTACTTATTCTGAGGTCCTATATAGTTCCTTTTGTTTTTTCAACAATCTAGTAGTTTGCCTGGTGCAGGCAATTAGACAAAGGGACTTGAAACGACAAAAGGAACTGTAGAGGGCCTTAGAATAGTTACCTATGTTTCTTTTTTAGTTCCATTCAAGTACTGAAATGATGGAAAGAAGTTAAATATCAAAAATATTTCGCATGGTGTCTGCATCCATCATTGATATTTTGTCAATATTTTTGTGCCGTCAGAGTATTCACGCTGAGCTTCTCAATATATTTTATTGGCTGCGAGCAAAAGATAAGTATTACTCAAATTACTATCCTAAATTTATATGGTTGATAAAAAATAGATTGAATATCAATGCCGGATGTGCAGATGCTTACATGGAATGTGCATTCAACATTTGTGGTTTCTCGATATCTTCATGCTTGCTATATTTACATGGATACTTTGCAGATATTTTACTGTCCCTCAGTATATACTTTGCAGATATTTTGCTGTTCACATTGATAATCTGAAATGATAGGCAGATGGTCGCACCCAATAGCAGTGTTGGATATTGCTTACGGAATCAAACAGAGATGAGTCTTGCTGAACTTTACATATTGCAATGACTTTTCCCCTTTTTAGACTGCTAACACATTTTGTATATGCAACAGGATCGATCCTATGGTGGCAGGTTCTTGAACTCTGGATTCATAAATAAACGTTGCCAGTAACAACGGCACTGCAAACTATGCACAGAAATTGGATATTCGACCAAGCGCGACTGTTACTGAATTTGCATGGTTTGCAGGTATATACCTATTCAGATATATCGATATTATAATCACATAATCAGACATGTGCAAGTACACTGATTCTTAGACAATCACTTACCATACACTAAATGTTACATTATGTTTAAGTATATATGATTGCCTCAGCTGACCACACAATGTTCAGTGTAAGTGATTGGTTTTACCTTTCTTAGTAACGACAGATGCTGTACATCGCCTATCAATATTAGCAATTGAATACTAACACTTGATGCTCTATATCTGTGACGCTAAGTTTTTTTTCGCATGTTTGTACCTGCAACACACAAAAAAAAAAAAAAAAAAAAAAACAAAAATAGTAGTTTCTTTTTGTCAACAGACAAGTGATACCACATAGTCTTCATTTCCTTATATTTTATTCTGTCACGACCTTCTGATACAGGTAGGATTTCTAAGACCCATGAGTTGCAACGGTAATAAAAAAATAGATGGAATAGCGGTGATGGACATACGCATGCTGCACTGACTGTGACGTAGATAAATTGCAGTATACTATGACAGTTGGCGATTTCTGATTGATATAGAATAGATTGTATGTACATGACTAATTTTACTGTTGCAATTGTTCCAACGTAACAGCCTATGTATTAAGACAATAGCACTTTTGGCTTTCATAAATCGATATCTTGATTCATGTAGTCATACATCATCTATGCATGAATTATTCTACACAAATGTCTTCAAATCAGTTTTTTTTTATAAGATAACAAACAAAGTTACTAAACCTGTCAACAATCGAAAACCAGCTTTCACAAATAAAGTGCAAGAACAACAGCCGCACACACATTAAGATAAATATTCGTCGCCTCGCCGCAACGCGGCGGTTCGACGCCAGCCTCGTTGACTTAGTTGGTCGACCAAATGATTAAAAATCTACTCAATTCTTAATATTTCCATGGGAGTACACTATACAACTCCCCCCCCCATGATGTCACATCAGGGGGGGGGTTTGTCCTAGATTCCTTTTGTCTCTCATTTATTTTCAGTATAACACAGTTTTTTGTCAGTTTTGTTCCGTATTTCTGACAGTTTTAAGCGTTTGACTTATTAAACTTTATATTTTCTGTTCCGCACTTTCAGGTTTATAGTTTTTTTATATAAACAAAATTATAAAAAAAAAAAAAAAAAAAAGAAAAATGCAAGAAAGTAAGGGGGGTCCGGTTTGTATTTTTTTAGGGGGGTGGGGACAGGCGGTGCCATTTCCATGTGGTCTCTAACTTAGGTAGTGTTTGAATTTAACTTAATTGACTTAATAAAAAAAAAATTAATTTATTAAGTCATGTGAAAAGTTGTTTGTTTGTCACTTAATCAAAAGAAATGACTTCAAAATAATAAGTGATAAAAGTGAGGGTCTATATATTGATTTAAGATCATTTGAGGACCAAACTTTGTTTACATACCAAGGGATCAATCCCCGCCCTCCATCTTCATTTTATCCGATGGATGAGATTAAATTCACAATTTACACTACAAGGGTATTTGCGTCCAATATATAAACTTATTTTTTATAACCGCTCTTCAAAAGACACACACAAACTGTGTGTTTTTAACTTTCCTCTTCTCTCCATTACAGCCTTATTTCCTTCATCACCATCATCACGTAACCCTAATTTTTTTGTCAATTCATTAATCGATCATCTACTTTATGATTATGTTAACATCAAGTTGGTCTTCATCACGTATTTTCTTCAGATCTGGTTTCTGATCCGTTAATTTAGATTGATCTCAATAAGCTTATTAGTTATCATCAATTGAAGTTATTGATTCATATTATTGTCAAATAATCAGGTGTTATGGATTCGATTTCTTTTTTTACGATAGATCATGTGTTAGTCAGAATAAGCTATATATAATTAAGCAGTTTTTAGTTCTGAATAAGTTATAATTTAGCATTTGATTGAATTAAGGTCTTACTATAAGCTGAATTAAGCTGGTTTAACTTATCATTAGTAATAAGCAATTTTAAGTTGATTTGAAAATTATCACATGTGATAACTAACTTTGATTAATGTATTTTCAATTGAGCTTATTTGTTAAATGTATCACATGTGATATTGCATATTTTATCAAACAATGTATTTTATACGGTTAGAATTCTCATATTGTTGATTTATACCGTTAGTATTCCCACTTGTTTAATTGTATTTCTTCTAGAAGCATTTTGTGTTATGATCAAATGTAACTCAAGGGGAACAACTAGTTTAGTATTGCTGACAAGGTTGTAAAATCGTGAATCGGTAGTCGGGCGGTCGACCCCCCTGTAGCTTGTAATCGGTCTACGCAGGATTAATCGGTAATTAATCGGATTGGCATTTTCGACAAGTTTTTTGTATTTCCGGCAAGTTTTAGGTATTTTTGGTAAATTTTAGGTATTACTAGCAAGATATTTCTTAAAAAAACATCTTAAAATAGATATAAACAACAAGTATAAGTTATTAAACAAATTTACGGCAAGTTTTGGGTATTTCCAGTAAGGTTTGAAGGTGTCGGGCAAGCTTGACCACTGTTGACCATCATTGACCACGGTTGACCGAGTTGTTTGATCGATTTACACAAATCGGAAAGGTTGGTGGCCTTGTAGCACCTAATCGGCGATTAATCGGCCTTGTAGGCCTTGTTTTGCAACACTGATTGCTGATATATATTTGGTTATCCGATTATAGATAGATTTAGTTGATATTGTTGTGATGAAAAAGTGTGATTAGAAGGTTTAGTAGCAGCAAAGCCTACGGCAGGCTAAATATTCGTTTTTTGCTTTCTTTGCAGACAGAGTTGTTGCTTCAAGCTCATTTGACTCGTCAAACAGCAGCCTTAACCCCAGAATTATAGACTGACTTCAAACGTGTGGTGGAGCTTGCACCTCGCCTTCTTGATCAGTTGATGAAGGTACTTTTTGATCATTTCTATAAAAAATAAAATAAAAAATCAGAGCCTAATTTTATCCCAAATATTTAGTTCCATAATTTTTTATTGCATACAGATGGCAGTCATACCACGCTCGGCTCAAGGTCATGGTTGGCTACTTAGCTAAGGCCTGCAATTGGTGTTGTTGAGCTCTCTCAGTGTATTATCCAGGTAAATTACTCAGCTCATCATTTCAAGTCATTTTATCTAGAGGTCGCAATTTTGACCCAGTTATCTATGAGTGGGTTGAGTTGGGTTATGTTGTACCTCAAACACGTCAAATGGGTCAAATCAAAGAATTTAGTTAAACAGGGAAAGGTTCGAATGTGTTGAAAGACTTCAACATTCTTTTTGTAATGCATACATAGTTTATTCGTTATATATCTTAATACGCAAAATGTTTGTGGGTAAATCCAACCCACAGGCCTATTTTGACCTGTTATTTTGCCCCTCTTACCTACCCATCTTGCCACCGCTACTCTTAAGCATGAATTATAATCTAATGAAAAGATAGCAGCCTACCTATTCCTTACATAGCTATATATTTCCTTGGATGTCGTCCAACTGTGATTGTGTGATATCTTGTCCATTTGATGCTCGAATTTTGTGATTACGTTGTCATCATATACTGCATTATTGGCTTGTGTTTATTATGATTATAACCAAGCTTATGCCTTACTTTATACAACCCTAGTTTCTGGTGCCAGCATGTAAAACTTGCTTTCTATGTATGTGCTTAATGCAGGTTGTTCCTTTAAGTGCAAGGAAAGCCACTGGAGGATCTTCAGAAGGAATTGCACCTTTTCTGAAGCTTCCTCATTTTAACGATGTTGTTTTAAAAAAGCTAGCCCGCAAGGTAAAAGATTGTATATCCCTTGCAGTATATTTGGTGGGAAAAACATATGAACTTTTGCTAATTAAGTAGATTTATATATGTTCTTGCAGAAGGTGAAGACCCTTCAGGAGCTTCGCGACATGACAACCGAGGACCGTGCTGAGTTGCTTTCTGAAACCGCAGGTTTCTCTGCTGCCGAAATCCAAGATGTGGAGTCCGTACTCGAAATGATGCCTTCATTAACAGTTGAAGTCACGTGTGGGACCGAAGGTGAATAGGGTATACAAGAAGGTGATGTAGTCACGGTTCAAGCTTGGGTGACCCTAAAATGGGCCAATGGGTTGACCTGTGCTCTACCACATGCCCCATGCAATTGAAGATGAATGATGATACTTTTATCTTAGATAGAGTTATAAACGATTTTCGTTACAGTGATCTTTGACAATTACAGTATTCAGTTTTGGTTGCTAAGGATGTAATCTAGGGTTTAAAACCCAAAATAACAGTTTGGTTCCTTCCTGACTTTAATGTTATAGCGACAGATTAAAAGGTATCTTGTCTTTGCAGTTTTCAAAAAAAGTTGTAGTGCTTATTACAGGTGTAAATGTGTGAACAGTTTGGACCGACAAAACCAAAAAACTTCCAGAACCAACTATATTCGGTTCAATTCTGGTCAACACTTTTTCTACAAAAATGATTTTCGACAACTGTTTTTCAAATTAGTTATTGGGGTTTCTAGCTCAAACTGCTTTTACAAAACTATTTCCAAAACTTGGAAGCCATGCTGTTCAATACCAAAATTTGAAACCAGCCTCGTTTACAAACTGGTTTAGATAAGTCTGTTTTCTCAGTTCATTATTTGGTTCTGGTTTTGTTTCAAACCAACTGACGCCATCATTATCTGTATCACAAGTATACGGATGAAGGTTAGAAACCCCACTGCCTAATTGTTTAATAACTTTGTGAATTGTATGTGCACAATACTTGAAGATCAATAGTAGTCATCTTACAAACCATCATTTTTTAAGGGCGCACACTTGTTGAAACATCAACTGTATTCCTAAATGGTTGACCAAGAAAATTTTGGCGCATGATTTTGGTGCATGTGGGATGAAAATTCACACATTCGTATCTCAATTCAATATAAATTACTTATATTACTGTGATCTATAAATACTAAGCAATTCTACCACTGTTACAGATGAAAATGCATTGATCCATCACTAGCTCCGAACTAAATTCCAGAATAATTCTAGAAATGCAGTAATAATTGTAGGCTAAGGAACTAACTTTTCAGATGCAGTAGATCTTGTAACAGGAATGCTCTATCTTAATAAGCCCAGAAGAATTCATGAAAACAAACTGGTTGCAATATGGCTTTCAAACAATCAAGCTTGTCCACAGTATGTAAGCTCAATTTGTGATGCAGTATGTAAGCTAAATTTGCAATATGGCTTTCAAACAATCAAGCGTTGGATGTTATACTCAACGAGAGTTATGATCCGGTAAGCATCAAATTCATGTTGATTTATTGATTTACTACAAGTTGTTTTAATGTTTATAATGATGCATACTCACGTTGTTTTGACTTTTTAAATTTTGTATAGGTGTACGGGGCGAGACCAATTAGGAGGTGGTTAGAAAGGAAGGTTGTGACTGAGTTGTTGAAAATGCTGATTAGGGAAGAGATTGATGAAAACGCGACAGCGTATATAGATGCAGACATGAACGGGGAAGAATTGGCTTACAGGGTGGAAATGAATGGTGGACTCGTGAACGCTGCGATGGGTGAGAAGTCTGATATTCTGATTGAAGTTCCTCCTAGTGCAAATGGTGTTCGCAATGATGTTGCAGAAGCTGTGAAGAGGATGAAGATCGAGGAGGTTGAAGATGATGATGAAATGGATGAATAAAAGAAAAGTGGAATAAACGAGTTGTATAGAAGAGTCTTGTTACTTCTGTCAAGTGTTATGTTGTTTTTTTAAATGTAAGCTAAAACACGACCAACTTGTTTGTTTAGTATAGGTCTGTGTCTATGTTGTTAAAGTTGCCCGGTGTACTAACTTTTGAATCAATGAAGTGAATTTACTTATATAATATGGGCAATTCTAAGTTCCGGATTCGTAATTTTTATTCACTCATATTTGGTTATCTTGAATGCAAGGGCTAATAGGCAGTTGAACAAGACGCCATAGCTGGTGTCACAAATGTAGCTCAAAACACATGGTAGGTCTATTTGCCTAATATTTTATTTTGTATCACAGGTGATACCTAATATCTTATTTTGTATCACAGGTGATACCTAATATTTGGTATGTATCACAGGTGATACCTAATATCTTATTTTGTATCACAGGTGATATCTAATAAGTTATTTTGTATCACAGGTGATACCTAATTTATTTTGTATCACAGGTGATACCTAATATGTTATTTTGTATCACCTATGATTTTGTATGTATCACAAGTGATACCTCATATTTTGTATCTACAAAAACAAGTAGCTAACTACAGTCTAACTATCGCAGGTGATACCTAATATGTTATTTTGTATCACAGGTGATACCTAATAAGTTATTTGGTATCATAGGTGAAACCAATAAGTTATTTTGTATCACAAGTGATACCTGATAATGTAAGTAGGTAACAACAAGTATTTAGCAAAAAAAATAAGCTTAAAAAAAAACTTAAAAAATAATGTAAGTAGGTAATAAGTTATTTTGTATCACAGGTGATACCTAATATGTCTTGCAAACTAAAAAACTTTTTAAGAGATGCATCTATTCCTAAATACGTTATAAGATATGCACAAGATAGAGGTGGGTATGCCAAATATATGATTACCAGCATAATACTATTTAACAATTACCAAACTTACTAAATCAAATAATTTTGATGGTTCTATGCATAATGCAATAAAATAACACTTTAGGTAACTTTCATCCATTTTGACCCGAAACATTTCAGTGATCATGACCATAGTGTAGTTTCCCAACATAACAGGACTCATGAGTATGACTATCAATCTATTCTGACTGACTCATAGAAAGTGTCTATAAAAGCTTAGTAATTTGGACAAAAAGTGTTTTGGGTGATTGGGTTAACCCATGCTGATTTGAGCCGTATTAGAACAACTACTGATTTTGAACCTGCACCCAACTGTGCTGGCTCACTCATTTTGCCACCTCTATCTTGTGCATATCTTATTACGTATTTAGGAATAGATGCATCTCTCAAAAAGTTTTTTAGTTTGCAAGATGTATTTTCTGGATATTTTGATATTCAATTTTCAATGTTTTATAGGTTGTGGTCGCCTTGGGGGAACTTTCATACGTTTTCGTTCATTTTCATACATATTTGTCCATTTTCTTTCATTTTCGTCCATTTTTAAATGTTTTTGGCCGTTTTCATACGTTTTTGAATATCACAAGTGATATTCTGTGATATTCAGAATATCAGAAGTGATATTATCACAAGCGATATTCTGAATATCACAAATGATATTCTGAATATCACAAGTGATATTCTGTGATATTCAGAATATCACAAGTGATATTCTGAATATCACAAGTGATATTCTGTGATTTTTTGAATATCACAAGTGATATTCTGAGTACCACAAATGATATTTTGAATACCATAAGTGATATTCTATGATATTCAGAATATCACAAGTGATATTCTGAATATCACAAGTGATATTCTGAATATCAAGTGATTTTCTGAATATCACAAGTGATTTTCAACTAATGTTTTGTAACATGAAAATCACAAGTGATATTCAGAAAATCACAAGTGATAGATATTCAGAAAATCACAAGTGATATTCAGAATATCACCAGTGATATTCAGAAAATCACAAGTGATATTCCGAATATCAGTTGTGATATTCAAAAACGTATAAAAACGGACGAAAACATAAGAAAACGGACGAAAACGTAAGAAAACGGACGAATACGTATGAAAACGGACGAAAGCATAAGAAAATAACAAGTGATATTCAGAAAATCACAAGTGATATTCTGAATATCACCAATATTCATAAATAATCAATACATGATCACATGTGATAATAAATATTACCACATAAACAAAAAGAGAAAATTCGAAGACGCATGTTATATCATATGTGAAAAATCACATGTGATTTTTTACTAGTTTTGGTAATAAGAAATAATCATTGCATGATCACATATGATATAAAAAATATTGCCAGACAAATGTTATATCACATGTGATTTTCAAAAAAATCACATGTGATTTTTTGCTAATTTTTGTAATAAGAAAAAGGGCATAGATATGTAATTTCTTTCATAATAAATAACATGTGATTTGAAAGAACAGAAAAATAAAATGCCATTCAAGCTATCATAACTACACTAGGTAACTTTTAGGCTGTGCGTTAACTAGTACATGCATTGTTTCAAACATGGGATATGAACAATAACAAACACAACGTAACTAAGACATGGGATATGAACTATAACAAACACATCGTAACTAAAACATGATACAACCGAGCAATTTGAAGCTATAGAATAACATTAATTGGCCATGTGAAAACCATTTTTTTTCTATAAACATTAAAGAGATCTATCGAGAATTCCTATTTGTTGGTCCACACGAATTATGGATCTCTAAGTAGCCTTAACAACTTAGTTAGACGACTTGAATAAATCAAATCAATCTAAGTGAGACTCTAATACGAATTGAATGTTTATGCGGAATCTAAACACTCAACTATGAAGAACACAATAAAACAATAACTAACTTCGTATTACTAATTGTTTACTGAATTACAATCTTCGTCGTTATCTCTAAACTAATGTGTTAGGGTTCCTTTTATACACCAAGGAAACCCTAGATACAAAACTTGTATAAGGATTTACGTATCTTCTCCAAAGATAAGTTCAAATCCTTTCATAACTTATAGCTAACCGACTTCTATAATATCATGACCAGACTTAATAACTAAAGTCAAACAGACTTAACTTTACAATTACTCTACCAGACTTAACACTAAACCGACCAGACTTAACTTTGACAAGACTTAACTAACAATACTAGCAGACTTAATTCTGTAGTCCACCAGACTTAATTCTGGTCTTCATATTAAGTCTTCTCACGTATCTTGTGATAATTCCCAACAATCCTCCCCTAACTTGATCTTCATGCTTCATGAACTTCAAGTTCCTTCTGAATAAGCTTCTGAGGATTTAATCTTCAACACTTGGAATTATCTCTAACACTTCAAACTTTAAACTCGTTCAGCAACTATAACCTTGATAATCTTTCCATCATCTGATCTGATCTTTAAAAACACTTTGTATTAACAAATCTGAACTTAATCTTCACAGCAACCATCTGATATGCAATCCACTTGATATTCACAGCAACAATGACAACTTGTACATCAAATTCTTGTTAAGTTTCATACTATTCTCATCACTTCCAGGTGTGTTAACTCCTGTGAGAGGTGAATCATTGAAAATTAATGGATTTGATGTCTCTTTACCAATAGCCATCACTACTGGAGTAGCCAATGTTTGGTGTGTTAGACCATGGTACATTGATAACCACATGATTTTTAGTAAATCATCAACTATTGATATGTGTCTAAATACACATATATTTTACATTGTTTAAACCCACAAAAACGACCAAAAGCACACAAATAACCATATAAATGTTACAAATATCTTTGAAATGTGTTTTTGTGTATTTCAAATGCAAAAGGATTGAAAACAATTGAAAAACAATAAAGTTTGCAAAAATGGCAAGTCTAGTCCCTCGAGTTTCAAAAAAGTGGCAAAAATAGTCCTTGGAAGTTTAAAATGGAAAATAATCAATTTTGGTCCTTGTACTATTGAAACTTGGCAAGTCTTACCCTTGGAGATGATATTTCAGAAATTACAGCAATGGTCCCTCAACTTTCAGGGAATTACATTTTTGGTCCCTAATCACTAAATAACCTAAACCCTTTACCCTTTAATTAACCCAAAATAAATACAAACCAATCCCTTATCCCCATCTTATTACCCCAGCCCAATAAACTTAACAAGCCCACAAACCCAAAACCCACTACCCCGTCTAATGTTTAACACCCCGGTCAACCCATCAGTCAAAACCATCTTCAACCCCTAACCTGCCAAAAGCAAACCCAGGATACCACTTTCCCCCCCATACCTTATCCCTGCTAACTCTGCTCCAACCCACTCCCCTTTTCACTGAAATACGTTTCCCCCTCATCACTTACATGTACCAACCCTCCCACGTGCTCAGAAGCTAATCCAAGTCTTTCCCGCCAAAACACAACTTGACGAATGGGATTGCTTTAATTTAATCCAACGGTTGGGATTTATTCAGGAGGCTCAGAGAATCACTTTGGAGTGGTATTTAAAGAGAAAGAAGACCAAGAAAAAGGGGTCGCTGCTTTTAGACCATTTTCTTAGTGTAAAATCTAGTTTAATTCTGCTTTCAATATTGTTGTAATTTAATTTTCAGAGTTGGGTAATTGTTTAAAGCTTTGTACTCGTTTGGATTTATTGCAATTTCAATTTAATCTTCATTTCATTTCAAAGTTTCAATTCTGGTCAATTAAAGTCAACTGTGTAAGATTGTGATGAACTGTGGTGTAAATTGGCAAGCCAAATAGAGAAGGGAAGTGTTTGAGCCTGTCTAGAGACAGGCTAGTTTAGTGAGCCCCTCTTTTCATGCTGAGGGGATTTCATTTTGTAAGTCTTATTTCATTTTCAATTTCAAGTTGATTCATATTTAGTGTAAATCTGTGATTCTATGTTGATCATAGTGAGTAATCTGAGTTCTGTTAGTTCAATTAAGAGATTTGTGACTGGATTTGATCATAGTTGTGGTGATTAGTGGTGAATCTGAGTAGGTTGTAGTGTTAAGTGAATATTAAGGGAGTGTTTGGATCTAGTAATTGCTGTACTGAGTTGTTGTTGATTTGCTGTTTCTGTTTTATATTTAGGTTACATTAGAGTAGTAATAGTCTAATATAGCTTTAAATCAGTAGGTTAGTTCATAAATAGTCAAAGTAAGCATAAAATCTCATTGACTGTTAGATGATATAGAAATCAGTTAGTGTGATTGTACATTTAGTTTATAAATAGATAAGGTTAGCATAATTTAGAGTAATTAGAGCTTAGTACAACACCATTGTTAGGATTAGATGGTTGGGATTTGGAATTAGTCAAAGTAGTATAAGCAATTTAATAGTCAACTGTTTCTAGTTAATTGCTTCTATGGTTGCTGAACTTGGGCACAATTAGAGCATCAATTGGTAGTTAGTGATAGGGCTTTTTGGATTCTAAGCATCTCAGTAGTATAGAGTAACTTTTGCCCCCATTAGGTTGAATTTCAATAGCTTATTGACTGCTTAATTTAGGCCTGCAAGTTGCCTAGTTTTCTGCTTTTTCTGTCAAAAGTGCAGCTGCTCTTTTCTGCCTATCTGCTTATTTCATAAGCTTATTTGGTCTTTTTCAGCTGTTTTAAGTTTCTAGTAGTGCATTAATCAGTTTGTGATGTTTTGGTAATTTTTAGTATAGCTTTGCTTATTTTTGGCTTATTTTGAAACTGCTTATTCTGCCCATTCTGCTTATTAGGGTTAGATAAGCTTTGATTTTATTTTTCTCAGCTTTTTAATATCATTTTAGATTTACTGGAATTTTTTCAGATTTTTCTGTTTTCAGTTTCTATTTTTAAATCATTTTAATAGTTTAAATTAGTAATTAAATCATAATAAATAGAAAAATAATCAGAAAAATATAAATCCAATTTTCATAATTTTCTTTTGTCATTTGTAATCTAGGAAAAATATAATTTCATTTTTAGTCCTTAAGAAAATCAAAAATAGAAATATAGTGATAGCTTCTATTTAATAGAATTTATCTTTTTAAATTTTAATTAAGTAAATTTCAATTTTATAATTTTCTTAGCTTCTATTTACTTAATAATATTTTTAGAAAAAGTTTTAGATTTTTCTTTGCTCATTTAGTATTTTTTATAATTTAAATTAGTTTAATTAGTTATTAAATAATTAATAATTAGAAATAATTAAATAAAAAGTGTAAAAAATTAGAATTTAAGTTTTTAAATAAGTTTTTAGTAATTTTACATTTTTAGGTTTTAAATTTCATAAATTTTACTTTTTAGTCCTTTTTAGATTTTTCGTTGCACGTTTTTAAGTTAAGTACTTCGCGTTTAATTTTGTTGTGCATATCTGATTTAAATTTGTTATTTAGAATTGTTAAACAAAGCAAAATCAAAAGCAATCTAAATCATCAATCACTCTAATCCAAAGCTTTTCACAATGGCCCATTCACATCTCGTTGGGACACGACCCGGGTGATCACTTGCCCGGTATCACACACATCACATTCGGGTTTTGCAAGTTTGACTTTTCCTAAGGTTTGACTTGTCATTTCCCAAAGTATCACGTGTGCACGATACTATATTTATTTATATATACTCACACACGGATCAACTATCAACGAATTTGTTTTGTCTTTACCAAAAGCCGTACCCTTTTGGACTAGCCAATTCTTTTGATGGAATTGCACCTCATCATGGTGAACTGATTACCATTTATGGATTTCCACAACCTTTACCACAAGCCAAAACCTTGTGGGCTAGCCAACTCTTCAGTATCTCAGATATGGTGAGTTGAATACCATACAATTTTTGGTAAATTGCCAACCATTAACGGATTTGGAATATCTTTACCTGTAGCCGTTTGCTCAGGATTAGTCAGTCCTTATGTTGGTTAGACATGGTGGACTGATAACCATTTGTTGTGTTAGTGCTATGCACCTTCACCAAGTGAGAAGTTCCAATAGTCTCACTTATCAGCTTGTGAAAATTCTTTCAAACATCCTTAAGCTACATCCTTCAATGACTGTAGCTTTATCAAGTCCAATAATAGCTCATATCCTTCATCCTTTTTATCAGCATACAACTTCTTGTTCATCAGTTCCTTGCAAACACTGGATGATAAAGGATATTCTACTTCTGCAAGCATATAAATATCAATATTCTTTAAAGACACACAATGTACCTTGCAGTTATGGAAATATCTCCAACTGACAATATTCTGCTCCTCAGGAATCTTCCATACTACATCAGACTCAGCTGGTGGCTCAAACATTACTTTCAAGTTTCCCCAAAATACTCTCTCAGCATCTTCCTCAGGTGTAGTATCTCCATGTTTGATATTCACCAACCTATAAAGCTCTTGGATATCCTCTCTACTCACATCACGTAAAATAGCAGCAAAATTCATATACACAATATCAGAATTATCCTCTCTTATAATTTGATATGCAGCTCTTTGACCTGTCTTGAGTATTTGATAATTTACTACCTTAGTTGGTTCCTTTCAGCTTTCAACAGTCCCCATAGTAACTGCTTCAGATGAAGGTTCTTCCTCTGATTCCTCCTCTTGTAAAACCTTCTTATGTCTACCTTTCCTTATCACACTTTTCCTTCTTTCAAATACTATTGGCTTTTTCACTTCTTCTTCTTTCCTTACTTCAGTTGAATCCATTTCAACCTCTGGTTCTTTCTCAATCTCCTTTTCAGCTTCTTTAGGTTGCTCAGACTGTGTCTTTTGCCTTTTGAAAGGAAGAGTATCTTCATAATCAATGGGTTTGTACCCATGATCTCTCTCATAAGCTCTTTGATACATTAGAAGAATATCTGCATATGATTTACCTTGCATCTTAGCAAAGGTTGAGTACATCATGTTCTTGAGATACATCTTCATTCCATGCATCTGTTCTCCCTTAGACATCTTCTTGGGAGCTTTGATAGTCTTCTTCTTCTGAATTTCTTTGAGTTGTTTCATAAAGCCACCAAGAGTATCAGAATCTCTTCTTTCATTTATAAACTCTGCCAATTTTTCTGCTCTCTCATCAGCATTCAAACTTTTATCAGCTGTGAGTTCTTTTACCTTTGCCATAATCTCAGCATTTCCTTCAATCAATAAGCTAATAGAATCATCAGCATCCTCTTCTGACATCTTCTTGGCAAACAACTCATCTTGTCTTATCTGTTCCTTTTCTCTCTCCTTTTCTTCCAGATCTGCAGCCTTAATCCTTTCAATTTCAGCCAAGGTTGCTTGTTCTTCCCTTTGTTGACTTTTGGATTTCTTTGGCTTAGGAGATTCAATGAGAATCTCTTTTCCTTTTCTTTTTGCACCAACAGATTCTTCTTCAACAGACTTATCAACCTCACCAGACTTTTCTTTATCACCATAATTAACATCATTACCAGAATTAATACCAGAATTAACTTTCTCCTCACCAGCATAAGCACCAGATTTATCTTTCTCATTACCAGAATTAACTCCTTCATCTTCACTTTCTTCAATCCTTAACTTTCTTTTTAACTTCTTCCTTTTTAGTTTAATCTTGCTGAAGGATTGAGCTAATGTCTCTGCTACTTCCATGGTTTCTGGACTTACATCCTTAGTACCAGCAGATTTGCCTTGAGAAGGTGTCATAAAACTTTGTTCTTCACCAAAATTCCTCCCCTGTTTGGAAGAATTTTCATCCCCTTCTTCATCACTAAATTGAACCCATTTCTCCTTCAAAATCTTCTCCAATTTCTTGACTTTCTTGACCAAGGTAATGACAGCAGTGCTCAAAGCTATACTTGACTTTTCCAATGCTGACATTCTTTGAGATAGGTGAGATTCCTCCTCCTGAATAGGACTTGGAACCTGGGTTTGTTGTGGTGAGGGTGTAGGAGATGGTGTAGGTGCAGGTGCCCTGGTTGGAGATGGTGATGGAATTGGTTGTGGTGTTGGTGATCTTAGTTGTGGTGATAGTGACCTTGGTTGTGCCTGAGCTTGCTCCTCATTGGTTGGTGGTTCAATATGAGATGTACCTGCAATGTTAGTGGAACCAGGAAGCATAGCAGGCAATAAAGGCCAATGGGCCCCATCAAAACCTCTTTTCATATTTGCAAAAATTTTGGTTGTGAAGGCCACACTTATGTATATCTGCAGGTTATCTTCAGGTTATCTTCAGGTTCAAAGTTGAAAATCATTTGCAAAAATCTTGGGTACATTAAAAACTTATGTTTTGCATTTTTGACATTTGCAACCATGCCATCAAAAATCATTTTTGAAAAATTAAATTGCCTTCCAAGTGCAAGACAAACCAATGCAGAAGCAATGTTGCTTCCAAACTGATCCCATCCTCCACTCTTGGGACTTAGGCAATGGAGCAAATGATGTATAAAAAATCTCCACAGTGGGGTAAAATGGCTTTTCCAAAAAGTAAATGTACCATCAGTGGGATATCCTATAGTTTGCATACCCTCAAAAAGATCATCATTAGGCAAGATGTATTCCCTGAAGCATCACCCAATTGGAGACTACTCCTAATGGAGGCTTCAGTAATGGTAAAGTCATGAGAGTCAATGGTTGCCCTTAACTGTGGTGTACCATCAGCAAGGGATTCATAGGTCACAGACCCCCAAAATTGCCTAACAAGAGATGCATAAATAGTAGGATTATGAGTTAATGCGTACCGAAGATTAGAACCTTTCAAGAAGTCTACTATTTGCGCAAAGCCATCACTTTGATGTGGTTTCTTCAAGAAACCAACTTGATTGTGCTTGTCAACAAACTTTAGAGAAGCCATAGATGAGAGAATAACTAAGTGCTGGTTGACAATTTAAAAACTAGGGTTTGTGCTGGTAGTAGAAAACAGAGTAAATCTTGGCCGGATATAAAGATTTTAAAAATGAGAAGTAAATAATGGATAAAGATGAAAAATGAATTAAATCTTATCCATATATACCTCTTGTCTCAAAAATATCAACGGTCAAATTTTGAATAAGATAAAAAATCTTTATTTGACTGACCAGACCTAACGGTAATAAATTAATTACATTTAACACTACCAGACTTAAAATTTAAAACTACCAGAATTAAAAAAATCTAAGTGCTGGTAAGTATACAAACTCTACATTTTGGCCTCCCCTTAAGTCTAACCTCCCCTTGAGTCCAGCTATGGGTTCATCATACCAATGCTAACCACTAAGTAATTAAACCTAGGGCCATCAAACGGTTTAGTTAAGAGGTCTGGAACATTGAAATCTGTGTGTATTTTCTCCACTCTAATTAGCTTCTTTTCATAGCAATCCCTAATAAAGTGATGCCTGATTTCTATGTGTTTAGTTTTAGAGTGATACACTGGGTTCTTAACTATACAAATAGTGCTCTCATTATCTATGTGGATTATAGTGTTCATAAAGTTCAAACCATAATCCAGCATTTGATTCTGAATCCACAATACTTGTCCACAGCAATTGGTAGCTGCTACATACTCTGCTTCAGTTGTTGATGTAGCTACTATTGTCTGTTTCTTGCATTGCCAAGAGATTAATCTTCTTCCAAGGAATTGACAACCTCCAGTTGTGGATTTCCTATCAAGGCTTGCACCTGCATAGTCACTATCTGAATAGGCTTCTAGGTCAAAAGATGACTCTCTAGGATACCAAAGGCCCAAATTGGGTTTACCCTTTAGGTATCTAAAGATTCTCTTCACAGCATGAAGATGTGAAGTCTTTGGCTTAACCTGAAAACGTGAACAAACACAGACTGCATAAATAATGTCAGGTCTAGAAGCAGTAAGATACATTAGAGAACTTATCATTGATCTGTAAAGATGCACATCTACATTAGCAGCATCTTCATCCTTTGTCAAAGGCACCTTGTTCTCCATGGGAGTGACTGCAGTCTTCACAGTTGTAAATTCAAACTTCTTCAAAATCTCTGCAACATACTTGTCTTGAGAGATAAAGAGTCCATCTACTTGTTGTTTCACTTGCAGTCCTAAGAAAAATGTGAGTTCACCCATAGAACTCATCTGAAACCTCCCTTTCATTAATGCTTCAAACTCCTCACACCAAGACCTTTTAGTAGAATCAAATATGATATCATCCACATAAACCTGGACTAGGATGATATCCCTCTTGTTTCTCTTGATAAACAAGGTCTTGTCAATCACACCTCTTTTGTACCCATGCTCTTCAAGGAAGTTGGAGAGAGTTGCATACCAAGCTCTGGGAGATTGGTGGAGACCATATAAAGCTTTGATGTCTTTGTACACTTTCTTGGGTTCTGCTGGATCAACAAAGCCAGGAGGTTAATGAACATATACTTCTTCCTCAATAGTGCCATACAGAAAGGCACTCTTCACATCCATCTGATAGACTATGAATCCCATATATGATGCATAAGCCAAAAATAACCGAATAGCCTCAATCCTTGCTACAGGAGCAAAGACCTCATCATAATCTATCCCCTCCTCTTGTCTATACCCTTGTGCTACCAATCTTGCCTTGTTCCTAACTACTACTCCTCTTTCATCCCTTTTGTTCCTGAAGACCCACTTTGTGCCAATCACCTTAGCTCCACTAGGTAGATCTACAAGAACCCAAACTTTCTGCAATTTGAACTGCAACAACTCCTCTTGCATTGCTTCCACCCAACTCTCATCTTCAAGTGCTTCAGAGACATTGGTGGGTTCCTTTTGAGAAAGGAAACAAGCAAACAAGCAATGTTGTTGGTCCTTGTGGTTGACCCTTTGCCGCTTCTTAATGAGACTGAGAAGTGCATGAGATGTAGAAATCTTTTGCACTTTACTTCTGGTTTGAACAACTGATTGAGGATCACCAATTATTTGACTTTTGGGATGAATGTTGTGAATTCTGAGTGTTGGAGCTGGACTTACAGTCACTTCAGTTGGTAGGTTATTGAAGTCAGTAACTACCCCTTCTTCATCATAAGAAGCCCCATAAAAAATGCCTTCATCTGGCTTATCAAAGACCTCAAGTTCAGGCATCTCAGAATCATCAAAATCAGCATTTTGAGTAGACTCAGGTTGAGCAGAATTAACAGCATTACTTGTTGATCCCAGTTGAGCTTAACGATCTTGTTAATTACTTTAGATATAAACCTAAAGCAATTGGTATAGAAACTGCTTACGAACGATCTATTAATTACTATGCGGAAACTAGTAATTAATCTTAAGAAGAATAACAATAACACACAATAATTCTCACAACCTTCACCTCAATATATTAATATACGGTTACTCAAAAGTAACAGGGTTACAATGAACCTTGAAGTGATTACAAGACAATATGTATGCTAAGACAATCAACTTCTAACCCTAACCCTAGATCCTCCTTTTATACACATAAGGAGTCCTAGTCGGTTACAAAACTTTCTATACAAGAATAATATCTAATCGTATCATTACCATAAACAAACTATACATATCCAATAAGCAGCAGAATCAAACTCTAGCAGCAGAATCATCTTAGGCTAGCAGCAGTTTGACACTTAGCGTATTTCATTAATCTTCAAATATCATCAGCAGCAGAATGAATATACTAGCAGCAGAATGATTATGCCTAGCAGCAGAATCATACTTAGTATATTTCCCTTAGAACCATGAGCAGCAGAATAAAACACTTAGCAGTAGAATCTTCAAAGTAGCAGCAGTATCATTTAAACCCAACATTACTACCAGACTTAACAGAGTTAGTGCTGGTAGCCTTCTCTCCACCAGAATTAATCAAGGCACTACCAGAATTAATTGAATTAGTGTTGGTAGCCTTTTTCCCAAGATACTTGTCAGCCAAAGCATCCATTTCTTCTTTGAAGGATAAGATTTCTTCTAAAACTTTTGTAGGGGAACCCCCTTTTTCTTTTGATTGAGGCTTGATCAAAGTCTCCTTTCTTTTTGTAGAAGATTTCTTTGTTCCTTCGTTAGCAGCAACATGGTTGACTTCTGTGGTAGGAATCACAATAAGCTCCTTAATTTCTTTGCCTTGATCAGCAGTGCTTGCATCTTGAGTACCTGCATTGTTAGGCACTTCTATGGAACCTGCATCAGGGTTAGCTTGATTCTCCTTGGAGACAGGAATATAGTTCATAGAATCAGTTAAATAATCAAGATCAAACATCCATCTATGACCTAGTCCCTTCACATTGGGTTTTTCCTCAAGAAAATTAACATGTAGATTTTCTTCTACTTTCTTAGTCACTAAATTGTAAACCCTAAAGGCCTTACTATTCAGTGAATACCCAACTAGAAACCCCTCATCAGACTTCCCATCAAATTTTCCAAGCACACTGATGCGTGGTTTTGCGACCTTACAACAGGTTTTACCTCTCAAGGGATCTCGAGAGGCTTGCAATCCCCACCAGGCAGTGTACCTGACCGATGTAGTATAGTGAAGTGGCAAGTACCGGGGGATTGATCGTTCTCTAGGGGAATAGTGTCGTTAGGATTGAAAAACTACTCTAATAGGTCTAAGGGTGAGGGAAGATTCTTTTTGTATTTTTTATATTTTTTATGAAAGCAAGTAAAATCTCGGGTTTGAAGGAGTGGGCGGAATTAGTTGCTAGTCAACTAACCCAAATAACTACGAATGCAAATAAAATAAAATAACTGAAAATGAAAAGGTTGTGAAACTTATGTGGAGAGAAATGTGTTTACTTAGATTTCGCCTCGACGTTGTTTGAACATCAAGATATCCTTCCTTAACATGGTAGTTCTTCCTGGTGGGAAAAACTGAGCAAGGAAACGAGTGGTGAGATCATCCCAAGAGGTGATGGATCCTGCGGGTAGACGCTCTAGCCATTGACTAGCTTGGTCCCGCAGAGAGAATTGAAAGAGACGCAGTCGGGTCGTCTCTCGAGTGGCAACATCAAGGTCTATGGAATCAACGATTTTGAGAAAGTCCTTGAGATGTTGGTTAGGATCTTCGGAACGAAGTCCATGGAATGCGCATCCGCTTTGCACCAACCGGATGGTGTCGGATCGCAAGGGAGTGACATTGGCTCCTTGAGTGAGCTCAATGGTGTTTCGATAGCCATGGTGGCTAGGACGAGAGTAGTCTCCTAAGGTACGGGCTCTAGGAGGTGGGTGTTGTTGTGGTGGTGGGTTGTTGGGATCAAGGATATTACCACCTTCCATGATGTCGGATGGTAATGGTTACGAACAAAGAAACGAAGAAAAAAGATAGACTAAAGAAAACCTAGAAAAATAAAATAAAAAATCTCACTAGAAAGGAATCTAGTGAGTAGACCTAATAAAATAAAAAAAATTCAACCTAAACAATAACTATTCCCCGGCAGCGGCGCCAAAAACTTGATGCGTGGTTTTGCGACCTTACAACAGGTTTTACCTCTCGAGGGATCTCAAGAGGCTTGCAATCCCCACCAGGCAGTGTACCTGACCGATGTAGTATAGTGAAGTGGCAAGTACCGGGGGATTGATCGTTCTCTAGGGGAATAGTGTCGTTAGGATTGAAAAACTACTCTAATAGGTCTAAGGGTGAGGGAAGATTCTTTTTGTATTTTTATAATTTTATGAAAGCAAGTAAAATCTCGGGTTTGAAGGAGTGGGCGGAATTAGTTGCTAGTCAACTAACCCAAATAACTACAAATGCAAATAAAATAAAATAACTGAAAATGAAAAGGTTGTGAAACTTATATGGAGAGAAATGTGTTTACTTAGATTTCCTTACTCCCTAACTATCTTTTACCGGTTGATTAGTGTGTATTAATTGCGTGGATGACGGGTGTATTCCTTAATACCAATCGTGGGGTGGCGTACGTACTTCCCCAACTCTACAAGCTCCTACTTCACTCCTATGTCGAGCCGGCTAAGAAGCTCCTAACATGGGATCACTAGAATTCGCTCATGCATTAAATACAACCATAAAAACCTAGTACGCATTGGTTCATGTTTCTTAAGACGTTCAAGCAAGTTACCGTATAGGAGGTTAGCCAGTTTTCTTAAGCCTAACATCGATAAACAATCATCCAATACAATTAATAACACACTAACAACTAATAATCAATAGTTAGGTTTCATTAGATCTAAGCAAACACAAGATAAATCTAGCCTAGCATGTTAATCAAAAGACAAGAACAAGATATAATCAAACAACACATAGACATATTGATTGATTAAGTGATTACTTATCTTCAATTAAACATGGGAGATCCAAGGGTATGAAAACCCTTAAAAATGGCAGAAATTCGTCTTAGGGTTTCTCCTCACAAAGTTGCACACTAATGACAAAAAATTACAAAACTATATATAGAACTTAGTGGCTGACGGCGTCACGTTATAGATCTTGACGCCGTCACCTCGCCGTGGCTAGGGTTCTCGGATGGCCTTCCTGACGCCGTCCCTCTTTAGTCCTCCAAAATCCGCTCTGGCTTATCAAGGCTTGACGCCGTCAGAAATGGGCTTGACGCCGTCCCTCTTTAACTTAAACCGTGATGGCCTTGATCACCTTAAAGGGAGACGCCGTCAGACTTTCCATTGTAAAACTCCCTGGCTTATCATGTGTATTTTTCATATCCACCTCTTTTGCCAAGCCATGACGCCATCAGGAGCAATCCTTGACGCCGTCAAGAGTACTTTTCCAGCAGCTTTGGAGACTTTGTCGTTTTCTTCACTTTTATGCTCCAAAAACGTCCAAAATGCTTTCTTTTCCAGATTTCTTCTCCAAAGTACCTAAAATGACAAAAGGAACGATTTAGGGCAATATTTGATCAAATAAATACGATTTAGGGCTTAAATGACCCCCTAAAAGCGGTACACTTTTCGCTTCATCAAATACCCTTACACTTGAGATTTGCTTGTCCTCAAGCAAATGCGCTTTTATTCTAATCAAAATACAAGTTAGAGGTCATTTAACGCTAATATAAAAGTAATTACAATAGATAGTCGTTCCACTTTAATCATAATAAGCACGGAGATTACAAACTAGCACCTCACAAGTAGTGTTTAGATACTCACATCTCTCAAGTGTCATCAAAATAAATCTCATAAATGAAAACGGATAATATCTCTCACTACCTGTCATAGCAAATAGATTACCATAGGCTTGGGAAAGGATCAAAAACCTCCTCCACTAGGCGTAAGCACCTAAGATAAACTATCAAAGAGGGCTTTTACATGGGTTATAACGTGAGGTGTAGGGATATGATAAACACGGTTTTGTTGGATAAGGAATATTTTACTGGTGGCGAGTTAAAGATCTTGATTAATTACATGTACAATATGGCGTTGCTAAGCCAAGACTAGACTCGACTTAAGCTAAAAACAAAATAACAAAAACCTAAAATAAACATAAAATGAAACGGGATGGTAGTCCGTATGTTTTTTCTACTTTTCTTTTTCTCATTTTTTTTGTATTTTTTTCTTGATTTTTTCGATTTTTTTTTTTTTTTTTTTTTTTACACATACTCTTGCCCTACCATCCAAAATAATACATCATAGGGGCGTTGCATTCCCCTTACACTTGAACTTTTTCATAACTTTACAAATAATTATTCTACTGACTCGAATTAAGATAATCGAAACACTTGGAGTACTTTAAAATATTAACGTACATATGGGGGTAATAATGTTGTTCTTCCCCATTACTCCATTACACTAGTACTTTACCCATGAGTCCCAATCGTCCCAAAACAATATGTACAAGGATATGACTCGACTTAGCAACCATGTAATCAATTAGATAATTAACTTGGGGTTTAAACAAATGTTGTCACAATAATGCACTAAAAATGAGTGCATACAAGGTAGGCTAAGGCGATTTGGGTGTACATTTAAGTGGGGTGTAACAAATTCTTCCTTTAAGTAAAATGCTTAAAGGTCGAAACGAAAAGATAGGCTCTGAGGGGTGTACTAGGGGTATCGTGTACCAAAAATGAGTACAACGCAAAGGGTGTGGGAGAATTACTTGACCAATGTAGCTGATGAACTCAAATAAGTACATTTTATTACTATCATTTATCCTATTAATTTGACTTGTTTTACTATATTATGTATGAGGATTGATACTTAATCGTTTACTTTTGTAATTCTCAGGTAAAAACAAGCATTTGGTGAAACTTGGCGATTTTGGACTAATTATGGAGCAAAACATGCATAATGTGAAGAGTCTACTGAAATGAAGAAGATCAAGACTAATCTGCTCCAGATGCGCCGCATCTCACTCATGACATGCGCCGCATCTCTATCAAGATATCACCAGATACGATCCAAGATACAAGAGGACATGCGCCGCATCTAATCATGGAGTTACGCCGCATCTTCTGGCGGTGTACGAATATTCCTGAATATTATAATCTTGGACCCCACGCGAAGTTAAGTACATGCGCCGCATCTACTTAGTAGATGCGCCGCATCTTCCCTCAGACACAAACTATAAATACCCCGTAGACCAGACGAATTAAAAGTTCCGGAAGTTATAACCTAAGTCCGAACAGCAGAACAAAAGGACGAATTCAGTCAAGGAGGCAGCACAAGACACACCCAAATCGAAGATACAAGAGCTGTAAGAAGGTGCTGCATGTATTTAATTCATTAAGTAGTTTTGTTTTATTGTGTTAGCAAACTTTAATTCATCAGGATTGGTGGCTTGTGTAATGTGACAACGAAAGATTGCACTCCCTTTAATACTTGCTTTCCCATCAATTAAAGTTTATATGTTGATGTCTTTGGTTACTACTTATTAGTGCATTGATAACCTCTGTGTTTATTAGTGGCTTGCGGGCATTTGACTGCGGGACATAATGTGGCTCCCACGGTTGTTTCTAAATTGATCACTTAGGAATAACTTTTAGACATAAGTAATCATTAAGGGTTTACTCGCCGATAAGAATAGGACCAACGAGAAAGGGTTAATTACATACACTTCATATAAAGCTATCAATAAAACAAGTGACAATCTACTTAATCATAAGGACAGCCCTCTTATTGTCTCGAGTATTTATCTGTGTACGTGTGTGCTACTTGCTGATTCGTGCCTATTGTTTATTTTATTATTTAATTACAAACAAACCGTGCCAGTCTCTCAGGCTGAAACCCCCTTGCGTTAGGATATTAAAATACTGATTAGATTAACGAGATTATACGTTCCACTCTTAGTGATCGACACTCTACTTACCATTATCTTCATACTGACCGGGTACACTGCTCGTTAAGTGTGTGTGTTATTGATAAGTCGGCTAAATATAAATTTAAAACTTGAGTAGGCATTAAAACTGCTAAACCGCAACGACACATCACGCGCATCAAGTTTTTGGCGCCGCTGCCGGGGAGTGAATTGTTATTTTCTGTTAATTTGATTAGTATTTTAATTAGGATTTTCTTTTTATTAGATTAATTGCATCATTGTACTATTTTGCATATTTGTTGTATTGTGTGTTAATTGTTTTCTTTTATTTTTGTGTGTTTTATTTTTGTTCGTGTGTTTTTATTTGTTTTTATTTTTCGTATTTTTCTGTTCTGCTATCGTTGTACTGTGCTAAATCAAACGATACGGCGCATCTGATTTATCAGATACGGCGTATTGCGTTTATTTTTTTTAAAAATACAACGCGTTTAATTAATTCGATACGACGCATCTTTTCCCCAAGATACGGCGTATCTGTTTTTAATAAGAAAATTTTTCTAAACGATAAAGTAATACGACGCATCTTCTTTTGAAGATACGGCGTATCTGATTTTGATAAAAAATTTTTCTAAACGTTAACGCTATACGACGCATCTGCTTTCGTAGATACGGCGTATCTATTATTTTGATTAAAAACAGTTTGCGAATTATTAAACAGATACGACGTATCGATCTCTGTCGATACGGCGCATCTTACTGAATAAAAAATCTTTTATTTTTAAACGTAACGAAAATACGGCGCATTAACTTTCGTTAATACGACGCATTTAATTTTAATTAGATAAGCTGATTTTTGATTAATTAATTCGATACGGCGCATTCATAAATTCTAAGCGGCGTATCTACTTTCTGAATAAAGTCTGATCTAATTTTAACGATTATAAGATACGGCGTATCCAATCTTTTTGGATACAGCGCATGGTCTGCAGATATCAGCTATTTGTATTCATATATCCGTTTCTATATTCATTAATTTCTCTTCTAGCGAACAAATCCTACTGATGATTTTACCTTGGATGACAGATTTTGCTATGGAAGACATGTCAGTTAACGGATATCTTGCTAAGGAATGCTTGTTTTCAGATTCATTCAATGTACTCATGATCGATGCAGATTTATTCTCCTGGGAGACTCCTCTTGAAGCTGCTTTTAAGGAATTCATGCGTTTGTGCAACATTGACAAGGAGGTGTTCTCTTATGATGTATTTATGAGGTACACTGGAGATGAATTGTCGCTCTTATGGCCTAACATTGAGTCCAAGGGATTGAACTGGACTACTATCGAAGAAGATGATGGGAAATTCTCTCTTGCATACATGGACTCAAGCAACAACAACTGTGGTGGAGGCAATGCCCAAATCTCTTACATGCCTTATTCAGAACAGTACTGGGGATTAAATGAGAACTATCAGGATAATGACATGAATTATGCTTTGGCGGAGTTACTATTTCATGGCAGATTGGTAAGATTGATAGACCTCTCCCTCAATGATTGGCTAGAACTCAAATATGGTAGTCCGGAATTTGCCCCTGTAAATGAAGTCAAGCAGATTATGACTTCATGGTTGACACGGAGCTTTAAGAAGCAATTTAACGAGTTCATGGAGATAAAAAAGAATATGATTGGAAAGGTTTGCTTTGACGTTAACCATGATCCTGACGATGTCGATTTTTCAGAATGGTTAGCTAGTAAGTTTAATAACCATAAGAGCATGGATCGAGCTACTAAGGATGCATTATGGGTATATTGGATGAGAGGAGAAGACGAAGAAGTAGAAAGCGATTATGGGTCGTCACTTCATGATTCAACAATCAATGAGGGCATTGAAGAACTTTTCAGAATTGACATTGATTTGTTCGAGTATGAGACACCCTTGTGCAAGCAGTTCAAGGAATTTAACTACCTTCTTCAAGTCGACGATGATGTGCTAACTGGAGATCTACCAGGATTTCAGACTTATGACGATTTCAAAAACACCTGGTATTATGAATGGAATGACCAAGTACCATGGGTTTGGGATAAACCATGGGAATTTGCGCACATTAATCATACCTGTACACCCTTCGTTTTCAAGGACGGAAATAGTGTTTGGCCAACCTGTGATTATAAAAGTGACGGAACCTGTAATGGGGGAAGTATAATTGGGATGAAAAGAGTTGGAAACGATGTAACCTTTGAAGATTATAAGTGGTACGATAATGTTGAAGACTGCCCACGAAAATCGGAGGCTTTACAAGAAAAGAGCAGGATTGAACGCTTGAAAGGACTTAAGGGGACATCGGATACTACTTTCTGGGAATGGGTGCATAAACAGTTTGATGATTTCACGAAGCTTAGTCGACGGTTACAATATGATTTGGAAAGAGAATGGGAGGCGATTCAAGATGATAATAATAATGAGTCGTTGATTGAGGAACTAGATGACTATTTGATTAAGGATCCTTATTTTAAGTTTGTTGACAAGGACGAAGAAGAGTTCACCAAAGAAAATGTCAACTACTTGGGATTCCTTACAATGAGCCACCCATGATTATTTCTGAAAAATTTAAAATCATCAAATATTCTTTGGGTCCTGATGAAGAATATACTGCGGTGAAGACCAAGAGTTATATTAGATTAAGTCGAACGGAGGAAAACGTCGCAGAGATATACGGGAAAATCTTTCGGATGAAGGACGAAGGATGGACCGTGACAAGGACTTATTGCTGAGCTGAACGTGAGTCTAACTTGAAGACTCTGGAATAAAGACAAGTGCTTGCCGGGAGACAACCCGGAGAATTTTTATTATTCTGTTTTCTGTGTCGAGTCAGTCCAGGCCGCACGAGGATACGGCGCATCTCAATCCTGAGATGCGACGCATCTCCTGCAATGGTCATATCTTATTTTATTTTTCTGCATTTTTATTTTCGACTTTAAAACTTTTTATCAGTTTATTTTAATGCGGCGCATCCCTGGTTAAGGATGCGGCGCATCTTTATTCTGATCCGTATTTATTCCAGGCTCGATACGGCGTATCTTCTTCCATAAGATACGGCGCATCGACTGACCTGATGATTTTCAGTTTTAATTTTAAGTTTTATTTTTATCTAACTACTAATGTATTATACAAGTTTGAACCTTTCTTATCTTAGGTGTGTTTTAAAGTGTTGGTGGTATTATAGTTTCCTGGATTTCCTGTGGATACATCAAGTATGAAGCTTTAACGTTCTAATCCACAAGAAAATGATTTTTGCTCTTACACAATTGGAGGATCATACCGAGCAAATCTCAGGGGAGTTTTTCTGTTCTAATTCTTTTATTTTCCAGTTTTTAACCTTTTATACAAACAACGAGGACGTTGTTTAACTTAAGTGGGGGGATTGGAGAATTAGAACACTTAACAATTACTTGTCCTAAACTTTTTCAAAAATTATGCTTAAAATGTGCTTAATATATTAAACTTAAAAATTTTTTTTAGCATGTTTTTGTTTAAGATCTAAGTTGCATAACTGCACACATGACGTTATTTTCAAAAGTTGTGATTTTTCAAAAATTCACAAATCTATGAGTGTTCCGGTGACTTGTAAACTTTAGAACTTGGCTTGTATACTATTCGAGACCACCATAATGAGTATTATTTTATATAATTGGAATGACTTGTCTAAATTGGTAAAATTCTAGGATTACACCCAAATAGCCTATTAAATGTTATGTGTTATTAGCTAACTACACTGGTTAGTTAACCCCCGTATAAACCCTTTTGTTACTCTCATTTTTAGAGTAAGATACCCCTAGAAAAACACTCAGAGCCATTCCTTTCGTTTCTTACACCTATGTTTAAAATGTTTCGTTACACCCTTACACCTTAGCCTACCCTGTAGATTAGAGTCCGTGGTTGGTTAATTGCTATAGGCAAAGTGTGTTTCCTTACATTACCTGTGTTCGCGTGCGTAATTCATTATCTTTGGTTAGGTCGGGAAATTGCACAATGCAATTGGAGTGAAAGTAAATATTGTATATTTTTGAGTCTATTTTCGTGTGTTTACTACTTTCACTATTATCATTATTTCTGAAGTTATGAAAAGAATGGAAAAATTATCCAGAATTATTGTTTTGGTGATGTGGTGAAATTTTACACATCTATGTTTATGTTTCAAAAAAAAAAAAATAATAATAAAAAAAAAAAAAAAAAATAAGAAAAAAAGAAAAAAGAGTTGGATGTTTATTTTAACCAACTTATGTAAAGTTATGTAAGTGGTTCATATGGCCACTATTTGTTGTACTATATCTATGGATTGAATGGGAATTGGCAGTTAGGGAACGCCAATCAAGGTTTATTCTTTGATTAAAATCTTGTTGAGTATAATTCGTGTCTACCTAAAGCGTGTGTTTCAAGTGTTAAAGCGTGAGTTATTCAATGATATGAGTCTTATTCATGGGATGGTTGGGATAGTGATTAACCACACTTAGGATTTTAATTTATTTGTTTTGTTTATTTTTATTTTTACACCAATTTATATCACAAATGTTATCCATACCCTATATTATTCTTTATCCAACCAAACCTTTGATTTATTGAGATTAGGGATTTGAGCAATCTTAAGTATCGTAGTCGTGGATTCGGCTATGTATTTATGATTTTGTCGCCCTTTTTGATATATTATTATTGGTGAAGTTTGGACCTATCTTTAGCCTATTCGAGTTAAGGATTTGAGCAATTGCAAGTATCGTGTTCGTGGATTCGATCATGTATTTGTGATTTTGTCGCCTTTTCTGGAATTTGAGATTGATAGTAAATAAGAATAATTAACCCTTAAGCCTAAAAACCCTTTTTACCGCTTTAGACTTGTTATTCCTTAGCTTTAGTGGTGGAGATGTGTATACTTGCCAAGCTTATGATAGAATATTCGTCGCGACTGGACAGTTAAACGATTAGATTTGCTTTTATCGACTTATTTTATTTTACTTCTAATTCGTTAAGTGTTTAGTTGTGTGATTATGTAATAAACGAATACATGCTTAAATATAAAAATAAATCCTAACATCTTTTAGGATACATTTTCATAAGTTTTAATCTAAGGTTTACTTGGGGACAAGTAAAGTTCAAGTGGGGGGATATTTGATGAACTCAAATAAGTACATTTTATTACTATCATTTATCCTATTAATTTGACTTGTTTTACTATATTATGTATGAGGATTGATACTTAATCGTTTACTTTTGTAATTCTCAGGTAAAAACAAGCATTTGGTGAAACTTGGCGATTTTGGACTAATTATGGAGCAAAACATGCATAATGTGAAGAGTCTACTGAAATGAAGAAGATCAAGACTAATCTGCTCCAGATGCGCCGCATCTCACTCATGACATGCGCCGCATCTCACTCATGACATGCGCCGCATCTCTATCAAGATATCACCAGATACGATCCAAGATACAAGAGGACCTGCGCCGCATCTAATCATGGAGTTACGCCGCATCTTCTGGCGGTGTACGAATATTCCTGAATATTATAATCTTGGACCCCACGCGAAGTTAAGTACATGCGCCGCATCTACTTAGTAGATGCGCCGCATCTTCCCTCAGACACAAACTATAAATACCCCGTAGACCAGACGAATTAAAAGTTCCGGAAGTTATAACCTAAGTCCGAACAGCAGAACAAAAGGACGAATTCAGTCAAGGAGGCAGCACAAGACACACCCAAATCGAAGATACAAGAGCTGTAAGAAGGTGCTACATGTATTTAATTCATTAAGTAGTTTTGTTTTATTGTGTTAGCAAACTTTAATTCATCAGGATTGGTGGCTTGTGTAATGTGACAACGAAAGATTGCACTCCCTTTAATACTTGCTTTCCCATCAATTAAAGTTTATATGTTGATGTCTTTGGTTACTACTTATTAGTGCATTGATAACCTCTGTGTTTATTAGTGGCTTGCGGGCATTTGACTGCGGGACATAATGTTGCTCCCACGGTTGTTTCTAAATTGATCACTTAGGAATAACTTTTAGACATAAGTAATCATTAAGGGTTTACTCGCCGATAAGAATAGGACCAACGAGAAAGGGTTAATTACATACACTTCATATAAAGCTATCAATAAAACAAGTGACAAACTACTTAATCATAAGGACAGCCCTCTTATTGTCTCAAGTATCTATCTGTGTACGTGTGTGCTACTTGCTGATTCGTGCCTATTTGTTTATTTTATTATTTAATTGCAAACAAACCGTGCCAGTCTCTCAGGCTGAAACCCCCTTGCGTTAGGATATTAAAATACTGATTAGATTAACGAGATTATACGTTCCACTCTTAGTGATCGACACTCTACTTACCATTATCTTCATACTGACCGGGTACACTGCTCGTTAAGTGTGTGTGTTATTGATAAGTCGGCTAAATATAAATTTAAAACTTGAGTAGGCATTAAAACTGCTAAACCGCAACGACACATCACGCGCATCAGTAGCCAAAGTAATTATAACAAAAAACACAGGTGTAAAACAATGGGTTAATCCTAATGCCTCTTATCATGTAGTAAATCTAACTACACGAATGTAGTCTCACTTGTGGCCTCGGAATGGTCCTAACGCAAGTTCTAGAATCTAAGTGCTACCGGTACACACATCATAGCATAAATGTTTTTCCTACCAATTCTAGGGGCGAACCTCACATATTTGGGGGTGGAAAATTTTTTAGTGGTACGGTTTTTGTGCTAGTCATATAACTCCTATCCATGAGACGCTCATTAAGATCAAAGTTTCACTCCTAAGTGTTGTAAAAAATTTTAAATTTGGCACTAAAATTACCCTAACAGGTATTTATCTCAGTTTTATTACACATCTACCATCAAACAAACAAAAATCAAGCGTAAAAGCATTCTCTAAAGTATCGTACTTTTACCCCCCATTACACTTAAGATGAACATTGTCCCCAATGTTCAAATAACAAGATGTAAAAGTAAATAAGGTAAAAGAATGAAATCAAATACTCCCCTGATTCGTTTGGTGGATAAAGAGGTAACATGGTTAGATCTTCTTCCAAGAGAATTGATGCGTGCGATGTGTCGTTGCGGTTTAGCAGTATTAATGCCTACTCAAGTTTTAAATTTATATTTAGCCGACTTATCAATAACACACACACTTAACGAGCAGTGTACCCGGTCAGTATGAATATAATGGTAAGTAGAGTGTCGATCACTAAGAGTGGAACGTATTATCTCGTTATTCTAATCAGTATTTTAATATATTAAGTTAGCTATACAAACTAATCTAACGCAAGGAGGGTCAGCCTGAGAGACTGGCACGATTTGGTTGCAATTAAATAATAAACTAAACCAATAGGCACGAATCAGCGAATAGCACACACGTACACAGATAAATACTTGAGACAATAAGAAGAACTGTCCTGATAGATAAGTAGTTTGTCACTTGTTTTATTGCTAGTTTTATATGAAGTGTATAGTTCGATGCAACGCACCGAGATTAAGTCCTTTCTCGTTGGTTCTAATCTTATCGGCGAGTAAACCCTTAATGATTACTTATGACTATCCTATTTATCTTTCTTCCTATTTTTCTACAGACGATAGAATGCATAGGTGATCTAATAAATAGGCGAGGGCAGAGGCATGGCGACCCGATCAACGCTCAGCTAGACACAGAGGTTATCAATGCACTAATAAAAGTCACCAAAGACATCAACATATAAACTTTAATTAATGAGAAAGCAGTTTTAAGGGAGTGCAATCTTTCCGTTGTCACATTACACAAGCCACCAATCTTGATGAATTAAAGTTTACTAACACAATAAAACAAAACTACTTAATGAATTAAACACATGCAGCACCTTCTTACAGCTCTTGTATCTTCGTTTGGGTGTGTCTTGTGCTGCCTATTCATCTGAATTCGTCCTAGGGTTTCTGTGGTCTCGTATATAATATGTGTCTCGAATTCGTCTGGTCTTGGGGTATTTATAGTTTCTGTCTGAGGGTAAGATGCGGCGCATCTAGTAAGTAGATGCGGCGCATTTACTTAACTTCGCGTGGGGTCCAAGATTAATATATTCAGGAATATTCGTACACCGCCAGAAGATGTGGCGTAACTCCATTCTTGGATGCGGCGCATGTCCTCTTGTATCTTGGATCGTATCTGGTGAAATCTTGATAGTGATGCGCCGTATGTAATAAGTGAGATGCGGCGCATCTGGAGCAGATTTGTCTTGATCTTGTACATTTCAGTAGACTCTTAACTTCTTGCATGTTTTGCTCCATAATTAGTCCAAAATCGCCAAGTTTCACCAAATGCTTGTTTTTACCTGAGAATTACAAAAGTAAACGATTAAGTATCAATCCTCATACATAATATAATAAAACAAGTCAAATTAATAGGATAAATGATAGTAATAAAATGTACTTATTTGAGTTCATCAAGAATGTAGAAGCTCCAAGACTAATGCATCGCCATAAGCTTGATTCCCCATACATCTCCTTGTCCAAAATAACCTGTTTAACCTGAGAAAACAAACACGAAAACCTGCATAACATCGGCGGGATAAATTCTATATAAGGATATAATGCTTGTGGAATGATAATTTTGCAGATTCCTGGAGTTTATAAGTTAGAGATTTAATAAAAACTTTTTATGAAAACAAAACTTTCAAAAATTTCAGAAAATTAACACCTGACGCCGTCAGGTTGTAAAGCCTGACGCCGTCAGAAATGATCTGACAGAATTCTCATGTTAAGTTTCCGGAAAATTTCTGGAAAAATCTATACCTTACTTCCTGGAAATCCTGCAAAACATCATTATGACTCGATACAAGCATTTGACTCAAACAAATACTAATATGTATGTTAATTTAATATTGTTATGATTCATGTTCATTTGTTCTAATAAACAAATTTGGATTTCCCTTACACTTAACTTTTGCAAAATACCTTTATATGTAGTTAAGATGAAGTTAAAAACAAGATAAAGCATTTTCACAATTTAGTTTTGAACATGAATCAATACTAATAAAAATTAAACACACATACGGAAGCAAATAAAATCGAACAAACAAATAAATAAACACACAAAGCAAATAAAGCTTGGGTTGCCTCCCAAGAAGCGCTTTTCTTTATTAACGAGTCTTGTAGCTAGACTCAAAGTCACCGTACATTACGTGATTCCATCATTCATAATGACGTATCCCTGATAGATATAATCCTAGTTATCAGGGTGGTGGTGTCTCAATCGCTCGACATTCGCAGTCACTTCACCTCCTCCCTTGCTGGTCAAGCATACTACCCCATCTTGGTTTAGACTTTTAATTGTGAATGGTCCGTACCACCAGGGACTTGGTTCATCGGTAGGTGCTTTTGTTTCTGAATGTCTTAGGAGCACTGTAACACCCCAACCCGACAAGGGTAAAGATGTCACGCAAATGGTTTCATATCAGATATAACACAGCATACATTCAAAAGTAATACAAAGATTCTCAAAGGTTACAGAAGAAATACTGAAATTACAAGGTTACAAAAGCGAATACAAATTCTAACAATGTAGTAACTTCCAATCGTCTCTAGGCCAAAATAATTATCAAGTCTTCTAAGTCCAAAAGTCTCTTCACTCATACCCATCTTCCAACTAAAACCTGCCGCACACGAAAAGAAAACGTGCGGCTGAGCTTACAAAGCTCAGTGAACAGATACATAATACAAGCAAAGATAACGAAACAGAATATAGTGAAGTACAGGGAATGTCATAAGGTATAATCAAAGCAAAAGAGTAATAAAGGAAATATAGGATAGTCATCTACCACGAGCCCAGAAACTCAAAGTCATAATCTCAACATCATAATCTCAAAGTCATAATCTCACAATCAGAGGGGATACCTCTCAGGCAACCAGATAAAATGAGGGGTGTCCTCATGTATCATAATAGTGGAGTGGTCAGCTCCCAGGGGTGTGAAAGGCGTGTATTGCACACAGCACCAGTCACCTCAAAGTCATACTCAAAGTTATAGTTAAATCCACTAAACAAAAACATGCCTAGGATTGCAATCCATACGCCCCCAAACTCAAAGTCATCTCAAAATCATAATCTCAAAGTCATAATGGCCATATCATAATATAAGAGGGACGGTGTGAGAAATCACTCACCCACACATGAGTCATGCCAGTGGTGCATCACAGACATGGCCAGGTTACCTTCCTGGCTAGGTAACATAAAATGGCTCGGGTATCAAACTAAGAGTCAGGTCTCAATGTCACAACAGAATGTCATATCAAAAGGTCATATATCAGAATGTATATCTCAACATCTCAGAAGCAAATATGAAGGGTTCACACAAAAGGGAACATAGCAATGGCTTGGGAAATCTTAACTGAATCATAACTCAAACTCAAAATCAATGCTCATCTCAAAAGTTCATTTCAAAACTTTTATCAAAAGTCCATTTTAAACAATCCTTTATTCATGATTTTCATAAAACGATCTGATGAACTCAAATAAGTACATTTTATTACTATCATTTATCCTATTAATTTGACTTGTTTTATTATATTATGTATGAGGATTGATACTTAATCGTTTACTTTTGTAATTCTCAGTTGAAAACAAGCATTTGGTGAAACTTGGCGATTTTGGACTGAAAATGGAGCAAAACATGCAAGAAGTTAAGAGTCTATTGAAATGTACAAGATCAAGACTAAATCTGCTCCAGATGCGCCGCATCTCACTCATGACATGCGCCGCATCGCTATCAAGATCTCACCAGATACGATCCAAGATTCAAGAGGACATGCGCCGCATCCAAAGATAAAGATACGCCGCATCTTCTGGCGGTGTACGAATATTCCTGAATATTATAATCTTGGACCCCACGCGAAGTTAAGTAAATGCGCCGCATCTACTTACTAGATGCGCCGCATCTTACCCTCAGACAGAAACTATAAATACCCCAAGACCAGACGAATTCGAGGTGCCATATAATATAACCGAAGACCAAAAACCCTAGGACGAATTCAGTCAAGGCAGCAGCACAAGACACACCCGAACGAAGATACAAGAGCTGTAAGAAGGTGCTGCATGTGTTTAATTCATTAAGTAGTTTTGTTTTATTGTGTTAGTAAACTTTAATTCATCAGGATTGATGGCTTGTGTAATGTGACAACGGAAAGATTGCACTCCCTTAAAACTGCTTTCCCATCAATTAAAGTTTATATGTTGATGTCTTTGGTTACTACTTATTAGTGCATTGATAACCTCTGTGTTTATTAGTGGCCTGCGCATTTGACTGCGGAAAATAATGTGGCTCCCACGGTTGTTACTAAATTGATCACTTAGGAATAACTTTTAGACATAAGTAATCATTAAGGGTTTACTCGCCGATAAGAATAGGACCAACGAGAAAGGGTTAACTACATACACTTCATATAAAGCTATCAATAAAACAAGTGACAAACTACTTAATCATAAGGACAGATCTTCTTATTGTCTCGAGTATTTATCTGTGTACGTGTGTGCTACTTGCTGATTCGTGCCTATTGGTTTAGTTTATTATTTAATTGCAACCAAATCGTGCCAGTCTCTCAGGCTGAACCCCTTGCGTTAGAATACTGATTAAAATACTGATTAGAATAACTAGATAATACGTTCCACTCTTAGTGATCGACACTCTACTTACCATTATATTCATACTGACCGGGTACACTGCTCGTTAAGTGTGTGTGTTATTGATAAGTCGGCTAAATATAAATTTAAAACTTGAGTAGGCATTAATACTGCTAAACCGCAACGACACATCGCACGCATCAAGTTTTTGGCGCCGTTGCCGGGGAGTGAATTGTTATTATCTGTTAATTTGATTAGTATTTTAATTAGGTTTTAATTTTTTTTATCTAACCGCTAATTTTGTTGTGTATTAGATTAATTTGCATTCATTGTACTATTTTGCATATTTTCTGTTTTTGTGTGTTATTTGTTTGCTTTTGTTTGTGTGTTTATTTTCGTGTGTTTTTATTTGTTTTTTATTTTTCGTATTTTTGCATACTGCTATCGTTGTACTGAGCTAAATCGAACGATACGGCGCATCTGATCTCTCAGATACGGCGTATTGCGTTCAATTTTTTTTATAAAATACAACGCGTTTAATTAATTCGATACGACGCATCTTTCCCCCAAGATACGGCGTATCTGTTTTTGATAATTTTTTTTTTCTAAACGTTAACGATATACGACGCATCTGATTTATCAGATACGGCGTATCTATTATTTTAATTAAAAACAGTTTTCGAATTATTAAACAAATACGACGCATCGATCTTTATCGATACGGCGTATCTTCTGAATCAAAAATCTCGTATTTTAAAACGTAACGAAAATACGGCGCATTAACTTTTGTTAATACGACGCATTTAATTTTAAATAAATATCGATTTTTGATTATTAAAATTGATAAGGCGCATTCAAATTTATAAGCGGCGTATCTATTTTCTGAATAAAGTCTGATTTAATTTTAACGATTATAAGATACGGCGTATCCAACTTTTTGGATACGGCGCATCATCTGCAGATATCAGTAACTTTAAATTTTCGTATTCCGTTTTCGTTGTTAATTTTCTGATATATTACTTCCTTGAGCATACCCTACTGATATTTTTTGTGTTGATTTCAGGAAGTGTATGACCAGGAGTTCTACGAAGAACTTGATTCAACCTTTCGAAGATCCTGAACGCGTCTTTCACTCGCTTAAAAGGCTTTTCAACACAAAAAGCTTTGATACTTCAAGTTCATTCGAGCTTGATTATTTTTCTGAAGAGAACGAGGAAGAAGAAACAGAAACAATGGGCGAAAACACAACTATGGAGGAATACATGAACAAAACCCGTGCTGATCACACTTCAGGAGTTGCTAGACCAAAGTTTGATGATAAGTCAAAGTTTGAATTGAAGGGTCAGTTTCTCAAGGAACTAAGAGAAAATGCTTTAAGTGGATCGGAACATGAGGATGCTAATGAGCATGTTGAGAAAGTCCTCGAGATTGCGGATTTGTTTACTTCAGAAGTAGTGACTGACGATCAAATCATGCTAAGAATCTTTCCACTCTCACTTAAAGGAGCTGCTAACAAGTGGCTAAGGAATGAACCTGCTAGTTCAATCACTACATGGGAAGATTTGAAGAGCAAATTCCTGAAGAGATATTGTCCACCTGCTAAGACTGCTAAAAAGATGGAGGCTATCAACAGTTTCAAGCAAGAGCCTAATGAAACTCTTTATCAAGCTTGGGAACGATTTAAAGATTTATTGGTAAAATGTCCTCAACACTATCTAACCGCTATGCAGGAGATAATATTGTTTTATCAAGGATTGGACGTGCCTACTAGACAAATCTTGGACGCTAAGGGAGCTGTGCCTCAAATGAGTGCAGCCAATGCTAGGAAAGCGATCCAAGAAGCTGCTGATCATTCTCAAAAATGGCACGATGGGACCTCTACTAGATCTAAGAGCAGTACTAATTTTGACGGGATTGCTGCTATTCAGGCTCAATTGGATAAAATTAGTAGAGAGATGAAGAAGCGTGATGAAAGAGTGTATGCTGCTCAAGTTGGATGTGAAAAGTGCGAAGGACCTCACTACACTAAAGATTGCCCGAATAAGAATGAAAGTGAGACGTTTGAAGAAGCATATTACACCCAATTTGGACAACCATTCCGACCTTCAGGAAGATTTAGGGAAGCTAGTCCGGGATTCTATCAAAAGAACAACTTCAATCCCGCTTATCAAGAAAGGAGGCAGACTTTAGATGACACTCTAAAGCAAATTATGGCCGATGCCGCTAAAAGACATGAAGAGAATACTGCTATGATCAAGGAAATCCGAGCTTCAACGGACACTACTACAAGAAATCAAGGAGCTTCGATCAAAGCATTGGAACAACAAATTGGTCAAATGAGCAAAGTTCTTCAAGAAAGGGGATATGGAAGTTTACCTAGCTCAACTGAAACCAATCCAAGAGATCATGTCAAGGCCATAAGCACCACTGAAGAAGTCACTCCTAACATTCCTTTTCCTAGAAGACCGATGAATGGTAATGATGGTGCAAGACCCGAATTTTTCTTTAATTCTTCAATCAGTTTAAGGAGATTACTAAAAGAAAAGACAAAGATTGAAGAGGAGATCAAGGCTACAATGAAAGAAGAGAGCTCTGCAACCGACTTAAATGCCTTGCCTCATAAAGAAAAAGACCCGGGAAGTTTTACTTTGCCTTGTTCAATTAATAATATAAATTTCAATAATGTGTTAGCTGACTTAGGAGCTAGTGTTAGTGTTATGCCTCTTAAGACATTCACTACCCTAGGACTAGGAAAATTAGCACCAACTAAGTTACTTATTGAATTGGCTGATAAAACGGTAAAATGACCTGAAGGGATTGCTAATAATGTGCTAGTTAAGATTGAGAAATTTGTTTTCCCTGTAGACTTTGTTATTTTAGATATGCCCGAGGATGTTAAGATTCCTTTAATCCTTGGTCGACCTTTCTTGTCTACTGCCCATGCTAAGATTGATGTGTTTAAAAGAAAATTTTCATTAAGGGTAGGGAATAACAAACTAGTCTATAAGTGCCAAGATCCTGTTAAAAGCATAATTAGAGGAGTCTATGTGCTAGGATTAAGAGAGCGTATGGACCTCGATCTTGAAGCTAGGCTCATTGGAGAAACATTAATTCAAAACAACTCAACTAATCCTAATCATGAGAACTTTGAGGAATTTATTGACCTTAATGTACCTACCGAACTTAGACGCGATGTTGTTAATGATTCTGATGATGAGTGGTATGATTGCGTAGTAATTAACAAACGTAGGAGAATAGTTGAGAAAATGAATTTGAATAATGACGTGTTTATTGAACTACCACCCCACCTTGCTTATTTATGCCTATATGATAATAAGAATTTCCCGTCTATCATTTTGTCATCTCTGCCCGAAAGGGACAGAACTTTGTTTATACAGATATTGAAGAAGAACGGCGTGGAAATTAAGGACGAGCAAGGAGTGTTTAATATTACTGAATTGGTGATGAGGGAGCGCGATGTTTCCGACTCCTTCAATGATCGTTATTAAAGAGCTGAACGTGAGTCTAACTTGAAGACTCTGGAATAAAGAGAAGTGCTTACCGGGAGACAACCCGGATTTATCTTTTTATTATTCTGTTTTTGTGTCAAGTCAGTCAGGCCGCAGAGGATACGGCGCATCTCAATCCTGAGATGCGACGCATCTCCTGCAATGGTCATATCTTATTTTAATTTTCTGCATTTTTTATTTTCGAATTTAAAACTTTTTATCAGTTTATTTTAATGCGGCGCATCCCTGGTTAAGGATGCGGCGCATCTTTTATTCTGATCCGTATTTATTCCAGGCTCGATACGGCGTATCTTCTTCCATAAGATACGGCGCATCGACTGACCTGATGATTTTCATTTTTACTTTTATGTTTTATTTTTATCTAACTACTAATGTATTATGCAAGTTTGAACCTTTCTTACCTTAGGTGTGTTTTAAAGCCTTGGTGGTATTATAGATTCCTGCATTTCCTGTGGATACATCAAATATGAAGATTAAACGTTCTAATCCACAAGAAAGATGATTTTTGCTCTTACACTAATGGAGGATCATACCGAGCAAATCTCAGGGGAGTTTTTCTGTTCTAATTCTTTTATTTTCCAGTTTTTAACATTTTATACAAACAACGAGGACGTTGTTTAACTTAAGTGGGGGGATTGGAGAATTAGAACACTTAACATTTACTTGTCCTAAACTTTTCAAAATATGCTTAAAATGTGCTTAATATATCAAAATTTAAAATTTTTAGCATGTTTTTGTTTAAAGTCTAAGTTGCATAGCTGCACACATGACGTTATTTTCAAAAATTGTGATTTTTCAAAATTCACAAATCTATGAGTGTGCCGGTGACTTGTAAACTTTAGAACTTGGCTTGTATACTATTCGAGACCACCATAATAAGTATTATTTTTATAATTGGAATGACTTGTCTAACTTGGTAAAATTCTAGGATTACACCCAAATGGCCTTTATATGTTATGGGTTATTAGCTAACTACACTGGTTAGTTAACCCCCGTATAAACCCTTTGTTACTCTCATTTTTAGAGTAAGATACTGTAATACCTGAAATTCTATAACATGTAAAATGACCAAATTGCCCCTGGGAATTTAAAACCTAAATAAAACATATGTAAAGCACAAAATAAATTCCAAACTTCTAGTAATGAGCAAGCTATGATCCCAAATAATTTTAGCAACTTCATTTAACTTTTATACAAGCCATGAAAATTACCAAAGTACCCTTGGGCGCCTAATATAATTTTTAAATTCAAAAGTTATGTATTTATAAAAGGAAATTAATAGGAATTAAAGGACATTAAATTATTATTGATTGCTAATTATTTCCTTTGACCAAATCCTGAAATTAAGGTCCATGATTCCTCAAAAAAATCGGCTACAATCATATTTCTATAACACACATATTTCTCTCCAAAATTCCTCAAAACCGAGTAAACCCTAAACACAAAATAATTCACCATTTATCCCATCCGAATTTTCTGAAGTCCAAGCATAATTTTCCTGAGTTCTTGGTCGTGCTAGGAAGCCAAGAAAATTGGCCATTCGATTTATAGGGCCTTGAATCTTTTATTGTCGAATATTGTTCACAAGTGAGGTAATATTCCATTTTAATTCTTTCGGCCCTTTTAAAATTCATTCTCTATTTTTCCTAAGTTCCTTACATCATATGTGACCTGTGAAAATTGGTTTCATGATTTTTAGATCGTTTTTGAAGTCGTGGTGATTTATGGTGCATTTTGGCTATTCGCGTACATATTAAATCGTGCGTCTCGTTCTACACGTTCGAATCTTGATTTGGTATTTTTCTCAGACCCTATATATGTTATGAACACCAAATAAAATGTAAAAGTCGATCCATGCATGATCTAACAATTATTTGTGAATTAAATCTTAAAAACGTGTATAAACCCTAAATAATTCAATTCGAATTTTTGAGGCTTCATATTTATTTTATTTGGACTCCATATGATCATACTAATCTGGGAAAAATTATATTTCGAATTGTTAAGGCCTAAAATAATTATTCTTGATTTATTTAGTTTTACCGATTTTAAAGAAATTAAAAAGAATAAAAGAAAAATTTTGGGAAAATTATCAAACCGATGGAACTAGGGTTTTGAGGTAATGAAACCTGGAAATTAACATGATATAATGATGATAGAATGATGGTATAATGATTTGGATTAATAGGGTTCGATTTAGACAAGATTTTATGTGTAACGATTTGGAAATAATAAGTTAAGGGTGTGTTTTGTAATTTCTAAAACTTGTGGGTCAGTTTTAAAACTTAATTTAGATCATGTACTTGCTGGGAAAAATATAAAAGGAAGGGGTCTAATGTCATTTTTGTATTTTAGAAGGTTAAAATGTTTTTAGGGTTTTATTATGGCTCGAATTATAAAATAATTGAATAGAGGGACTAAACTTGTAATTTCTGGAAACTTGGGGCTGTTTTGAGTAATATAATCTATTCAGGGGGTTATGTGTAAATTTGGTGATTTAATGGGTTAATATGTAATTATTAATAATATAAAGTTGAAATTGTAAAATAAGGGACTAATTATGTAACTTTGAAAACTAGAGGGACCTATTGTGTAAATTCTGTAAAATTGAGGATACATGCTTATAATATGATAAAATAAGTGACCATTGTGAAACTTTGATAAATTAAGGGTCTGAAGTGTAACTTTTGAAACTAAAGGGTGTAAAGTGTAAATTGTGAATTCTTAAGGACCTAATATGTAAATGTAATAAAAGGTACCCTAATTCCAGAAATAATGATTTAACTAAGAATGTTGATCTAACTTTCTAAATAAGGAAACCTTCTAATTATGGAAACCTGCTAAAAATGGGAGGTTACTTAATATGGAAATGGGATCTTTAGTAATCATGTCTTTACTCCTCTAGGTGTGAAGAGGGAGTAATACTGTGCTCGTTATCATCTTTTCAGTGTGATCTTTGTCAAGCAATAAGGTACAGATATTCTGAACCTTCTCACAGGTTTCTCATGATCTCTTTCATTTTTCTGATCTGTCAGTTTCTGTATTAATGTCATTGCTATGATCCCCCTTTTTCATGAACCTTTCTGATATGGTATCTGATTCTGAGTTCCCTTGATAAACTGAACCCTGTTCTATTCCGTTGATACTTGACATGATTCGTTCTTCACCTTGTGACCTGAATATGCAAACCTCTGAATACCCTAAAGATTCATTTTGACATTATAACTGAAATTGGAAACTTTCCTTGATAGTATGAAAATGTTTTTGAGAAAAGCTTTTGAATACGATGTTATACCAATTTTTGAATTGAAACTGCACTAAAGGTTTTATGAAAATCTCTTTTAAAGACTATCTTTATAAAAAGGGTTTTACTAAACATCATTTATGAAAGTCACTGAACGATTACTTTTAAATATAAGCTTAATATGAAACCTTTGAATTAAGATCTTTTCTATGAATCTAAACTTTCTGATATTGACCTTTCTGATATTGAATCTTTCTGTTACTGAACCTACTGATACTGAACCTACTGATACTGAACCTTCTGATATTGGACCATCTGATATGAACCTTCTGGTATAACTGAAAGGGTAATTGACTTATGAAACTGAACTGAATACTGAATACTGATACTTGACCACTGACCCACAGTTTGATACTACGAGCCATAACTAGTCATGAGGGTTTCATGACCATGTCATTGATGCACCGATGGCATGACTCTAGGGCAGGAGAGTGATGACCTGTTCCGTCCCTTTTATGTATTTATTTGGTGTTGGGAGGTTTATGGCCACCAGGGGCGTATGGATGCATCCTAGAACTGTTACTGTTACTGTTACTGTTACTGATTACTGTATTACTGGTGACTGATGGTGTGTGCGATACACGTCTTTCACATACTGGGAGCTGATCACTCCATTTACTGATTGAGGACTCCCCTCATATTTACTGATTACTGAGAGGTCTCCCCTCTACATGATTATACTGATACTGTTACTGTTACTGCTACTGTTACAAGTTACTGTTTCTGGGCTCGTAGAGGATTTCTGTTACCCTGCACCTTGTAACCTTATAACTTCATAACCTTTACTTTTCATTACTGTTACTGCCACCCTGAACCTGATACATGACTTAAAACGTGACTTGACTTGATCTGACCCGGGCATGTGGTGGGGTTACGGATTACACCTTTACACCTGTCTTCTGTAACTAATCATAATCCTGTTATATCTGTATAATCCTTATGTTCCTATTCCTGACTCTTGTTATATCTGGTATTCACTCATTTTGTCTCATTACGTTACCTTTACTGCTTGTTACCGTTATATCTGTTCACTGGGCTTTTAAGCTCAGCCGCACGTTTTCTTTTCGTGTGCGGCAGGTTTAGTTGGAAGCTGGTTTATTGATTAGAGAGTATATTGGACATAGAAGAATTTACTAGCAGCTTGGGATTAGCTATTGATGATGGTTAGAAGAACTAGTGTTAGACTTAGAAATCACTGTATTGGAATCCTGTATTTTCATATTTCCTTTGTAACCATTGAATTCTATTGTATTATTAATGTCATGTGCTTGTTTCTGTTCTGATAAGGATCCGTATTTGTGACATCTCTACCCTTGTCGGGTCGGGGTGTTACAGATACCCCTAGAAAAACACTCAGAGCCATTCCTTTCGTTTCTTACACCTATGTTTAAAATGTTTCGTTACACCTTACACCTTAGCCTACCCTGTAGATTAAGATCCGTGGTTGGTTAATTGCTATAGGCAAAGTGTGTTTCCTTACATTACCTGTGTTCGCGTGCGTAATTCATTATCTATGGTTAGGTCGGGAAATTGCACAATGCAATTGGAGTGAAAGTAAATATTGTATATCTTTGAGTTTATTTTTCGTGTGTTTACTACTTTCACTATTACCGTTATTTCTGAAGTTATGAAAAGTATGGAAAAATTATCCAGAATTATAATTATAGTGATGTGGTGAAATTTTACACATCTATGTTTATGTTTAAAAAAAAAAATCGAAAAAATTAGAAAAGAAAAGAAAAAGAAGAAGTTGGATGTTTGATTTAAACCAACTTATGTAAAGTTATGTAAGTGGTCGATATCACCACTAGTTGTTGTATATTATATTTATGGATTGAATGGGAGTTGGCAGTTATGGGAACGTCAACTAAGGATTATTCTTTGATTAAGATCTTGTTGAGTATAATTCGTGTCTACCTAAAGCGTGTGTTTCAAGTGTTAAAGCGTGAGTTATTCAATGATATGAGTCTTATTCATGGGATGGTTGGGATAGTGATTAACCACACTTAGGATTTTAATTTATTTGTTTTGTTTATTTTTCATTTTACACCAATTTATATCCCAAATATTATCCATACCCTATTCTTTATCCAACCAAACCTTTGATTTATTGAGATTAGGGATTTGAGCAATCTTAAGTATCGTAGTCGTGGATTCAGCTATGTATTTATGATTTTGTCGCCCTTTTTGATATATTATTATTGGTGAAGTTTGGACCTATCTTTAGCCTATTCGAGTTAAGGATTTGAGCAATTGCAAGTATCGTGTTCGTGGATTCGATCATGTATTTGTGATTTTGTCGCCTTTTCTGGAATTTGAGATCGATAGAGAATAAGAATAATTAACCCTTTAAGCCTGAAAACCCTTTTTACCGCTTTAGACTTGTTATTCCTTGGCTTTAGTGGTGGAGATGTGTATACTTGCCAAGCTTATGATAGAATATTCGTCGCGACTGGACAGTTAAACGATTAGATTTGCTTTTATCAAATTATTTTATTTTACTTCTAATTCGTTAAGTGTTTGGTTGTGTGATTATGACAAAAATGAATACATGCTTAAATATAAAAATAAATCCTAATATCTTTTAGGATACATTTTCATAAGATTAATTCTAAGGTTTACTTAGGGACAAGTAAAGTTCAAGTGGGGGGATATTTGATGAACTCAAATAAGTACATTTTATTACTATCATTTATCCTATTAATTTGACTTGTTTTATTATATTATGTATGAGGATTGATACTTAATCGTTTACTTTTGTAATTCTCAGTTGAAAATAAGCATTTGGTGAAACTTGGCGATTTTGGACTGAAAATGGAGCAAAACATGCAAGAAGTTAAGAGTCTACTGAAATGTACAAGATCAAGACTAAATCTGCTCCAGATGCGCCGCATCTCACTCATGACATGCGCCGCATCGCTATCAAGATCTCACCAGATACGATCCAAGATTCAAGAGGACATGCGCCGCATCCAAAGATAAAGATACGTCGCATCTTCTGGCGGTGTACGAATATTCCTGAATGTTAGGAATATGAATATTCAGCAGAAGACTCGGTCACCCCGAGTACTTATTAGATCATCATAGCTCATAGGATTATTAGTAATATTATTAGTAGCTTAGTTATTAATTAGTATTGTGGAGTGGGTCGGGTCTTTACCCACTGTCAGCTCGCTCCACAGTCCACTAGGGACGTATTATGTAATAGTATAAATACCCCTTCCCACACATGGGAAGGGTTGGACCTTTTCAATCTAATAGATCACTAGTTTCTTTCTCTCTCTAAAAGGCTCCCACTTCTCTCTAGAAATCTTACTCATTCGATCCAAACAAGCCTCACACAAGTGATTCTTGCATTGTGAATACCCTACAATTGGTATCAAGAGCCATGGTTAGGTCCATGAGAGTTGGTATTCACGGATTTGTGTAGTTCTTGAGGTTTTCTTGTTGGTTCGATTTGTAGTTTTAAGTTTTTTTGGATTCGGTTTGTTTTGTAGCATAAATCTCATTTTGTACTTTGTTTAGTGATTAGAAGTTGTTTTACTTTGTACTTTCTAGATTAAGATTAGTATTAGAGTGGTATTTGGTGTTTGGTTTCAAAGATCTAAGAACGGTGTGGTAATTTTGGAGCAATTCGTGGGTTTTTTGTGGAAGTGTTCTTGAATGCGGTTTGTGTAGTTGGGACGATCTTGAACGCGGTTTGTGGTACATCGGATACGCGGTTTGTCTTTTTTACTAGTTTAGGCAAAAGGACAAACTGCATTGAAAGTGACAGGTTTGGTAGTTTGTGCCAACGCGGTTTGTCTCTACGGTGCGTACGCGGTTTGTATCTTCTGTGTGAACTCGGTTTGTCTCTAAGGCGCACACGCGGTTTGTGTCAACGCGGTTTGTATATCCGGTGTGAACTCGGTTTGTCTCTTTGGCGCATACGCGGTTTGTGTCAACGCAGTTTGTATCCCGTGTGAACTCGGTTTGTCTATTTGGCGTATACGCGGTTTGTGTCAACGCGGTTTGTATCTTTGGTGTGAACTCGGTTTGTCTCTTTGGCGCACACGCGGTTTGTGTCAACGCGGTTTGTATCTTTGGTGTGAACTCAGTTTGTCTCTTAGGCACATACGCGGTTTGTGTCAACGCGGTTTGTGTCTCCTGTGTGAACTCGGTTTGTCTCTTAGGCACATACGCGGTTTGTGTCTACGCGGTTTGTCTAGGCGGTTTGTGTCTTGGTGATTTTAGAAATTCCCGCGAAAGATTCGATTTCTCGGTTAAATCACAAGATCAGTAAAATCCCGTAGTTACTATGGCTACCACATCAAGTACATCATCAGATGATATTCAAGCAGCAGGATCTGACACTCGTCCACCTATGCTAGATAGGACGGATTATGAGTCTTGGGCACAACGAATTAGACTTTACTGCTTGGGAAAAGATAATGGTGTTAACATTCTTAAGTCAATTGACGAAGGACCTTATCAGATGGGTACCACCAGAGACGTTGTTACAACTGGTGAAGATGGTACTGTAACTTGGGGCATCGACAGACCTAGAAACTACAATGATCTTAATGAAGAAGAAAAGAAGAGGTATGATGCCGATATTAGAGCCTCCAACATAGTTATTCAAGGTCTTCCAAAGGATGTATACAAGCTCATCAATTTTAACACTGAAGCCAAGGCTGTGTGGGACAACGTTAAAATGTTGTTGGCAGGGTCAGAACTCACAAAGGAAGATCGTGAGTCACAGCTGTATGATGAGTTCGAGCATTTCAAAATGAACCCAGGAGAAAATATCACAGATTACTATGTGAGATTTCATAAGTTGGTGAATGATATGAGGATGATCAGAATGACTATGCCCAATATCCAACTTAACTCAAAGTTTGTGAACAACATGACTCCGGAATGGGACAGATTTGTTACTGCCGTCAAACTCAACAAAGGTTTAAGGGAGACTAACTATGAACAGCTGTATGCTTACCTGCAACAACATGAGAAGCATGCTGCCTATGATCGGGTGCTGAGAGAAAAGTTGAATCCTTCAACTACGAATGACCCACTGGCTTTCATAACAAATGTACAACCAACAATCCAATCATCATCCAATCCAAGCTATCACCAACTTCACTCACAAGTACCTGCTATGAGTTCACAACTTGACTCAGGCTATTCTCAGACTGACAAAATAATTGACAACCTCACCAATCAAGTATCTCTACTGGTTCAACAGTTTCAAGCATCACTCCCTCAGACCAACAATCAGTTAAGGAATTCTTCCAACCCACGCAATCTAGCAATGGTGGAGGACGGGAAAATTGTGGTCCAGAATGTGCAAGGGAGAGCTGGTAGAAACATGGGTCGAGGTTATGTGCAGAATAGAGCAGGGAATGCCAATCAGGGGCAAGGGAAACAGATCAAGTGTTATAATTGTGGGGGGCTTGGACACATTGCTAGAAACTGCAATCAACCTAAACGTCCTCAGAACTCAGATTACTTCAAAGACAAGATGCTGTTAATGCAAGCTCAAGAAAATGGAGCTGTATTGGATGAGGAAGAGTTATTGTTCTTGGCAGGAGATGGAGGAAATACTTTTGATGAAGATGTGGATGAGAAACCTGTTCAGGATCTAGCACTTAATGATCCTAACATCTTCAAGGCAGATGACTGTGATGCTTTTGACTCTGATGTGGATGATGAACCTACTGCTCAAACAATCTTCATGGCTAACTTGTCTTCCCTGGCCTCATCTCGTCAAGCTGATCCTTCTAATGCATCCGTGATATCTGAGGTACTAAAAATTTATGACACATATAATATTGTCGAGGGACATCAGATTCCCGAAGAAGTACATCAAGCAGTTGTTTCTGACTCAAGTGATGTTGATATGGAAAATAGCAATATTGTCTCATATGAACAGTATTTGAATAGCAACAACTCGCCTGATGTACCAAATGGTGAATCCTTTGTCAATAATGATGTGTGTGCTATGAGTAATGTATGTGCCTTAGATAATGCGAGTAATGTAGATAATGCTTGTGTGTACCATGAGAACCAATTGCCTGTCCCTGATAATAACTTGATCACTAGACTTAACATCTATAAAGAACAAGTTGCTATGTATGAACAGCGTGCTAAGTTTGAACTTAATGATCGTGAGCAGAAATTAGAGGGTCAAATGAGTACACTTATTAAAGAGTCTAGAGTGCGAGAAGAAACATTAAAAATAGAGTTAAGTTCTTTGAAAAGTCAGCTAGAACAGTCTGTCAAACAGAAACAGGAAGCACAAAAGTGTGTAACAACACTTAAGCAAGAATTCAAACAAAAAGAAACAACTCTTTTAAATGATTTCTCTAAACTCAAGACGCTAAAAAATAAGCTTGAAGATAAGTTGTACACACAAAATCAAACCATACAAACTGCTCAAATGATTCATAAGCACAGAAAGTTGAGTGATAAGCATAGTAAAATCATGATAGGTGAACCAAAGTCAACCATCCTTAAGGGTATGCAAGTACTTCAACCAGCCCTATATGATGGTAATGTGATGATTAAGCCTATTCATGACCAACCTGAGCATATCTACACTGATGAAGAGGATGAGTTAAGTGATAAAACGAGGGAAAAAATGAATGAGAAAATGAGGGATCCCGAATGCATAGCCAGACGAATAATAATCAAACCCCATGATTATTATGAGGAAAATCGTTTGACTGTGTTTGCTCCTCAAAAGAAGTTAACACCTGAACAGATATTTTGGAAACAAGATAATGAAAAACTTAAGGAAGATAAACTTAAGGCCAACACCCCCCTCATTCGAAAAGTTGCGTCCATAACGGTGTATCCTCCCAATACACCTAGGAATCTGGTGCCTTTGTCTCTTCCCACTGAATGCAAAACCTTTATTAGCTTATATGTGCTTTGGCAACTATTTGCTGATTTTGATAAAACATGTAAGAAGAGAATCACACCAACCGGCATTACTGAGGGGGAAAGGTGTTTTGAACATGCAAAAAGGTGTTACTTAACTGAGGTCATGCCATTCTTTAAACTACTTAAAGAACATTTTGAAGGGTTGCAAACTGCCCTTAAAGTCGAAATAAAAGAAATGGAAGTAGTATTTAAAGACATGGAAAAAGAGGTGAATGAATATGCAATAGAGCTTAAGAGTCGAGAGATTGAAAGAAAAAACATACTCATTACTAACGACAACTTGATTGCTAGATGTATTGCACAAGATGTATTTTACACTGTTACTGATTCTGCATTGTCTGCTTGTCAATTTAATGAGTATGCTATTGCGTTGAATGTCACACAGAATCGTGTTGTTGAGCTTGAGGGGGAGAATTTAAAATTGCTTGAAAAAATTCAAAATGATGACCATGATAACATGGTTAAACGTTTTTCAAAATTGGAAGTTGAATACCTTAATTTACAATTGAAATATCAACATTTAAATGAAAAACATAAGATATCGAATGACAAGACATCCTTGGATGCTCCTGAATTTGATACTTATTTTGAATTAAGCAAACGAGATGAGACAATTCAAGCTCACACGAACACGATTCGACTGCTGAGGGCCCAAATTGCCCAATTGAAATCCAACAAGTGTGAAGTATATGGCACCAATAAACCTTCATCTTCAGATTCTCAGAATTTTCAATATCAAAACACCATAAATAAGTTACATTATGAAAATGAGTGTTATCGAGAAGAAAATTCAAAGGTTAAACAACATTTCAAAGAGTTATATGATTCTATTAAAGTTACAAGAAGCAATCATAATGATCATATAACCTCTTTAACAAATGAAATTGAGAATCTTAAGGCTCGGGTGAAAGGTAAAATGCCATGCACCACTTGTAATTGTGATTCACAAAAGGCTACTGATAGTAAAAAGTATGATGTTGATGTTGGGCGTATTCCGTTTAAGCTTAGAAATAACAGCCTTGCCCATCAAACATATCTAGATCATCTTAAAGAAGGCCTTGACACACTTCGTGAGGTAGTTGAAAAGGATAGGAATGATAAGCCACTTGATCAAGCAGTAGTCTATGCATGCAAACTCACGAAAAGGATTCAGGAAAACTTAGAATATGCCATAGGCTCAATTCCTAAGTTTAGAGGTCATAGAGATAGATTTGTTGCATCATCATCCAATGTTGTGAACAAGCATGTAGCCTTTGATCTACCACCCAAAACATCAGAACCCAACACATCATTATCAGGAAGGCATGTGACAGAAAAACAAACTAATGTTGCCTTCGATGCTTCTACAGGAGTAAAAAGTGACACCCAAGCTAGCGGGTCAAGGTCTAGAGGAAATGAAAGAAAGGATATGACTGCGCCAGCTAAGAATGATCACTTGAAGAATGTAGAAGCCCAACCTAGGAACAATAAGTTTACAATGAGTAGGATGAATCGTGTTGATTCTAGTATCAAAAGTACTGTAATTAATTCGAATTCTAATGCTATCTGTAAAACTTGCGACAATTGTTTAATTTCTGCTAATCATGATGAATGTGTTGTGTCTTTCCTGATGTCTTCTGCATCATCCCATGTTAAGAATGGTAGGATAACTGAAGCATGCAAAAAGGTTTGGAAAGCAACAGGAAAAACATTTGCTAGCGTAGGCTATCAATGGAGACCCACTGGAAGGAAATTCAATTTAGGAAAACAGTGCACGTTACCTAAAATGAATAAGCATAAAATTGTAAAAGTTAAGGAATGGAGACCCACTGGAAGGAAATTCAATTTAGGAAAACAGAGACCATTGCCTAAAATGAATATGCATAAAATTGTGAAGAATAAGGAATGGAGACCAACTGGTAGAATCTTGCCTTTAGAATCACAATGCCCTCCATCTAGGTCTTGTCCTGTCTCAAGTTCTGTCTCCACAGAAAAGATAGTAGCATCTGTGAAATCTGTGGTTCCTGAATATGTGTGTGCTGACCAAATGGACCCCAATTGCACTTGGGGATCCACATTTTTCAGTTATCCATTGTTGTCTGGTTTCAAATGCAGGTCGTACAAATCGTCCTGTGGTATTTGGACTCAGGCTGCTCAAAACATATGACTGGAGATCGCTCTCGGCTCAAGAACTTCGTGAAAAAGTTTATCGGGACAGTTAGATTTGGGAACGACCACTTTGGTGCTATTATGGGTTATGGAGATTATGTGTTTGGTAATAGTGTAATCTCAAGGGTATATTATGTGGAAGGACTAGGACACAATCTGTTTTCTGTGGGTCAATTTTGTGATTCAGATCTGGAAGTGGCCTTCAGAAAGCATACATGTTTCGTCAGAGAATTGGATGGTTTAGATCTCCTCAAGGGCAGTCGGGGCACCAATCTATACACCATCTCAATTGAAGAAATGTTGAAGTCCTCTCCAATATGCTTGCTTTCTAAAGCCTCTAAAACAAAATCATGGCTGTGGCATCGTCGTTTGAACCACTTGAACTTCGGTACCATAAATAATCTTTCCCGTAAAGATCTTGTTAGAGGGATGCCCAGACTGAAATATGAGAAAGATCATCTCTGCTCTGCATGTCAACTGGGTAAAAGCAAGAAACAAACCCACAAGCCTAAAACCGTCAACACCAACTTGGAAGTTCTTCACACCCTCCACATGGACCTGTGCGGTCCAATGAGAATACAAACCATAAATGGAAAGAAGTATGTTCTGGTAATAGTAGATGATTATTCTCGGTTCACATGGGTAAAGTTTTTGAGAACCAAGGACGAAACTCCAGAGGTTATCATTAAACTGATAAAACAGCTGCAAGTAAGGCTAGATAAAACTGTCAGAATCATCCGCACAGATAATGGTACTGAGTTTGTTAACCAACAACTCCGTAATTTCTATGAAAGTATTGGCATCACGCATCAGAAAAGTATCCCTCGCACGCCTCAACAGAACGGGGTGGTTGAACGAAGGAACCGTACTCTGGTGGAGGCTGCAAGAACCATGCTTATATTTTCAAAGTCACCGATGTTTCTCTGGGCAGAAGCTATTGCAACAGCATGTTACACTCAAAACCGATCCCTAATTCATCCGGCTCATGAGAAGACTCCCTTCGAGTTAATTCATAACAAGAAACCAGATCTTTCCTTTCTGCGTGTGTTTGGTGCTCTTTGCTATCCAACTAACGATAGTCAAGACTTGGGAAAGTTAAGAGCTAAAGCAGATATAGGTATTTTCGTTGGATATGCACCTGACAGTAAAGGGTATCGAATCTACAATAAAAGGACCCGTAAAATCATGGAAACCATTCATGTTACGTTCGATGAGCTGAGTGAGCTACCTGTTTCAGGACAAATCAGTTCTGGACCCGATCTTCACCTTTTGTCTCCTGGACCCATTAGTTCAGGACTTGTACAGAATTCCACGCCTGCAGATTCTTATGTGCCACCTACATGTGAGGAGTTGAAGAAGTTATTCGATCCTATGTTTGATGAATACTTTGAGCCAACGAATGGAACCATCCCGAGTGAACCAGCTATAATTCCTATGGATGAGGTTCAAGCCCCACAAGGTTCGGAAGGCCCTGCAGCTTCAGTATCAGTCAGTCACAATGCTCCTGCTGCCAGTCAATCGCCTTCGTCATCAAACACTCAAACTTCTCCAGTAATGCAAGAATCTTCAGATAATAATTCGTTGGAAGTTAATCCTTTTGCTCCTGTTGAAGAGGTTCCTTTTGAAAACATATTTGCTCCTGAACATCCATCAGACACATCCTTACCTGAGGAACACAGCACTGCTACTTCTGTTCATAACCATCAACCTCACGACCATCTCAGGAAATGGACCAGTGATCATCCAATCGACAACATCATAGGCAATCCCTCACGTCCAGTATCCACACGTAATCAACTAGCCACTGATGCACTATGGTGCTTCTTCAATTCCGTACTGTCTAAAGTCGAACCAAAAGATGCCAAAGAAGCAATGACTAAAGATTGCTGGTTCCAGGCTATGCAGGATGAAATCCATGAATTTGATCGACTTGAAGTATGGGAATTAGTGCCTCCTCCGGAGCGTGCAATGATCATTGCTTTAAAGATGGATCTTCAAAGTGAAGCTTGACGAGTATGGTGATGTCTTAAAGAACAAGGCACGGCTAGTTGCTAAAGGGTTTAGACAAGAAGAGGGCATTGATTTTGAAGAATCGTTTGCTCCGGTTTGCTAGAATTGAAGCCATAAGAATCTTCCTAGCTAATGCGGCTAGTCGTAATATGATAGTCTACCAGATGGATGTCAAAACGGCATTCTTGAATGGTGACTTAAAGGAAGAAGTTTATGTGAGTCAACCTGAAGGATTCGTGGATGCTGAACACCCTACTCATGTTTACCGCTTGAAGAAGGCTCTTTATGGGCTAAAACAGGCGCCAAGGGCATGGTACGATACATTGTCCAAGTTCCTCCTAGCAAACAGATTCTCCAAGGGTGTTGTTGATCCCACACTATTCACCAGGAAGTCAAGAAACCATCTACTGCTAGTTCAGATATATGTAGATGATATTATCTTTGCTTCAACAGATCCTAGTGAATGTGATAGTTTCTCAAAGGAGATGAATTCCAAATTCCAAATGTCCATGATGGGACAAATGTCATTCTTCTTAGGACTACAAGTATCTCAAAGTCCCGGAGGCATATTCATCAATCAATCCAAATACGCCAACGAGATCTTGAAAAAGTTTGGATTCTATTCAAGTGAACCTGTTGACACTCCCATGGTTGATAGAACGAAGCTGGATGAAGATCCTTCAGGGATTCCAGTGGATATAACGCAATATCGAAGCATGATTGGATCTTTGATGTACATCACGGCTAGCAGACCAGATCTTCTGTTTGCTGTGTGTATGTGTGCTCGGTATCAATCCAGACCAACCAAGAAGCATGTTGAAGCAGTAAAACGGATCTTCCGATATCTTCAAGGCACGGTTCATATGGGTCTTTGGTATCCTAAGGACACTGCAATGGAGTTAACGGCTTATGCAGATGCAGATCATGCGGGATGTCAAGACACTCGTCGAAGTACTTCAGGAGGAGCTCAATTCTTAGGGGAAAAGTTGGTTAGTTGGTCTTCTAAGAAGCAGATGAGTACTTCCATATCATCTACTGAAGCTGAGTACATTGCTATGTCTGCATGTTGTGCACAAATCCTTTGGATGCGATCACAGCTTTCGGACTATGGATTCTCATACAACAAAATTCCCCTATATTGTGACAACAAAAGCGCCATTGCTCTTTGTTGTAACAATGTTCAGCACTCCAGGTCAAAACACATCGACATCAGGCATCACTTCATCAGGGAACAGGTGGAAAAAGGAATTGTGGAACTATACTTCGTGAGGACAGAGTTTCAGCTAGCTGACATCTTCACCAAGGCCCTCCCAAGAGAAAGGTTTCAGTTTATTCTCCCCGCCTTGGCATGAAAAGCATGACTCCAGAAACCCTCAAGTGTCTTCAGGAAGAAAAGGAGGAGTAAAAGATTGTCTTCTTATATCCTTGTACATAGTTGTATATATCTTAAATCAAAAAGAAAAATACAAAAATATAAAACCTATAAAAACCATAAAAATCGAAAAATCAGAAAATACCAAAAATAGTTCTACCTAGGCATGTCTTCTGTTTATCGATAACATTTACGTATCTAGAAATGTCATTCAACAATGGCACGGATTCTTAAATGAAGCTCGAGCAGAAGTTATACTAATCAGTTAAAACATGTCTTAATGGCTTGCAGTTACTTCATACTGCAACCCGCACTGTACAATGGGGAAAGCATGTCGCCAAAAAGACAGCTGTTTCTCCAACCGGGTGATGTTCACCTGGGCATGGATTACTTTATATCCATGTTCTCCCGACTTGATGTACGTTTCAGTGCGTCATTTCGTGTATTAGAAGAGAAGTCTTCTTTACATCAAACTCTTTATCTTGTTTGATTCTTCAAGAGAGTCTTGATGTTACACAAGGTGGTCAATTGACTTAAATTTTCAAATTTCTGACACCTTACCAAATTTGTGCAACATCAGCAGTGACACTCTCTCGTTGTTTCAGGGGGAGCATCGTATGCTCCTAAATCAGAATACATTTAAACCTGACCACATTTTCTCCCGAATTTTTCTAAACGTATTTAAATCAATTGGGATCACAAATCTCAAATGGTTTGAAATTTTTGATCGGGGGAGAGAATGTGATTTAAATAGGAAATTCTGATAAAATGTGATGATTTGGTAATTAATGTAAGCTCTCCCGCATGTGCTAAACCATTTTGCATATCAAGGCACATATTGAGGGGGAGCAAAATGTTTTGGTCATAAAAGCAAGCTCCTCCATATGTACGAAAATCTTTCTTATATCAATGCATATATTGAGGGGGAGCAAATGGTTTTACAAAACAATGGATTATGGCATCTTGTGTGAACAAGGCTCAGACTTCACCTAAGAATTGACGAAACTTGAATTGTCATCAATCGAAAGGATACGCCTTGGCCGGGTAATAATTTCAAGCTGGTCTAACCAGTGATGTAAGCGTGTCTCGAAAAAGATGTATCTGAGTAGAGTGTACCGTTTCGAGAAACTTTCTATGGACTTGACCAGGACGGGTAATAATTTCAAGCTGGTCTAACCAGTGATGTAAGCGTGTCTCGAATCGGTCATGTTCACTGAAAGTGGATCAATTCAAAAAGTGCAAGCTCTACCTAACATGTGCAAATTTATAAAACAATCAACCGAGCACATGTTGAGGGGGAGCATTTGAAAAATATAAAACTCTCAAGTGTTTGCAAAAATGTGTTTCAGAATCATGAACACTTTGAGAGATTTTTCAAAGATTTGGTTTGGCAATCGTGGATGAATACCAAAGACCGACCAGGATGGTTAGGTTAGGCTCAAGTTCCCACGATCCCGCCAGAGCCGGAGGGATCTACCCAGGGACAATCCACTAGTTAGTGTAGAAGTCCTTAGGTATGATTAAAAAGGAGAAATGTGCATAAGGGAATAGTGCCGACTGAGATGGAGCTAACACTGGAACAAACCCAACAAGGTGTTAGTTATGAAGTCTCGGTAAGCACTGAAGGGGTTGAAGAATGAAAAAGAATTGTAAAGAGAAAGGGTGAAAAGAAATAGCCCTCCTTACAACTTAGGCAGAAACCGGGTCAATACATATGCTGTCAGAATCACTTAGTTGATTGCTGGCATTGAAGACAAAGTATCATGGACCCAGTGATACGCTGCACAACCCTCCCTAGCCACTCAAGGTCCCTCAAAGGATTCTTGTTTCAATTGTCACGGAGTTCAATACATTACTATCGTCTCTCTCACTCCGAGTTAGATGATATTGAAAAGGTGGCAGTCCTCTCCAGCCTCCGATCACCAAATCAAAACGCACAATAGAGTCTAGAGCCACGAGATGCATAATAAGATCTCATAGGGACACAAATTCTTTCTACACTGGGTGTTCAACATTAAGGACACCAGTTGTAATCTTAAGAGTCCTACGCAGATCTTAGCAATTTGCCAGAACATTTATGAGGGAATTTACAAATGTAATTCTCAATGATTGAATGGAAATTCCTGCCAGGGTCAACATCAAACAGCCCTGTATGCAGGTCACTTCGGTAATTCCTCGTGGATTACGCTTAGTGGTCGCGGCGGTTTCAACCGGTCTACAGTCGTGGAGTGATCTCCAGCGACTCACCTAATCGCTGATTTACTACGGTAAAATCTTAAAAAGCTCTCTGTGAGTTTTCGATTAGGAACGGTCTTGGTAAGGATTAGAGATAGTTTTCACAATATGCTGTTGACTATCTCGAAGTCCAAACTTGTAAGTACCGGTCGAATTATTGCTAACTGTCGTATGCAGGAACTTCTGGCGATTGTAGCAGTGGAATGCTGTAGCTGGTTGCTGTTGTAGCTGGTTGCAGAAAAGATGCCAATCCATCACCACATGTTCACACTACATCATCATCAAAGAAGTCATGATCACCCTAAAAGACCTTCAACACAGCTTCTGCTAACTCTGATGCTGAAGATCATGACCCCATATCGTGTGAGCATGTCGGCTCTAAGTATATCTCATCACATGGAGTATTACTACTGAAAGATGACTTGGAGACTCAAGTGGGATGATACGTTCATAGATTATTCAAAGTTCATCCAAGACAAAAGAGAAGTCATCTTCAGATCACTGACGTTTGCACAGCAATCTATGACATTGAAGATTCAATGAGTACGAGCTATGATGTCAAGATCCAAGGAAGAAGTGCTGAATTTCAGAACATTACTTCTGGGGTGACCTCCCTTAGGGGGAGATTGTTAGGAATATGAATATTCAGCAGAAGACTCGGTCACCCCGAGTACTTATTAGATCATCATAGCTCATAGGATTATTAGTAATATTATTAGTAGCTTAGTTATTAATTAGTATTGTGGAGTGGGTCGGGTCTTTACCCACTGTCAGCTCGCTCCACAGTCCACTAGGGACGTATTATGTAATAGTATAAATACCCCTTCCCACACATGGGAAGGGTTGGACCTTTTCAATCTAATAGATCACTAGTTTCTTTCTCTCTCTAAAAGGCTCCCACTTCTCTCTAGAAATCTTACTCATTCGATCCAAACAAGCCTCACACAAGTGATTATTAGTAATATTCAGGTTTTCACATAGTTCCCTCTCTCTCTAAAACTTCTCTCTACCAACTAACTCAAATGGGTTTCTTGATCTTTCAAGATCCAAGACCACCCGAATAGATCCACACAATCAAGAAGGTTATTTCCTACACTGAATATTATAATCTTGGACCCCACGCGAAGTTAAGTAAATGCGCCGCATCTACTTACTAGATGCGCCGCATCTTACCCTCAGACAGAAACTATAAATACCCCAAGACCAGACGAATTCGAGGGGCCATATAATATAACCGAAGACCAAAAACCCTAGGACGAATTCAGTCAAGGCAGCAGCACAAGACACGCCCGAACGAAGATACAAGAGCTGTAAGAAGGTGCTGCATGTGTTTAATTCATTAAGTAGTTTTGTTTTATTGTGTTAGTAAACTTTAATTCATCAGGATTGATGGCTTGTGTAATGTGACAACGGAAAGATTGCACTCCCTTAAAACTGCTTTCCCATCAATTAAAGTTTATATGTTGATGTCTTTGGTTACTACTTATTAGTGCATTGATAACCTCTGTGTTTATTAGTGGCCTGCGCATTTGACTGCGGAAAATAATGTGGCTCCCACGGTTGTTACTAAATTGATCACTTAGGAATAACTTTTAGACATAAGTAATCATTAAGGGTTTACTCGCCGATAAGAATAGGACCAACGAGAAAGGATTAACTACATACACTTCATATAAAGCTATCAATAAAACAAGTGACAAACTACTTAATCATAAGGACAGATCTTCTTATTGTCTCGAGTATTTATCTGTGTACGTGTGTGCTACTTGCTGATTCGTGCCTATTGGTTTAGTTTATTATTTAATTGCAACCAAATCGTGCCAGTCTCTCAGACTGAACCCCTTGCGTTAGAATATTAAAATACTGATTAGAATAACTAGATAATACGTTCCACTCTTAGTGATCGACACTCTACTTACCATTATATTCATACTGACCGGGTACACTGCTCGTTAAGTGTGTGTGTTATTGATAAGTCGGCTAAATATAAATTTAAAACTTGAGTAGGCATTAATACTGCTAAACCGCAACGACACATCGCACGCATCACGATCCTTTAAAGTAATTCTCATAAAAATATTCTTTCAAAACGGTTTTTCATATAAATTAGTCTTCCGAGAATAATTTTCATAAAAGTTAGTAACATTTATATAAAAAAAATTGGTTTTGCCTCATTTATAAACCTCTTTTAAAATAGCTTTTCTCCAAACATTTTCAAGATATAATTAGAAAAGGTTTTCATAGTATAGCTTCAGATCAGAAATCATATCAAATGGAATTCAACCGGGGAGGTTCAAGCAAGGGAAATCATAGCAATCGAAATCAGAAACTAATGGATTCAGAATGCGAGAGAGATCATGAGAAACCTTAAAAGAAAGGTCAGAATATCTGTACCTTATGGCGAAAGCACAGACAGAAACAAAGCACAGGCATAAGGGAATAGCTCAAAGTCTCTCCTTCTTCACACCTAAAGGAGTAGAAGGGGATTACAATCATTCTTACTTAACTGTCTTTCCATTTTAAGTAACTTTCCCTTTTTAGTAAGTTTCCAAATTTAGTAAGTTTCCACTTTTAGAAAGTTTCCATTTTTAGTAATATGGAGTAACATAACTTAGTTAAATCATTATTAAATGGAAAATAAGGTATCTTTTATCATACTTACACATTTGGTCCTTAAGATTTCACAAATTACACTTTACACCCCTTTATTACAAAAGTTACACTTTAAACCTTCAAATATTCATAATTACACATTAAGCCCTTTGTTTATCAAAATTACACAATTAGTACTTCATTTAATAAGTTATACGAATGTCCCTTTAAGTTTCCATAATTTACACAATAGGTCCCTCCATTTAATTAATTTACATATTTAACCTTAAGGCCTACATTTCAATCTTTAATTAATAATAATTACACATTAGTCCAATAAATATCCAAATTTACACATTAGCCCTTGAATATAATTCATTACTCAAATCGACCTTAACTTTCCAGAAATTACATATTTAGTCCCTATATTTTATTTATTTTACCAATCGATTAATACTTTAATTATTAAATCAAAATAAACCCTTTAAATGCAAAATTAACACATGAGACCCTCCTTTTATATTTTATACAATTTCCAGCAGGTCTAACATAATTTAAAAAATTGTCCCTTGAGCTTTAAAAGTTACAAAACACACCCTTCTATTTATTTCTTCAAATCGGTACACATTTAAATAACAAAATCAAAACTCTAACTTCACCAATCATTAAATCATCATAACCACATCATTTATACACATTAAATTTCCAGATTCACTCACATAAACCCTAGGTCGGTTTGGTATTAGGGTTTTCACACTTTTTTCTTTTATTTCCCATTTAGCCGATTACAACTAATTTCACCAAAAATAGTTTTAGGTCTCCACAATTCAAATGAGCATTTTTCTGGTGTTATATGATGATCATAGATGCCAAAAAAAATTATGTATCTTATCCAGAAAAATCGCATGCATGTTTTATAGATTTAGTTCGATTTTAGGGTTTATAACACAATAATTTCCATACGAATTATATATGATGCATGGGCTGTTTTTATCATTTTTCCCACGTTAGATATGATCATTAGAAGCTGAGAAAAATACCAGGATAATTTTAGAACAATCGGATGGATTGATTATGATTTGTGTTACACGGCTAGAACTTTCGAACCAAAAGAAATCACCACGACTTCGAACGGGACCAAACCACCTTGTATACATTTTTCGCAGATCAAAAATAATGTAAGAACCTCAGGAAAAATGAGAAACAAATTTTATGGTGATCAAATGAATTATTACGAATTTTACCTTATAAATGCTCTAGCGACAAGAATAAAATCACCACAAACGAACCAGGCAACACACGACTTCAAACCAATTTTTATAGGTTCCCTTGGATGATGATAGAGCTCAGAAAATTGTTGAAAGAATTCTTTGTGGTCGGATGGAGGCAAAAAGGATTTATGTGTGTGTTTTGTGTTTCGGCAATTAGGGTTAAGAAAAGAAAATATATGGAATGGTGATAATATTGTGGAAACCGTGTCATGGAAGAGGGATAGGACCAAAATTTCAGGATTTAAGTTAGGCAACTTGATTTGATTGATTTCCTTCATTTAAATGCATTTTTCTTATGTTTAAACATATATTAATAATAGAAACAATTCTATTCGGTGCACCAAGGGTATTTTGGTAATTTTGTAACTTGTATAAATGTTAAATGGAGTTGTCAAAATTATTTGGTATCGTATCATGTCCATTTTCTGAAGTTCAGGATTGATTCGGTACTTTATAAACCTTTTATTAAAATTTTAAATTCATAGGGGCATTTTTGTCTTTTACCATGCTTTCAGATTTTTGGGTTTTACAACTCTTCCCCTCTAACAGAAAAATTTCGTCCTCGAAATTTGAAGTCGCAAAGTTAAGCGAAATCGTAGAAAGTTGTAAACGATCAACAAAACATTCTCACGCCCGAGCAGGTTCTTCCAAACCAAGTATTTTCTCATGACTCAATCTTGCCGATCAAATAATTTCGGTTTTCTCAAAAGACATAACGCTCAGGATTCACATCAAAAGAATGATATACTAAACGTAATGGATGATAAACGTATCTCATCAGAAGGGGTTCAGGGAAGATGTAGGACTGACGGATTTTCGTCCGTGGAATAGGAATAGTCAAATCAGATGAAAACGTATCGAATTGCAGCGGACATGGGAGTAGTATATGATTTCAAAACTCTTCAGATTCTCAAATAGTCTCGGCTTCAGTATAACCTTTCATAGGTGTTCTCATAAACAAACAGGTCTTGCTCTTCAAAATCAAAAGCCTCAAACAACTCATAGCAGGTCATAATGAAATATAATCAGCGGATGTGAAACGTACATATAGCAAAATGTAGGTGTACTATTTAATAGTAACAGATCGGATTCATACTGACAGAAAACAGACGGTAGAAAGTTCTACACAGAACCTAAGATTCTTATCGGAAGCACAAAGGTCAACAAACGCGTGTCGAGTATCCAAACGTATCCAGTCGTATAACGATGAAAGCAGATTAAACGCATAGGTAGAATGAACCTAAAGTCTCATTAATCATGGATAATCCAACTGAGATCAAATTCTAACTTCTTTGGTACTCCCCAAGATATCCTATGCCCACAACAAGTGCACGTTATATGATGTAAGTATTATCACGTTGGCCAGACGTCATAATACTGGCATCATATAAATATGCCCTCATGATGGTCATACTTTATCTCAAATCGTATTCAAAACCACCTATCTTAATCCACCTAATACTTCTACAGTCTCCGAGGTCAACAAAAACGAATGCCATAGTCAAGAGAGAAAACAAAACTATTCGCAAGAGTATCAAATCCCAGATTATCTAGCAGAAGTGGGGTATGCCGTCACAAGCATCATATCTTCCACGAGTTGCCAAAATCTCTCAAAACAAGGTCATCACCGAATCATACGAAAGGTAAACACGAATAGAAGTGCTTCTAGGGAAACTTAAATCATAAGAGGAACTTGATACTAGATAACGAAACTTAAGAGGGTAAACGGAAATGAAAGTTAGTCGCCAAACTTCTGCCTTCATAGAATCAATTATTCCAAGTATAGAGGGTCTGTTTCAAAATCTGCTCATTTAACACATCTAATCTCTTCAAGTCCGGTTGATCTGTCTTCGGCTGTCCATCCGTTGGGAAGTGAAACCAAAAGCAGGAACTTGTGTCTGGTTCGTCGAGCCTCCTGCAGCTCTCCTTGGAATGTGATGGAGCAACGTGGATTTCTGGCACGGTCTTTAAATCTCTCCATCCTCCAGTCTGCTTCCGCTCTCAATTCATCTCAGTACAACTTAGATGAATAGGGAAGTGGGACTGTATGTCTTCATCAGCTCCAGGTTCGCCATCTTGACTAGAATTTCTTCTTCTGCATCGCCAACACTTCTGTATTGTAAGGAATGTCTCCACTCTTCGGGTAGGTCTCCATTGTCGTCAACTCCAGGTCAGGCAAGGAACACCGTTGTATCAACAACATCAATCTCTCAGAATACACAATTGATCCTCAAATCTCTAACAAGGTGCAAAATGATTTTCATGTTCTTCCTCGTCTCCGCATGTACCATTAAGTCATACAATGACCATATGCCCAGTACTCATGGAAAATATCATCTATCAAATTCACCAAGCTCGTCAGAGCTTTAGCTAATACTATTAGCGTCATTAACCGTCATGGCGGTCGTTTACGAATACGGAAGGCGATTTCAAGAATAGTATCAATTCATCAGAAAGGAAACTTCGCGCTCTGAATTTAAACAAAATACATAGTCGTTCCAGGGTGGAGGAATACTGGCTCTTACAGCAATACGGTTCAGCTTCCATACATATCTCCAGTCATCATTCCTCTTTATCGCGAACAAAACTAAAACATGCCCAGAAGATACACTTAAGTAAACTCACTTCCTGGTCTTCGGTTGCTGCTCTTCCCGGTTGCTCCAGTCAATTAGTATGATCCGAAAGACATCTTCGTTTAGTGACTAGAATCTCTCGGTATCATGTCAAATCTTACTTCATACTCCGGTGGAAAACTTGGTGGTCCAACAGGGATTATAATCAAAGTTCAGGTGGCAAATAACGTTCAATACAAGGTTCATGTTCAGAAAACTCAAGGTGCCAAAAGGCTTCTACGATGAGGTTCATTTATTGGTGTACGAAATGGTTTCTAGGAAAACTTCATAACCATGAAAGTAACACACGCGTCTCCAGAGTAATAGAGATAGCAAGGGTTTGACAATTGGTAATCGTAGTCGGAAGTTCAAAATTGTTGCAAACGTTAAAGGTGAGACATAGAAGGGTAGTTGTCAATATTTGACTGATCATTCCACAATTTCCTTGTCAGAATAAAATCGAAGTTGACTATCCAAAGAAAGACGGTTCGCAAATCAAAGCTATATCATTAGAAGTGAGGAAGAAAACATTCTTATACTCATGGTTACACACCACGAGACTTCTCATAAGGACAGAGATGGGTAAAACGAAATCAATAGTGTCGGAAACTTCATAGATATTTATCAAATAGCAAAACATATCCAGTACGTCATCGCCATAGAGGTTCTCGGAATTCCTGAAGAGGCGTCAAAGTGATTAACAAAAGAATCAGAGTGAAATGCGGGTCATTATCAAAATGATTAAAAAGGGATTTGAAGATAAGGATAAAATAGTATTAGGCCATTATTATGAAATTCTCAATGCCTTCAAGATTTAATCAGATTCAAAACTTAGGTGGTGCAAAGCATAAGCTTTCACTTTCCAGAAGTGGTATCAACAGGATCTAACCAAAAGCAAGGCACGAATCAGAGTGATACGGAAGCAATGATGCTTAAACAAATGCCTTATAGTCTACCCATTCCTCACCGGTCAAAACTTAGGTTCCTATGGGAAATCCTAAAGCAATTTTCAAAGGTTGACTTACGAGTGCCTACAGGGAAAGCTTAGTGGTCCTAACTTACACAGGTCAAGGGTAAATGTATTACGAAATCGCAGCCTGTCTCTCTGATACCATAATTGTAACACCCCAACCCGACAAGGGTAAAGATGTCACGCAAATGGTTTCATATCAGATATAACAAAGCATACATTCAAAAGTAATACAAAGATTCTCAAAGGTTACAGAAGAAATACTGAAATTACAAGGTTACAAAAGCGAATACAAATTCGAACTATGTAGTAACTTCCAATCATCTCTAGGCCAAAATAATTATCAAGTCTTCTAAGTCCAAAAGTCTCTTCACTCATACCCATCTTCCAACTAAAACCTGCCGCACACGAAAAGAAAACGTGCGGCTGAGCTTACAAAGCTCAGTGAACAGATACATAATACAAGCAAAGATAACGAAACAGAATATAGTGAAGTACAGGGAATGTCATAAGGTATAATCAAAGCAAAAGAGTAATAAAGGAAATATAGGATAGTCATCTACCACGAGCCCAGAAACTCAAAGTCATAATCTCAACATCATAATCTCAAAGTCATAATCTCACAATCAGAGGGGATACCTCTCAGGCAACCAGATAATATGAGGGGTGTCCTCATGTATCATAATAGTGGAGTGGTCAGCTCCCAGGGGTGTGAAAGGCGTGTATTGCACACAGCACCAGTCACCTCAAAGTCATACTCAAAGTTATAGTTAAATCCACTAAACAAAAACATGCCTAGGATTGCAATCCATACGCCCCCAAACTCAAAGTCATCTCAAAATCATAATCTCAAAGTCATAATGGCCATATCATAATATAAGAGGGACGGTGTGAGAAATCACTCACCCACACATGAGTCATGCCAGTGGTGCATCACAGACATGGCCAGGTTACCTTCCTGGCTAGGTAACATAAAATGGCTCGGGTATCAAACTAAGAGTCAGGTCTCAATGTCACAACAGAATGTCATATCAAAAGGTCATATATCAGAAGGTATATCTCAACATCTCAGAAGCAAATATCAAAGGTTCACACAAAAGGGAACATAGCAATGGCTTGGGAAATCTTAACTGAATCATAACTCAAACTCAAAATCAATGCTCATCTCAAAAGTTCATTTCAAAACTTTTATCAAAAGTCCATTTTAAACAATCCTTTATTCATGATTTTCATAAAACGATCCTTTAAAGTAATTCTCATAAAAATATTCTTTCAAAACGGTTTTTCATAAAAATTAGTCTTCCAAGAATAGTTTTCATAAAAGTTAGTAACATTTATATAACCAATTTTCATGATTTTCATAAAACGATCCTTTAAAGTAATTCTCATAAAAATATTCTTTCAAAACGGTTTTTCATAAAAATTAGTCTTCCAAGAATAATTTTCATAAAAGTTAGTAACATTTATATAAAAAAATTGGTTTTGTCTCATTTATAAACCTCTTTTAAAATAGCTTTTCTCCAAACATTTTCAAGATATAATTAGAAAAGGTTTTCATAGTATAGCTTCAGATCAGAAATCATATCAAATGGAATTCAACCGGGGAGGTTCAAGCAAGGGAAATCATAGCAATCGAAATCAGAAACTAATGGATTCAGAATGCGAGAGAGATCATGAGAAACCTTAAAAGAAAGGTCAGAATATCTATACCTTATGGCGAAAGCACAGACAGAAACAAAGCACAGGCATAAGGGAATAGCTCAAAGTCTCTCCTTCTTCACACCTAAAGGAGTAGAAGGGGATTACAATCATTCTTACTTAACTGTCTTTCCATTTTAAGTAACTTTCCCTTTTTAGTAAGTTTCCAAATTTAGTAAGTTTCCACTTTTAGAAAGTTTCCATTTTTAGTAATATGGAGTAACATAACTTAGTTAAATCATTATTAAATGGAAAATAAGGTATCTTTTATCATACTTACACATTTGGTCCTTAAGATTTCACAAATTACACTTTACACCCCTTTATTACAAAAGTTACACTTTAAACCTTCAAATATTCATAATTACACATTAAACCCTTTGTTTATCAAAATTACACAATTAGTACTTCATTTAATAAGTTATACGAATGTCCCTTTAAGTTTCCATAATTTACACAATAGGTCCCTCCATTTAATTAATTTACATATTTAACCTTAAGGCCTACATTTCAATCTTTAATTAATAATAATTACACATTAGTCCAATAAATATCCAAATTTACACATTAGCCCTTGAATATAATTCATTACTCAAATCGACCTTAACTTTCCAGAAATTACATATTTAGTCCCTATATTTTATTTATTTTACCAATCGATTAATACTTTAATTATTAAATCAAAATAAACCCTTTAAATGCAAAATTAACACATGAGACCCTCCTTTTATATTTTATACAATTTCCAGCAGGTCTAACATAATTTACAAAATTGTCCCTTGAGCTTTAAAAGTTACAAAACACACCCTTCTATTTATTTCTTCAAATCGGTACACATTTAAATAACAAAATCAAAACTCTAACTTCACCAATCATTAAATCATCATAACCACATCATTTATACACATTAAATTTCTAGATTCACTCACATAAACCCTAGGTCGATTTGGTATTAGGGTTTTCACACTTTTTTCTTTTATTTCCCATTTAGCCGATTACAACTAATTTCACCAAAAATAGTTTTAGGTCTCCACAATTCAAATGAGCATTTTTCTGGTGTTATATGATGATCATAGATGCCACGAAAATTATGTATCTTATCCAGAAAAATCGCATGCATGTTTTATAGATTTAATTCGATTTTAGGGTTTATAACACAATAATTTCCATACGAATTATATATGATGCATGGGCTGTTTTTATCATTTTTCCCACGTTAGATATGATCATTAGAAGCTGAGAAAAATACCAGGATAATTTTAGAACGATCGGATGGATTGATTATGATTTGTGTTACACGGCTAGAACTTTCGAACCAAAAGAAATCACCACGACTTCGAACGGGACCAAACCACCTTGTATACATTTTTCGCAGATCACAAATAATGTAAGAACCTCAGGAAAAATGAGAAACGAATTTTATGGAGATCAAATGAATTATTACGAATTTTACCTTATAAATGCTCTAGCAATAAGAATAAAATCACCACAAACGAACCAGGCAACACACGACTTCAAACCGATTTTTCTAGGTTCCCTTGGATGATGATAGAGCTCAGAAAATTGTTGAAAAAATTCTTTGTGGTCGGATGGAGGCAAAAAGGATTTATGTGTGTGTTTTGTGTTTCGGCAATTAGGGTTAAGAAAAGAAAATATATGGAATGGTGATAATATTGTGGAAACCGTGTCATGGGAGAGGGATAGGACCAAAATTTCGGGATTTAAGTTAGGCAACTTGATTTGATTGATTTCCTTCATTTAAATGTATTTTTCTTATGTTTAAACATATATTAATAATAGAAACAATTCTATTCGGTGCACCAAGGGTGTTTTGGTAATTTTGTAACTTGTATAAATGTTAAATGGAGTTGTCAAAATTATTTGGTATCATATCATGTCCATTTTCTGAAGTTCGGGATTGATTCGGTACTTTATAAACCTTTTATTAAAATTTTAAATTCATAGGGGCATTTTTGTCTTTTACCATGCTTTCAGATTTTTGAGTTTTACAAGCACTGAGTCTCCTTTTGTAAATTCAGCGGGGTTATTGGTCTGCTCATCAGCCTCAATATAATCGTTATCTCCACCCTTACATTCTCTAATCTCATTTTCATTGTAATACTTAATCCTTGCCTCCCATGCAAGGATTTTCTCACGAACATTACCACGGATTATATTGGGGTTCGCCTCCATCTTCTTTTGTAAAGCAACATCTCGTATATGTCGTGGGATCGTTGGGAAGTTTATTGTTTTCTTCCCCTTCTTCATTTGGATGGTACTATTTCTGTAATCGATTTGTGCCCTAGTAGTAACGAGAAAGGGTGCCCCAAGGATTATTGGCATATTCATATCGTTTCTTTCAATAATCATGAAGTCGACCGGATACAGGAATCCGGCAACGTTGACAAACACATCTTCTGCAATTCCTAACGGGTACTCATAAGAATGTTTTGCAAAGGAGAGTTTAGTACGGGTGATGGATGGCGGTTCGTCGGTTAACTGGACATAAACGGATAAAGGCATCAAATTTACGTCGGAACCTTGGTCAGCTACCGCATCCAGATACTTGAGTTTTCCAATGCTGCATGGTATTTCAAAGACCCCGTAGAATTCCTGCTTTTCCACTAACTTTTGCCTTATGAGGCTCTCATACAATTGCCCTCCGGGTAATGTGTCAGATTCATCATCCGGTTCCATCCTCTTGGACTCCTTGTTGGGTAGATGAGTACGTCGATAGTTTTCTCACCCAATCGTTTATGGTCTCCTTGTTTATTTCGTGCTTCAAGTAATGCCTCACTTGTTGTGACTTTGGCGGTTCTACCAATTGGCGCTCCTCAGAGGGCGCCTCCTTGCCCTTGTCTGAATCGCAGTTGCAGGCATTGGTGTATCCATCATTAAGTGGGACGAGGTCAATTTTTTTAACTTCCATAGTTATCGATTTCCCTCTTCCATCATATTCGCCCTCTTGGACGACGGAGATGGCCCTGACGAATTTAGTGTTGGGAACTTCAACGTCATTCCGCACCAGCACTTTTTCAGGAGCTTTTGTATTTGCGTATTCTTTCAAAAGGTTCATCATCTCCGCCATCTTCTCTTCCATTTCCTCCTTCTGTTTGTAGACGGCTTCCTCAAATTTTGCCAACCGTTCGGAGTGTTTTGACATGTATTCTCTCATTCGAGCTTCGAATGTTGGACTAAGTTTCTGAGGTGGTGAGTTGGGTTAAGCGTGCTTATGGAAGGGTTTAGTATTTTCCCTTCGGGGAGATTCGGACAATGGTATTTGCTTAATGCTTGAGACCGAGTTAACTGTTGCTTTTTGTGGACTTAAGGGTCTCTTTTGCTTTTCCATAAGATATGCAACCCTCTTCTCAAGTTCACTAACGCTTTCCTCGGTGATTTGATTGGCTTTATCGGGCGATGAATATGTCTTGACCGCCGAGCGTACGTCGTGGGAAACTTGCCACAATTCGTCATCGTCGGATGCAAGCTCATCAATGATTTCCCATGATTCCTCGGCACTTTTGTCGCGCAATCTGCCCCCGGCGGCTCGATCGATGGCACGCTTGGTGTGGTAATCAACATGGTCATAGAAGATTTGGATTTGAAGCCAGAGATTTATGCCATGATGAGGGACTTTTTGTAGTAAGTCCTTGAATCGAATCCATGCCCCGTAGAGGGTTTCGCCTCGACGTTGTTTGAACATCAAGATATCCTTCCTTAACATGGTAGTTCTTCCTGGTGGGAAAAACTGAGCAAGGAAACGAGTGGTGAGATCATCCCAAGAGGTGATGGATCCTGCGGGTAGACGCTCTAGCCATTGACTAGCTTGGTCCCGCAGAGAGAATTGAAAGAGACGCAGTCGGGTCGTCTCTCGAGTGGCAACATCAAGGTCTATGGAATCAACGATTTTGAGAAAGTCCTTGAGATGTTGGTTAGGATCTTCGGAACGAAGTCCATGGAATGCGCATCCGCTTTGCACCAACCGGATGGTGTCGGATCGCAAGGGAGTGACATTGGCTCCTTGAGTGAGCTCAATGGTGTTTCGATAGCCATGGTGGCTAGGACGAGAGTAGTCTCCTAAGGTACGGGCTCTAGGAGGTGGGTGTTGTTGTGGTGGTGGGTTGTTGGGATCAAGGATATTACCACCTTCCATGATGTCGGATGGTAATGGCTACGAACAAAGAAACGAAGAAAAAAGATAGACTAAAGAAAACCTAGAAAAATAAAATTAAAAATCTCACTAGAAAGGAATCTAGTGAGTAGACCTAATAAAATAAAAATTCAACCTAAACAATAACTATTCCCCGGCAGCGGCGCCAAAAACTTGATGCGTGGTTTTGCGACCTTACAACAGGTTTTACCTCTCGAGGGATCTCAAGAGGCTTGCAATCCCCACCAGGCAGTGTACCTGACCGATGTAGTATAGTGAAGTGGCAAGTACCGGGGGATTGATCGTTCTCTAGGGGAATAGTGTCGTTAGGATTGAAAAACTACTCTAATAGGTCTAAGGGTGAGGGAAGATTCTTTTTGTATTTTTATATTTTTATGAAAGCAAGTAAAATCTCGGGTTTGAAGGAGTGGGCGGAATTAGTTGCTAGTCAACTAACCCAAATAACTACAAATGCAAATAAAATAAAATAACTGAAAATGAAAAGGTTGTGAAACTTATATGGAGAGAAATGTGTTTACTTAGATTTCCTTACTCCCTAACTATCTTTTACCGGTTGATTAGTGTGTATTAATTGCGTGGATGACGGGTGTATTCCTTAATACCAATCGTGGGGTGGCGTACGTACTTCCCCAACTCTACAAGCTCCTACTTCACTCCTATGTCGAGCCGGCTAAGAAGCTCCTAACATGGGATCACTAGAATTCGCTCATGCATTAAATACAACCATAAAAACCTAGTACGCATTGGTTCATGTTTCTTAAGACGTTCAAGCAAGTTACCGTATAGGAGGTTAGCCAGTTTTCTTAAGCCTAACATTGATAAACAATCATCCAATACAATTAATAACACACTAACAACTAATAATCAATAGTTAGGTTTCATTAGATCTAAGCAAACACAAGATAAATCTAGCCTAGCATGTTAATCAAAAGACAAGAACAAGATATAATCAAACAACACATAGACATATTGATTGATTAAGTGATTACTTATCTTCAATTAAACATGGGAGATCCAAGGGTATGAAAACCCTTAAAAATGGCAGAAATTCGTCTTAGGGTTTCTCCTCACAAAGTTGCACACTAATGACAAAAAATTACAAAACTATATATAGAACTTAGTGGCTGACGGCATCACGTTATAGATCTTGACGCCGTCACCTCGCCGTGGCTAGGGTTCTCGGATGGCCTTCCTGACGCCGTCCCTCTTTAGTCCTCCAAAATCCGCTCTGGCTTATCAAGGCTTGACGCCGTCAGAAATGGGCTTGACGCCGTCCCTCTTTAACTTAAACCGTGATGGCCTTGATCACCTTAAAGGGTGACGCCGTCAGACTTTCCATTGTAAAACTCCCTGGCTTATCATGTGTATTTTTCATATCCACCTCTTTTGCCAAGCCATGACGCCGTCAGGAGCAATCCTTGACGCCGTCAAGAGTACTTTTCCAGCAGCTTTGGAGACTTTGTCGTTTTCTTCACTTTTATGCTCCAAAAACGTCCAAAATGCTTCCTTTTCCAGATTTCTTCTCCAAAGTACCTAAAATGGCAAAAGGAACGATTTAGGGCAATATTTGATCAAATAAATACGATTTAGGGCTTAAATGACCCCCTAAAAGCGGTACACTTTTCGCTTCATCACACACTCAAGGTATCAAGAATGGTCACATGGCACCCAAAAGGCCTTATATAGCTAAAAACTGGTTTATGGCAAAAAATAAGCTCATAAGGTGTTTTATTCTCAGGCTTGGTCACTCTAACCCTATTGAATATGTAGCAAGCAGTTGCTACTGCTTCAGCCCAAAAGGTTGTGGGTAAGAATGAGTCTGCTAACATGGTTCTAGCTGCCTCAATCAGGGTCCTGTTTATTCTCTCAGCAACTCCATTTTGCTGTGGAGTTATAGCATTGCTATATTGTTGCTTAATTCCTTTTTCACCACAAAACTCAATCATGCTCCTATTCTTAAATTCTGTGCCATTGTCACTCCTAATGATCTTAACCTTGTGATTTAGTAGGTTTTCTATATGCCTAATGAACCTTTGAATTAAATCAGAGGTTTCATCTTTTGTGGACATAAAGAATACCCAACAATATCTGGTGCAGTCATCAGTAATGACAAGGCAATAGCTAGCATGGTTGATACTTCTAACAGATGTAGGGCCAAACAGATCCATGTGTAAGGTATGCAAAGGCTTAGTAACAATCCTATCCAACTTAGCCTTACAAGAAGCTCTATGCTGTTTGCCCTTATTACAAGCTACACACGCATGGTCATTCCTAAAAACCTTGGAAGGTAAGCCTCTAACTAAATTACCCTTCACAAGTTTGTTCATATTCTTGAAATTAACATGACCTAACCTTTTATGCCACAATTTAGATTCATCCAATGTGGCTTTTGCAAGCAAACAGGCAGAACCTTTTGCAACTTCAGGTGCTTTCATATCAAAACTGTACATGTTGTATTGTCTAGGAACTTTAAGAAGGATCTGACTCTCATCAGGCATCTTAAAGTCCGAAGTCAATACAAAACATTCAGTTTCACTAAAAAGCACCTTATGCTGCTTATCACAAATTTTTGATATTGAGAAAAGGTTAAACTGCCCTAGTTCTTTTACAAAAGATACATTGTCAAATTCTAAATTGCCTACCACAATTCTACCTTTACCAGTTATCTGTCCTTTACTTCCTCCAAAGGTAACAGAACCTCCTTGGAATTCTTGAAAATCCTTTAGATGATTCTTGTTACCAGTCATGTGCCCAGAGCACCAACTATCAAATATTCCTTTGTCTTCCATGTTCTTCAGTGGATGTTCCTGCACAAAAGTAGAGAAATTAGTTTCTCTTTAAGACCCAAGCCTGTGAAGACTTGGATCTGCCCTGTGGATCAACATATTTATAGGTCTTAAATGAGCTTGATCCACCTTTGGTCTTGGATTCATAGGTAAGTGTGTTCTTAAAAGGATCCCAAGACCAATATGCTGGGGTCTTAACAGCAGATTCCCTATTTTCCCTTACAACATTTGAACTTGAAACTTGTGCTGTATTATTAACAACAAGACTTCTCACAGGTGAATGAGGTTTCTAAAAATTATTTCTTTGATTATATGAATTCACCTGTGGTCTATTTACTGGTTGTCTGGGTCTAGAATGATTAAACCACCCAGAATTAACACTTGGCCTCACATAATTACCATTTTGACCAACAGAACTAACATTTGGTCTACCAGAATTAAAATTTGGTCTACCAGTATTAACATTTGGTCTACCAGAACTAAAATTTGGTCTACCAGAACTAACAGATGACCAACCAGAATTAACATTAGGCACACCAGAATTAAATGGTGCTGGTCTAGTCACAAACTTATTAGCATGATTAATCCTGTTAGCATTATTCCAAACTGGTTTATCATTCATGTGGCCAGCATTAACATTCTTATTCTTTCTTAGTTCAGCCTCTCTTTTCATCCTAACCTCATGAAAATCACAGTCCCTAATCAAATGACTTAGACTGCCACACACAAAGCATCTTTTAGGACCAAAACTGTGGTTTCCATTGTACTCTCTTCTCATTCTATCAGTCTTTGGTGACTCTTGATTTCTAACAGATTTCCTAGGAGTTTTTGTGTGAGAATCACAACTAGGTTTATCTGTATGAGGTTTGGGTTCACTATTTTTGACTGATTTTGACTCAGAAACATTTTTAGGTGCACTCTCTGATTCTGAATCAGACTGCTCAGAGACATCTCTAGTAGATCCTTCACTGTCATTGGTTTGACAAGTGGAGTATTCACTAGATTTGTCATCTGAGTTGCCTGTCTCAGGATAGATAGGATCCTTTTTACCATATACAAACAAGGAGTCATCTAGGTCTTTATTTGGTAGAGGAGTGTAATCTCCACTTAATGGAGGTGGCACCCCTTTAAAGTCATCAGATTTAACAAACCTATTGTACACAGGTTTACCAATAGAATCCTCTTTCCTACATTTGAACACAGATCTGTCCATTTCTTCCTCATAGCTTAAGACTTCACTATCTGACTGTATTCCATAACCTAAGCCAATCTTACTTGTAGAGCTCATACTAGATGCAATTATCTTATCCTGACACTTAGCAGAATGAGTCCATTTATCTAGTTTCTTTTGCAATTCATCTCTTTCCTTAACAGCTTTTAAACCTGCTTTCCTATATCTCTTAAGTTTCTCATCTTTTTCATATATCTCATTAGCTTGAAAGGTGAGTTTTTCGTTTAAGGAAGCTTGTTTGTTTTGATAGTTATCTATTTGTGCTTCTAAAGTTTTAACAGCTTTAGTATAAGCAAGAATTTTTGCTTCCTGATCACCTATTTGTGTTAACTGCTCATCACACAAAGCTTTAAGATGATTATATGAATCAATGCATAATTTTGAGCACAAAGATACCTCATTACTGGACCCAATAGCCATAAGTGCATGATTTGGCTCTTCATCCTCAGGTGTGTGTTCATCCCAATTCATAGCTCCAGCTTCCAATGTCATCAAGCTCGTCTGATTCTTCCCCATCTTATCATCATCTTGAGAGTCAGAACCCTTCTTCTTTTTCCAATCAGTAGTCACTTTTTCTGTGCAATTTATGGCAAAGTGACCATGCTTGTGACAATTATAGCACTCAATAGTCCTTCTATTGTATCCCACTGGTGACTTCCCATCAAGCTTAATGTTCCTCCCAGTTTTCTTGTAAAACTTCTTAACCCTGAAAGCAATCATGGCAATTTGCCATTTGATATCCATTTCTTCAACTTCAACATCAACAATCTGTTCTAAATCCTCACTGATGAAATCTTGATCTTCTGGTTCCTGAGCAAGAAGTGAGTGAATTACTTCATCAGCAAAGCCTGCTGGAACATCTCTTTCTTTTCTCATGCTGCTAGGAGAGTTTCCATAACCACCAGAATTAACGCTGCCAGACTTAACCTTGTTAGTGCTGCTCTTGCCTTGAGAAACAAAAGCAACATTTGTAGAACTTGAAGATGCTTTTCCTTGGATTTCCTGTTCAAACACCTTGAGGTTGTTGTACAGGTCATCAGTAGTCATGGTGTCAATTTCACCATTCATCCTCATGGTCAATGTCACACTTGACCATTCTTTTGGTAATGCTCTAAGAAACTTCTGGTTTGCATCTTCTTCTGAAACAGCTGCACCATGAACCTCCAATTGTGATAGAAGATGTTGAAACCTATCATAAGCTTTTTCCAACCCTTCTGAACTGGATACAGTAAAAGCTTCAAATTCCTGTTTAAGAACAGCCTTCTTCATCTTCTTGGAGTTAGCATTCCCTCCAAATCTTTTCTTGATAGCCTCCCAGATTTCCTTGGCATCATTCATGCCATGAAACCTTCTCAGATGTTCTTTGGGAATTGCCATTAGCAGCATAGTCTTGGCCTTCTTCTCCTTTTCAACAGCCCGTATCTCTTCAGCAGATACTGGTGGTAATATCCTAATTACTCCATCTGTACCTTGTGAAATCCTTTTCTTCGAATTTCCATTCTGTATGACCTTCCAGACTTCGCTGTCAATATACTCCAGATAATGTTCCATCTCCATAGCCCAGATGTCATATTCTTCTCTTTTTAGGATTGGGAGTTTTATGTTGGATATGGTTGTTGTTGCAGAGATGGGTTGTGGTTGTTTAGATGTGCTTGCTTCAGGTTTTTCTTCATCATGGACTGATTTTTCATCATCACTGTTGTGAACTGAGAAATCATCATTCTTACTGGGATTTTCTAAGCCAGACATGTTGCAGGGTTTAGGTGAATGAATTTAGGGTTTGGATGTTGTGTTTCTTCAAACTCAGAGTCTCTTTAGGCTCTGATACCACTTGTTGGTCCACACGAATTATGGATCTCTAAGTAGCCTTAACAACTTAGTTAGACGACTTGAATAAATCAAATCAATCTAAGTGAGACTCTAATACGAATTGAATGTTTATGCGGAATCTAAACACTCAACTATGAAGAACACAATAAAACAATAACTAACTTCGTATTACTAATTGTTTACTGAATTACAATCTTCGTCGTTATCTCTAAACTAACGTGTTAGGGTTCCTTTTATACACCAAGGAAACCCTAGATACAAAACTTGTATAAGGATTTACGTATCTTCTCCAAAGATAAGTTCAAATCCTTTCATAACTTATAGCTAACCGACTTCTATAATATCATGACCAGACTTAATGACTAAAGTCAAACAGACTTAACTTTACAATTACTCTACCAGACTTAACTTTGACAAGACTTAACTAACAATACTAGCAGACTTAATTCTGTAGTCCACCAGACTTAATTCTGGTCTTCATGTTGGGAACACGTCTTAGATCATTGAAGTATCGATCATATTGTGTAATAGGTTGCTTAGGCCTTTAGTTTAGTTTTATTCTACAACCTGTGTAGAAGACCCATAGGCTGTGGGCTTTTATTTATTTGTCTTATTTTCTATAATAGGCTGCGCCCCATTTTATTATTTTCTCTATTTTGGGCCAAGCCCACTTCATGATGTACTTTATAAATACCCTCCCTATTGAAATGGAAGGGTTGTTGGTTGGTTGGTTAATGTTATTCACTTTGAATATATGTGTGTGATTTGATCTAAATAAAGGTGACCAACAAGTGGTATCAAGAGCTTAACAAAGAATTAGGAATTTTTTTGGTGCCTTTCGTTACTGTTCACGTAATTTTTTTTCGAGTTAGAAAAAAAATTACCAACTTAGAAATCTTACCGAGTTAGGTAAGAATTCCGTGTAATTGAATTTCCGAGCTACATAAATTTTCTGAGTTAGGACAGTTGTCAACTTAGAAATTAATTTGTCGAGTAAAGTAATTTTTTAATATCGAGCAAGGAATTTAATATTTCCGAGTAATGTTACTCATTGGACCAGAGTCTGAGTAAAGTTTTTTAAGATTCCGAGTTAAGAAACACTTGGACAAATATTATAATATTGGCGTTTAAAATACGAGTAACTTAGTTTAAGAAAGATTCCGAGTAATATATTATTACTATTAATTGTCCGAGTAAGTATTATTTGGAAAGTTCCGAGTTAATATTAAAATAATTCCGAGTTAGGAATTACAATATTTCCGAACAAGTATTGGAACAGTTTCTCGAGTAAAGATTGTTTAAGAGTGTCCGAGCAAGGATTCATTTATTATCAGGTGTACTTATAAATTTTTCCGAGTTAGGAAAATCCTCCTAGTAAGGAATCCTCCTAGTAAGGAATCCTCCTAGTAAGGAATTCTCCTAGTAAGGAAATTTCGAGTTAGGAAAATCTTCCTAGTAACAAAATTTCCGAGTTAGGAATTCTCCTAGTAAGGAATTCTCCAAGTAAGCAAAACTCGATAAAGGACTTAACTTCAAACGAAAGTATCTCTTGAACCGTTACCATCAGTAGACACAACTCCTATTTCCTTGGAACGATCCAAGATCAACTGTATCACACACCAAAATAAATGGAATCAAGTTCAAAAGGGAGAGAGATGCCTAAAAGTGTAAAGCTCGCTATGCACTCCAAAGAAAACTGTTTGGCACATTTTGAATCAGTTAAGCTTCAATGTATGCTCTTCTCAGAAGTGAGCTTACCATCATGGGATAGATCGGTCAATCGTGCTTTTGAAACACTCTTCGGACCAGAAATGGATTTTATAACCTTCAAACGGAAACTCTTGCACAACATATCTCTAATAGAGAAGCAACTTGAACAAGGAGGTGACTGCATTGCAGCATATCGAGCGCTCAAGACGCAGCTAAAATGGTTTCTCTACTTAGATTTTAGAGTGCTCAGAAATTCTTCAGATTATGAATTTGTAAGAAAAAATTGGAGAGAATGCATCATTAGTTACCTTGAAGTTGAACCTTTCAGAGATCAGTTGCTTAATCTAATAAACATACTGGAACTGGTGCTCACTGCAAGATCAATTCATCTGAGGAAAGAGTCATATGAAAAGGAATTGGATGAAAGAGAGTTAAAAGAAAAAGAACGGGAAAGAATCGAAATGGAGTTGCAGATACAAGCGGGAACGACCAATGAGAAAGGGACATCAGATAATAATTTGGGTTTCACGAGTCAAGGGAATGGTTCAGATACTGACGGGAAACTCAACTGTAAGGATGATTTGAAGACAACAGCTGCTGATGTCGGACCTTCACATTGTACAGATACATTGGTTAAGGTACATCAATCAACTGATGATATCAATACATTTGATAATGTATTTGCTTATGAGACACAATGTCATAGACAACCTGAGTACATTAACGACACATATGTGGTGAATCAGGATGATAGAAATATTACTCCTGAGACTCCATATATGGATCCTAATGGAGGTAAGGTTGAACATGACAATGTGAATCATGATCAAGAATGTGCTTCAAATGTTTTCTTAATAAAAAATACTCAAAACGAAGTTGATCGATGTAATGAACTTAATCGTGAACTAAAAGCAAAAAATACGTCATTAACTGAAAAGCTCGAGAATTATAGTAAACGTATAAATGCTTTTGAAACACGAACTAATCGTGAACACTGTCTTGAAGTGGAAAATGGGATGTTGAGACACGAAAATGAGAGAATTTTAATCGAGTCAAGCGACATCCAAGAGAAACTGAAACGTCAAATATTCTCTCTTAAACAAAATTTTCAAAGATGTCAAGCACAAAGCATTAACTTTGAAACAGAAAATCGTGTGCTTCAAACAAAAGTGGTTGAGCTTGAAACATTTTTAGCTCAACAAACAAACGATTTTGAGGATGTCAAAACTGAATTTTTCACAAAAGTGGTTGAGCTTGAAACATTTTTAGCTCAACAAACAAACGATTTTGAGGATGTCAAAACTGAACTCGTCAACAGAACAGCCAAGTTCGAAAGTTATTTTGAAAAACTTGAAAAAGAAAATATTGTGTTCGAACGAAAATTGGCTCGCAAGATTGACGATTCTAAAGCCGAACAGGATCAACTTTTGAAACAAATTGCCTCTTTAGAGTCAAAATTGGCATCCCAAGATTATCTTTCTATTAAAAAAGAATGCAGTGATTTGAGAACTTCATACAATGCTTTAAAAGTGAAGTTTGATTCTCTTAACCGATCAAAGGGAAAAGCTCCTATTTCTAATTTTTCAACACCAGAAGTGAGTGTTTCGAAGAAGGTCTACACGAGTAAATCTTCAAAACCATTTTCAAAAAAGGTTTCCCAGTTTACAACCTATTCTTTGCAAAAAGGAAGGAAGTTTTCGAAGAAACCAAGTTTTTCTGAAACACTTACTTCTCAAAAGTTTTCAAATCCAAATGCTTCAAAAGTAAAGACTCAAGTTTTTCAAACTCCACACTCTCGCCTTACACCGCTAAAGCAAGTGTGGAGACCAAAGCAAAGTCATTCAAAACCTTTCAAATATTCAATATCAGAATTGCTTTCGCTGCAACCTAAGAATGACTCTGCTTTGAAAATCCCAAATTTCGGGAGGTTTCCATTTATCACAAAAGCAAATCGTCAAAGAGAACCCATGAGGTTCAACTCTAGATGGAAATCTTCTTCTTCAGATTTTAAAACTCCAAGAGAAACACCGGGTTTCTCAAACAATTTTCAACGAAAAAAGAGTTTTAAATCTTCATTGATTCCACGAGTGTTATTTCAAAATGAAACACCGGTTTTCAGTCCTCGTTGGAATTCAACATCTTTAAATCAGATTGACACAACTTACAAATGGATTTCAAAATTTAGTAAACCCGTTAGCGCCGTGTTTAAATGGGTTCCCAAGGTTGTTGTCTAATCCTAAAAACACAATGACTTCTTAGTACTTCTGCTAAGGACTCGGACTTCATTATGACGACTTGTATACACATTTCAGTGTACAACTCGGGTTTCAAAGAAAGGAAAGTGCAGTGCTAAACCATTCTTTAAAATCAAGCGTGCACTTATCCTAAAATCTTCTTAATCTTGAGCAAAATTTATTCAAAATTTTTCAAAAGGTTTTTCAAAACTTTTCAAAATTTTGCTCAAGATTTTTTTTTCAAATCTTTACTCCCTAATTCACTCCAAAGTTTAAAAAAAAAATGTCAACACGTATGCTAGTTTTGAGGGGGAGTATGTGTGTGTGTAATGTTTTTGTTACCTTGAAGCAAAATTCATTCAAGAATTTTTCAAACTGAAATTTCTAAATCTTTCAGAATTTTGCTTCAAGAATATTCCTTCCCTCAAACTTTAAAAAAAGTTTAAAATTCTCAAAACAAATGCAAGTTTTGAGGGGGAGTATTTCCAAAACAAAAATGCTTAATGGCTTGTGTACAAATAACAGTGCACAACCCGTACTTGTAAAGAAAGGACCCTGAGGTACGCGTCAGTGCCTCAATCCTAAAATAAGGAGCGAAAGCTTCTTACTTATGAGTAGAATTAAACCAGAATTTTTTTCTAAGTTTTCAAAAATTCTGCTCATAAGGACAAGTATTCCCTCGTTAAGGGAGAGTATTTGAAACTCAATCTTTGTTCTGAAACCAAAGTTCTTGAAATTCTTCCTGTAAATCTAAAAAAGAGCATATTTTAATCAAATGTTTTACAAAAACAACATGAGTATGCTATTTTTGAGGGGGAGAATTAGTGATGATTAAAATATGGTACATGAAAAGTTGTAATCTCACAAGAGCTCGACTCAGAATTGACCCTCGAATTGACGATAGCTAATGTCAGTAGTCGAAAAGACATGTCCGGGACGGGTAATAATTTCAAGCCAGTTTATCTGGTGATGTAAACGTGTCTCGCAACGGACATGTCTGAGTAGAATGTACCGATTTCAAGCGATTTTCCTTGAATTTGATCTGGACGGGTAATAATTTCAAGCTAGTCTAACTAGTGATGTAAGCGTGTCTCGCAACGATCAGGTTCATTGAAAATCAATCAATTCAAAAGTGCTAACTCTACCCGATATGTGCAAATTTACTTTAAACACTTGTAAGCACATGTTAAGGGGGAGTTTTTTCTGAAAATACCAAAACTCTCAAAGTGTTAACAAAATATGTTTTCACAATCATAAATGCTTTGAGAGATTTTCAAAAGGTTTTGGTCTATGGCGATAATAGGTTAGTCATGGAGTAATAAGGTGACTAAGGTTAGGAATAACCGTCCTATGATCCGCCAGAACCGGAGGGATCTACCCAAGGACAATCCCAATAGTTTAGAACTAGAAAGTCCTAGGTATTAAGAAAAAAGGAATAATGAAATGAAAGGAGAAAGAAGGGGTTGAAGAATTAAAAAGAAAAGTAAAGAAAAGGGTGAAAAGAAATAGCCCTCCAAATTGTTCAACCTTAGGGCAGAAACCGGGTTCAATACATATGCTACTGGGTGTTACTACGGTAACTCCGGTATTGAAGATTAAGACGTCATGGACCCAGTGACGCACTGCACTAAACCTTCTAGCTACTCAGGTGTCTCTCAAAAGACACTTGTTTCATTTCACACGGAGATCCCTACATAATCTATCAACCTCTCACTTCGAGATGTGTTGATATTGAAAAGGAGGCACTTTGCTCCACGCCTCCGACGACCAAACAAATAAGAACTAATCGAGTCTAGAGCCACGAGATACATCAAAAGATCTCATAGGAACACTTAGCATTACACTGGTTGTTCTACATTAATGGGCGCCAGTCGTAAAATTAGGAAGTGTCCTACGCAGATCTTAGCAATCTGCCGAGAACATTCATGAGAGAATTCACAAATGTGATTCTCAGTGATTGAATGGAAATCCTGCCAGGGTCAACATCTAACAGCCCTGACAGCAGGTGATGTGGCCCGTCCCGAAACAACACTTATATTTAAACAAATGCAGACTCAGAACAGGATGCTCGTGTGTAGTGTGAAACCAGGCAAGTGATCACCTGGGTCGTTTCCCAACGAGGTGCGAAATTGAAAACTGTGAAAAGCTTTGGATTAGAGTGATTGATGAATCAGATATTTTGATTATGATTTAACAAGATAAAATCTATTAAATAGAAGCTATCACTATTTTTCTGTGTTTCGTTTAATCTAAATTACACTAAAAACGCGAGTCGGGATTTAATTAAAACGCGTATAATACTGAGATATATGTAAAATTAACCCTACAAGTGTTCTAATATTTTTTTATAACTTAAAAATGACAAAAGAAAATTATCTAAAAAAAAGATTTATATTTTTCTGATTTTTATATTTTTTATTATAATTTAATTACTAGTTAAACTAAATAAATAGATTAAAAATAGTAAAACTATTCTAAAAATTACGAAACTTTTTTATTAAAAACTACAAGTGATTACTAAGTTAATAAAAATAAAGTGGAAAAGCTAGCTTATACGGATAAGCTACAAATAAGCTGATAAGCTATTAAAGCTTTATTAATACTAAACTGCTACTTGCTATTTAAATATTTAAAGGTGAAAAGAGATAATCAAAACCGAGTAGTAGCACACTGGTTGAGTTCGTGGGTTGTGGGCGAGGTGTCCCTGGTTCGATTCCCAGTTTACCCTTTTTGCTACTTTTATTTTTTTTTTGACTTTTTTCTTTTACACATTAACTTTTTAACTAATATTAAGCAATTTTTACAAAGGAACTTTTATTAGAACTCACGAATTAAGCTAAAAATAATCTCAAAACTCAACAGTGGGCTAGTGAGGTTTTTGAAACTTGGTATTTGCAAACAAGCTATAAGCTTGTAGATAAGCTATGAGCTTATGAGGAAAGCTCCTATGGACTGCGACACACTTAATTGACTTATAGGAACTAAAAAAAAGTGGCTTGATAAGCCAGAAAAAACTCAAAAAAGCTAGAAGCTTTTTTGAGCCTGCTGATGTGGTCGCATGGTGCAGGGCAAAACTGCCCAATTCGAGGGCTTATTTTCGAGGCCTTAGCAAGTTCTAAAAATCGAAAGTAAAATTCCCTAGTGGAGACTAGCTGGTGAGGTTTATAAATCAAGAAAAATGAGCTTATTCGGGCTTATAGAGAGTGAGATAAAAATTCCTAAAGTTTCTAAAAAACCATGAAGTGACTTCTATATGCAGTTTTGCTTACTGATGTGGTGTTCTTTTGGTGCACTGGTTGTGCAGTTGGTCTAGGATTCTAAGAACCTACTAATTGAACCAAAAGGAACTCAAAGGTACTAAGAAAATGGTCAATACAAGCCAGTGGCTTGTATGAGCTTATTTGAGCTTTTGGCAGTCCACAACTCACACAGTGGGTACAAAATGGATGGAACTTGCTAAATGGTTGATCAAATATCCAAAGTAGCTTCTAAGGGCTTAGATAAGCTTGTGTGAAGTTGGGCTTGTGGTCAATGCACAGTGTTTGTGTGTTTGGATGGTTTGACAATACTAAACCAAACAGTCCTTTAGGGACTGTTATGGTGTTTTCCAACTGAAATGGGTCTAATGAGCTTCGAATGTGAAAATTAATGGTACTAGTAAGTTACTAAGCTTATGAAAATGACTATGTGACTGAAAAGAAAACTAATTCAACAAGCTAGCTTATAGCTTCTATTTTTGACTTTTTCTAGTTATTTAAGTGAAATGATGACCAAAGCAGTTTAGACTAAAGGACTTGATTGAAATGAAATAGTGAACTAATGATAAGCTATAAATGACAAAGATAAACTAAGATAAGCTTATAAAATAGTAACTTGAATGTAAGCTAAAATGACTTGAGAAGCTTACAATCGAATTACACATGAAACATGAAACCAAGAACCAAGAACCAACCTATAGGTTCTCCACAGAACCTCTAACCCATAAGCTTCCAGAATTTGAGCTTGTGAACATCCAGAGTAGCTTATTTGACCATGTTTGACTTTCGTTGACTTTCCTTGAATCTTGAATTCAGAACATGATTAAGCTAGAATAAGCTTACCACAAGCTATAATAAGCTTGCATAAGCTTATAGAAACAACTTATAAGTTATTTCAATTACTACTTATTTGATTCGAATTATCAGTATAACATGAAATTCTAGAATTATCATTAACTAATGAAATGGTGCAAAGATTATCATTAAACAAGCTTAATTTACTTATTATTGATCACTGAAAACATGTATTACAAAAGATAGCTACTGGAAGTAAAAAAACAATTATGCTACTAGTTAACTACTTATTTTAAAAAGCTTACAATACTAGTCTATATATACAATAACCAACTGGGATATTCATGTCGACATCTCTTGAGCATATCCCCACCATTTAATTGCTCTGATTTAATCTTGTTCATCCACTTGTAAAATTGGCGGGAAAATTGGACTTTGGTTATTTCTTCTGATTTGGTTAGTGGGGAGTGGGAAGAAAGCATTAATTGGTTTTGGATGTGTTAGGTGGAGTGTTGAGGAGGAGGAATGAGGTGGATGGTGGTTTTGGGTGAGCTGGGGGGATGACTAACTGGTTTGGTGTTTTTGGCGGTATGGAAGACGGGTCAAATGGTTTGACTGAGTTTGGTTAACTCAGATAAGGATTGGGCTTGTTTTCTTTGGGCTTGGGCATGGGTAATAAGCTGGGTTGGGTTTAGTGTAGGCTGGGTTTATTTTGGATTTGGATTTTATGGGTTAAACATGGTTTAGGATCCGGATTTAGTAGACAAGCACAAGGACCATTTTTGTCATTGCTGAAAAGTTGAGGGGCCTGAGTGTCATCTTTCCAAAGTTATTCCAAGGACTAAACCTGCCATAAAATAATTACACAAGGACCAAAGTTGTATTTTTTTTATCATTTTAAAACTTTAAGGACCTAATATGTAAATTTGGATTTTAGAGGGATTTGTTTTGTAAATTCCCAAAAGTTATCACAAGGGTATTTCTTGACAAGTTTAAATAGTACAAGGGTTTAAAACATGATTTTCCATTTTTAAAAACACCTGGGGACTAAATTTGACAACTTTTGAAACTTGAGGGACTAGACTTGTCATTTATGCAAACTTGGTTCGTTTTCACTTATTTTCAATCATTTTGCATCTGAAACAGATAAAAACACATTTTCAATGATATTTATAATATTTGTGTGTTTTTGGACGTTTATGTGGGTTTAAACCGGGTAAATTATATGTGTTTTTAGACACATATCAAATCCCCCACACTAAACTATTGCTAGTCCCTAGCAATATTTTATGAAGATTTAATGGATTTGAAAGACTCTTTACCAAAAGCCATTACTTCTGGAGTAGCCAATTGTTTCAGTTCAAGTAAGAACTTTGGTACAATGATAACCAAGTGATTTTGAGCAAACCATCAGCTGTCAACGGTTTTGATTTGTCTTTACCAGAAGCCGTTTGCTTCTGGACTAGCCAACTCTTAGATAAATTATCAATATTATCTTTGGTGAGCTGATTACCAATCATGGATTTTCACTGCCTTAACCACAAGCCATAACCTTGCGGGCTAGCCAACTCTTCACTTATGAAGATATGGTGAGTCGAATACCATACAATTTTGGGCAAATTGCAAGCCATAAACGGATTTGATACATCTTTACCAAGAGCCGTTTGCTCTCGGATTAGCCAATCCTTATGTGGGTTAGACATGGCGGACTGATAACCATTTATTGCGTTCTAAGTGAGAAAATTTTTTTAAAATTTTGGCTAAAATGGGGGTACTAGATGATACATTTGGTCAAATTCGCAAGAATTCCCCCCCACACTTAGAACTGAATATTGCCCTCAATATTCACAGAACCGGTTGTTAAACCAACACTTAGAACGTGAAAGGGAAATACTAATAGCCTTTTATTTCATATAGCTATTTATTTTATTTTTATTTAATTTGCATTTAAGCCGTTAAGGTATGCAAATTCCCTCTTGGGAATGCCTTTTTTTTTTTTTTTTTTTTTTTTTTTTTTTTTTTTTTTTTTAACTATACATATTTACAATATGTGGGGCATCTCCCCCACACTAGGGTGAGACATGGGTGAAAACCCATATATTGCTACTGTTTTTATTAACCGAGTCGCTAGCTTGACTCGACCCCGAATTGAGTTGATTCCTCCCGAACAGTCAGGTTTATCACGCAAGCTAACCGCTTGTGAACGGTCAACTGTAATAAAGGGCTCCTGAACAGCCTGGGAGAAAAAAGCAATTTTAAAAGTTTATGGGGAAGTAAGAGACTAGGAAATCCGTCATTTAAACCAATGTTAGATGGACAATGCCGGGGTCAAAAGTAATATCCTCACTCCCAAATGAGTGAAAGATAGGAGAAATCACCGGGTAGGTGAAGGGAAGAAGAGAGATTTGAACAGCAATTAGGATAAGAACTTCTTCCTCAAGATTTGTAAGTGGAGGAGGCAAGTCCTTAAACTTGATCTCAGGAATTTTATCAGTTTTTTCAACTGACTTGATTTCCTTCTTATGAAGTTGTTTTGGTGGAAGAGGGGAAAATGAATCTTCGTTTAACAAATTTTCTAGAAAAAGGATATCCCCCTCAGGATCAAGATAGTTTTCATCAACCTCATACGGAAGTGAACTATCTACAGCAAGAAAAGCATCGACTTCATCCCAAAAGGGATCACTTCCCTCAACCGAAGTGAGAGAAGGGGAAGAGTCTGCTATGATATGTTGAGAAGATGTGGTGGGTTCCCCACTCACAGAATTATGAAAACAATCAACACTCTCTTGAGAGTACTCCTCTGAAGTAATGTCAATGACATCTATTCGGTTAACCGATTCAGAATTATAATTAGAGGAGTACTTTGAAGTTTGATCATGATTAAAGGTAACAGCTTCCTTATCCACACGCAAGGTGATTTCATGCTTAAATACATCAATGAGAGCATGGCCCGTTTTTAGGAATCCTCTTCCAAGAATTAGAGGAACCTTTTGATCTGCGTCAAAGTCAACAACCACAAAGTCAGCTGGAAAATGGAACTTTCCTATTTTCACAAATACATCTTCGGCAATGCCGCAGGGATGAGTTATGGTTCGATCTGCAAGCTCAAGAGTCATGCAGGTAGGAGTAAGAGCCGGAAGAGAAAGTTTCTTCCATACTGAATGAGGCATCAGGTTGATGCTTGCACCTAGATCTGCTAAGGCATAGCATTCAACCATTCCCGGAAATACACAAGGTAGTAGAAACTTTCCAGGATCTCCAAGCTTCTCCGGAAGCTTTTTCAAGATAACCGCTGAGCAGTTCTCATTAACTGGAGTTTTAGCCATTTCAATCAGTTTTTCCTTGTTGCTTAACAAGTGTTTGATTGCTGCTGCAAATTTGGGCATCAGAATAGTAGCATCCGCAAAGCTTATGTCAAAGTGTAATTCTTTAAAGATTTGATAGAATTTATCATTTTGTTGACTAGCCTTCTCACGGAGCTTTTGCTCATTTAAGCGCGATGGGTAAGGAATGTGAGGTTTGGATTTAGGGACAACCACTTCAGGAGTCTCAAAGACAACTCCTGGTTTGGATTTTTTCGGGACAACCGGAGGATAGACATGTGCTGTACTTTGTGGGCTTGGAATTTGCACTTTGTCCGTTGTATCCTCCGTTTCTTTTTCCATTTCAAATAACGGAGGAGGAATAGGGCCAGCTGGCCCCTTATAAGAAGCACCACTCCGAGTGGTGATAGCTTTGACGAAATTGGTATCTTCATCATCATCACTGTCATCAAGTACACTGAAAGGAACAGCATTGAGCATTTCGGAATAATATCTGGCTGACCTTTGCTCACTAAGTTTGGTTGACAAACTTTTAACCGTAAATCGTGAAAGAGTAGGATCGATTCTTGACGGTTGAGAAGCAATTGTGGGTGTAGATTTTTGGATGACTGAAGGTTGGATGACCGAAGGTTGGACGTATTTAGCACCTCCATTGTTAGTGGGAAGTACCGGGTCCTTTATCACCTTGAATTCGACATGAGATTTACCACTACGTGTACTGACAGCTTTGAGTTCACCCCTAGGGTTGACAACAGTGTTACTTGGGAGACCTCCCGAGGTAGAAGGTATATCAGTTAAAGACTTTTTGATCTGATTTAATTGAGCAACCAATAACTGGTTTGTCTCACGTTGTGTCTTATTTGTTTCCTCTTGGGTTTTCATGAATTGCATAAGCAACTCATCTGAGGACGTCTGATTTCGGTTTGAACCTTGGTTTTGATTAAAATTTTGACCACGGTTTTGGTTGAAATTACCCTGATTCTGACCTCGGTTTTGATTGAAATTTTGGGAATTGTGGAAATTTTGTCCCTGATTTTGAACAAAGCGGTTTTGATTATTCTGATTTGGCACGGGTGGAAAACCAGGTGGGACCATAGCATTCGGTGCTCGGTACTGAGTCTCAGCATGCGGACGGTATTGATTTTGGTTTACTACAGCTACGGGAGCTGGGTAAACAGAAGCATCGGTTGCTTGACAATCATAGTACGCATGTGGGCCACCACAAGTTTCACACACTTTGTTTATTGCTTTGATTTGTTCCGGTTTATGAATTTCACTTTTTAATTCTTTCATTTCCTTCATCATACAACGCATCGAGTCTGTAAGGAAGGCTAACTCTGAAGAGTTACCAGATGAAGAAGAAGCAGGAGTGACAGGAACAATCACTTTGTTTCTTGAAATAGGAACTTTTGATTTATTTTCACAAATTTCGACCACCTCTCTAGGTTTACGATTCAAGATATTGCCACCGGAGGCTGCATTAAGTGCATCTTGATCGTTTTGGGTCAACCCATTATAAAATGTATTTATCTGCTGTAACACATTGAAATCGTGATGTGGGCATTTTCTTAAAAGATCTTTAAATCTGTCCCATGCCTCTCCGAAATTTTCATCGAAACCTTGACGAAATCCAGCTATTTCATTTTTTAAATTCGTCGTTTTTGATGGAGGGAAGAAATAATTTACAAATTTCTTAACAAGATCTTCCCAGGTTTCAATGGATCGAGGGGGTTCTTTATCCAGCCAAATTCGGGCTGCCCCCTCAAGTGAGAATGGAAATAGCATCAATTTGATCACTGTTTGTGGCACATTCTTGTAATTGATTGTGGATGTCAGTTTGTTGAACCAACGAATGTGTGCATAAGGATCCTCTAGTTCAAACCCGTGAAATTGGTTGGTAGAAACGAGCTGAATCAAATGTGTTTTCAGTTCAAAATGATCGGAATCGATGGCTGGTAAAACGATGGCATCTCCGTAACCCTCGGTGGGTGCCTGGAGCATTTCCGCCATTGTGCGTTCGTCTGCCATAATGACAGGGGTTTCGGGATCAGTCCGTAACTCGGGTACGACTGATGGAGCAGAACGTCTCCGACGTCTTCGAGGTATTTTTCCAAGCTCACGAAGAGGGCTTGATGACCTAGAAGAACGAGTGCGCATGCACTTAGCAAAATTTTCCAATTAAAACAAGACAGAAGCAAAACACAAGTGAACTTAAACCAATAATCAACAAGCGTACGGTAGCTCTCTGACTGACAAACGCACAGAGTGGCGGAGGAGCAAAGGTGAGCAATAAATGCTACTTAAATAACCGCTCCTTTCAGTCCGACAATTTAATGTCAGACTTCCTTAAACCTCCTTTTTAGTTTGTTTAGCAATCAAAGGTGAGCCGATATTCGCAAGTGATACAAAGGCAAGTTTTAAATCTTTGGTTTGGGAACTTATTATGGTCGTACCCCCAGTTAGGTAGTACTCTGTCTTGGTTCTCGATGGTAATTTTTTATTGTTATTTATTAAAGAAAACGAAAAATGTTTTTGGGTTTTTAATTTTTTATGTGATAATTATAATAATAATATATATAGAAAAGAAAAGAAAAATATTTTTGGTATTTTATATTGTTTTTGGGAAATAGGAACTTCTTGGGAGAAGGATCTTGAATCACAAATCGCTAAAACTTACACAATAGTCGCAGCACACACCTCCCCGGCAGCGGCGCCAAAATTTGATCCGTCCCGAAACAACACTTATAATTAAACAAATGCAGACTCAGAACAGGATGCTCGTGTGTAGTGTGAAACCAGGCAAGTGATCACCTGGGTCGTTTCCCAATGAGGTGCGAAATTGAAAACTGTGAAAAGCTTTGGATTAGAGTGATTGATGAATCAGATATTTTGATTATGATTTAACAAGATAAAATCTATTAAATAGAAGCTATCACTATTTTTCTGTGTTTCGTTTAATCTAAATTACACTAAAAACGCGAGTCGGGATTTAATTAAAACGCGTATAATACTGAGATATATGTAAAATTAACCCTACAAGTGTTCTAATATTTTTTTATAACTTAAAAATGACAAAAGAAAATTATCTAAAAAAAAGATTTATATTTTTCTGATTTTTATATTTTTTATTACTATAATTTAATTACTAGTTAAACTAAATAAATAGATTAAAAATACTAAAACTATTCTAAAAATTACGAAACTTTTTTATTAAATACTACAAGTGATTACTGAGTTAATAAAATTATAGTGGAAAAGCTAGCTTATACGGATAAGCTACAAATAAGCTGATAAGCTATTAAAGCTTTATTAATACTAAACTGCTACTTGCTATTTAAATATTTAAAGGTGAAAAGAGATAATCAAAACCGAGTAGTAGCACACTGGTTGAGTTCGTGGGTTGTGGGCGAGGTGTCCCTGGTTCGATTCCCAGTTTACCCTTTTTGCTACTTTTATTTTTTTTTTGACTTTTTTCTTTTACACATTAACTTTTTAACTAATATTAAGCAATTTTTACAAAGGAACTTTTATTAGAACTCACGAATTAAGCTAAAAATAATCTCAAAACTCAACAGTGGGCTAGTGAGGTTTTTGAAACTTGGTATTTGCAAACAAGCTATAAGCTTGTAGATAAGCTATGAGCTTATGAGGAAAGCTCCTATGGACTGCGACACACTTAATTGACTTATAGGAACTAAAAAAAAGTGGCTTGATAAGCCAGAAAAAACTCAAAAAAGCTAGAAGCTTTTTTGAGCCTGCTGATGTGGTCGCATGGTGCAGGGCAAAACTGCCCAATTCGAGGGCTTATTTTCGAGGCCTTAGCAAGTTCTAAAAATCGAAAGTAAAATTCCCTAGTGGAGACTAGCTGGTGAGGTTTATAAATCAAGAAAAATGAGCTTATTCGGGCTTATAGAGAGTGAGATAAAAATTCCTAAAGTTTCTAAAAATCCATGAAGTGACTTCTATATGCAGTTTTGCTTACTGATGTGGTGTTCTTTTGGTGCACTGGTTGTGCAGTTGGTCTAGGATTCTAAGAACCTACTAATTGAACCAAAAGGAACTCAAAGGTACTAAGAAAATGGTCAATACAAGCCAGTGGCTTGTATGAGCTTATTTGAGCTTTTGGCAGTCCACAACTCACACAGTGGGTACAAAATGGATGGAACTTGCTAAATGGTTGACCAAATATCCAAAGTAGCTTCTAAGGGCTTAGATAAGCTTGTGTGAAGTTGGGCTTGTGGTCAATGCACAGTGTTTGTGTGTTTGGATGGTTTGACAATACTAAACCAAACAGTCCTTTAGGGACTGTTATGGTGTTTTCCAACTGAAATGGGTCTAATGAGCTTCGAATGTGAAAATTAATGGTACTAGTAAGTTACTAAGCTTATGAAAATGACTATGTGACTGAAAAGAAAACTAATTCAACAAGCTAGCTTATAGCTTCTATTTTTGACTTTTTCTAGTTATTTAAGTGAAATGATGACCAAAGCAGTTTAGACTAAAGGACTTGATTGAAATGAAATAGTGAACTAATGATAAGCTATAAATGACAAAGATAAACTAAGATAAGCTTATAAAATAGTAACTTGAATGTAAGCTAAAATGACTTGAGAAGCTTACAATCGAATTACACATGAAACATGAAACCAAGAACCAAGAACCAACCTATAGGTTCTCCACAGAACCTCTAACCCATAAGCTTCCAGAATTTGAGCTTGTGAACATCCAGAGTAGCTTATTTGACCATGTTTTACTTTCGTTGACTTTCCTTGAATCTTGAATTCAGAACATGATTAAGCTAGAATAAGCTTACCACAAGCTATAATAAGCTTGCATAAGCTTATAGAAACAACTTATAAGTTATTTCAATTACTACTTATTTGATTCGAATTATCAGTATAACATGAAATTCTAGAATTATCATTAACTAATGAAATGGTGCAAAGATTATCATTAAACAAGCTTAATTTACTTATTATTGATCACTGAAAACATGTATTACAAAAGATAGCTACTGGAAGTAAAAAAACAATTATGCTACTAGTTAACTACTTATTTTAAAAAGCTTACAATACTAGTCTATATATACAATAACCAACTGGGATATTCATGTCGACATCTCTTGAGCATATCCCCACCATTTAATTGCTCTGATTTAATCTTGTTCATCCACTTGTAAAATTGGCGGGAAAATTGGACTTTGGTTATTTCTTCTGATTTGGTTAGTGGGGAGTGGGAAGAAAGCATTAATTGGTTTTGGATGTGTTAGGTGGAGTGTTGAGGAGGGGGAATGAGGTGGATGGTGGTTTTGGGTGAGCTGGGGGGATGACTAACTGGTTTGGTGTTTTTGGCGGTATGGAAGACGGGTCAAATGGTTTGACTGAGTTTGGTTAACTCAGATAAGGATTGGGCTTGTTTTCTTTGGGCTTGGGCATGGGTAATAAGCTGGGTTGGGTTTAGTGTAGGCTGGGTTTATTTTGGATTTGGATTTTATGGGTTAAACATGGTTTAGGATCCGGATTTATTAGATAAGCACAAGGACCATTTTTGTCATTGCTGAAAAGTTGAGGGGCCTGAGTGTCATCTTTCCAAAGTTATTCCAAGGACTAAACCTGCCATAAAATAATTACACAAGGACCAAAGTTGTATTTTTTTTATCATTTTAAAACTTTAAGGACCTAATATGTAAATTTGGATTTTAGAGGGATTTGTTTTGTAAATTCCCAAAAGTTATCACAAGGGTATTTCTTGACAAGTTTAAATAGTACAAGGGTTTAAAACATGATTTTCCATTTTTAAAAACACCCGGGGACTAAATTTGACAACTTTTGAAACTTGAGGGACTAGACTTGTCATTTATGCAAACTTGGTTCGTTTTCACTTATTTTCAATCATTTTGCATCTGAAACAGATAAAAACACATTTTCAATGATATTTATAATATTTGTGTGTTTTTGGACGTTTATGTGGGTTTAAACCGGGTAAATTATATGTGTTTTTAGACACATATCATGATGCGTGGTTTTGCGACCTTACAACAGGTTTTACCTCTCAAGGGATCTCGAGAGGCTTGCAATCCCCACCAGGCAGTGTACCTGACCGATGTAGTATAGTGAAGTGGCAAGTACCGGGGGATTGATCGTTCTCTAGGGGAATAGTGTCGTTAGGATTGAAAAAACTACTCTAATAGGTCTAAGGGTGAGGGAAGATTCTTTTTGTATTTTTTATATTTTTTATGAAAGCAAGTAAAATCTCGGGTTTGAAGGAGTGGGCGGAATTAGTTGCTAGTCAACTAACCCAAATAACTACGAATGCAAATAAAATAAAATAACTGAAAATGAAAAGGTTGTGAAACTTATATGGAGAGAAATGTGTTTACTTAGATTTCCTTACTCCCTAACTATCTTTTACCGGTTGATTAGTGTGTATTAATTGCGTGGATGACGGGTGTATTCCTTAATACCAATCGTGGGGTGGCGTACGTACTTCCCCAACTCTACAAGCTCCTACTTCACTCCTATGTCGAGCCGGCTAAGAAGCTCCTAACATGGGATCACTAGAATTCGCTCATGCATTAAATACAACCATAAAAACCTAGTACGCATTGGTTCATGTTTCTTAAGACGTTCAAGCAAGTTACCGTATAGGAGGTTAGCCAGTTTTCTTAAGCCTAACATCGATAAACAATCATCCAATACAATTAATAACACACTAACAACTAATAATCAATAGTTAGGTTTCATTAGATCTAAGCAAACACAAGATAAATCTAGCCTAGCATGTTAATCAAAAGACAAGAACAAGATATAATCAAACAACACATAGACATATTGATTGATTAAGTGATTACTTATCTTCAATTAAACATGGGAGATCCAAGGGTATGAAAACCCTTAAAAATGGCAGAAATTCGTCTTAGGGTTTCTCCTCACAAAGTTGCACACCAATGACAAAAAATTACAAAACTATATATAGAACTTAGTGGCTGACGGCGTCACGTTATAGATCTTGACGCCGTCACCTCGCCGTGGTTAGGGTTCCCGGATGGTCTTCCTGACGCCATCCCTCTTTAGTCCTCCAAAATCCGCTCTGGCTTATCAAGGCTTGACGCCGTCAGAAATGGGCTTGACGCCGTCCCTCTTTAACTTAAACCGTGATGACCTTGATCACCTTAAAGGGTGACGCCGTCAGACTTTCCATTGTAATACTCCCTGGCTTATCATGTGTATTTTTCATATCCACCTCTTTTGCCAAGCCATGACGCCGTCAGGAGCAATCCTTGACGCCGTCAAGAGTACTTTTCCAGCAGCTTTGGAGACTTTGTCGTTTTCTTCACTTTTATGCTCCAAAAACGTCCAAAATGCTTCCTTTTCCAGATTTCTTCTCCAAAGTACCTAAAATGACAAAAGGAACGATTTAGGGCAATATTTGATCAAATAAATACGATTTAGGGCTTAAATGACCCCCTAAAAGCGGTACACTTTTCGCTTCATCAAATACCCTTACACTTGAGATTTGCTTGTCCTCAAGCAAATGCGCTTTTATTCTAATCAAAATACAAGTTAGGGGTCATTTAATGCTAATATAAAAGTAATTACAACAGATAGTCGTTCCACTTTAATCATAGTAAGCACGGAGATTACAAACTAGCACCTCACAAGTAGTGTTTAGATACTCACATCTCTCAAGTGTCATCAAAATAAATCTCATAAATGAAAACGTATAATATCTCTCACTACCTGTCATAGCAAATAGATTACCATAGGCTTGGGAAAGGATCAAAAACCTCCTCCACTAGGCGTAAGCACCTAAGATAAACTATCAAAGAGGGCTTTTACATGGGTTATAACGTGAGGTGTAGGGATATGATAAACACGGTTTTGTTAGATAAGGGATATTTTACTGGTGGCGAGTTAAAGATCTTGATTAATTACATGTACAAAATGGCGTTGCTAAGCCAAGACTAGACTCGACTTAAGCTAAAAACAAAATAACAAAAACATAAAATAAACATAAAATGAAACGGGATGGTAGTCCGTATGTTTTTTCTACTTTTCTTTTTCTCATTTTTTTTGTATTTTTTTTCTTGCTTTTTTCGATTTTTTTTCCCCCCCATACACTCTTGCCCTACCATCCAAAATAATACATCATAGGGGCGTTGCATTCCCCTTACACTTGAACTTTTACATAACTTTACAAATAATTATTCTACTGACTCGAATTAAGATAATCGACACACTTGGAGTACTTTAAAATATTAACGTACATATGGGGGTAATAATGTTGTTCTTCCCCATTACTCCATTACACTAGTACTTTACCCATGAGTCCCAATCGTCCCAAAACAATATGTACAAGGATATGACTCGACTTAGCAACCATGTAATCAATTAGATAATTAACTAAGGGTTTAAACAAATGTTGTCACAATAATGCACTAAAAATGAGTGCATACAAGGTAGGCTAAGGCGATTTGGGTGTACATTTAAGTGGGGTGTAACAAATTCTTCCTTTAAGTAAAATGCTTGAAGGTCGAAACGAAAAGATAGGCTCTGAGGGGTGTACTAGGGGTATCGTGTACTAAAAATGAGTACAACGCAAAGGGTGTGGGAGAATTACTTGACCAATGTAGCCAAAGTAATTATAACAAAAACACAGGTGTAAAACAATAGGTTAATCCTAATGCCTCTTATCATGTAGTAAATCTAACTACACGAATGTAGTCTCACTTGTGGCCTCAGAATGGTCCTAACGCAAGTTCTAGAATCTAAGTGCTACCGGTACACACATCATAGCATAAATGCTTTTCCTACCAATTCTAGGGGCGATCCTCACATATTTGGGGGTGGAAAATTTTTTTAGTGGTACGGTTTTGTGCTAGTCAAATAACTCCTATCCATGAGACGCTCATTAAGATCAAAGTTTCACTCCTATATGTCGTAAAAATTTTAAATTTGGCACTAAAATTGCCCTAACAAGTATTTATCTCAGTTTTATTACACATCTACCATTAAACAAACAAAAATCAAGCGTAAAAGCATTCTCTAAAGTATCGTACTTTTACCCCCCCTTACACTTAAGATGAACATTGTCCCCAATGTTCAAATAACAAGATGTAAAAGTAAATAAGGTAAAAGAATGAAATCAAATACTCCCCTGATTCGTTTGGTGGATAAAGAGGTAACATGGTTAGATCTTCTTCCAAGAGAATGTAGAAGCTCCAAGACTAATGCATCGCCAACAGCTTGATTCCACATACATCTCCTTGTCCAAAATAACCTGTTAAACCTGAGAAAACAAACACGAAAACCTGCATAACATCGGCGGGATAAATTCTATATAAGGATATAATGCTTGTGGAATGATTAATTTTGCAGATTCCTGGAGTTTATAAGTTAGAGATTTAATAAAAACTTTTTATGAAAACAAAACTTTCAAAATTTTCAGAAAATTAAAACCTGACGCCGTCAGAAATGATCTGACAGAATTCTCATGTTAAGTTTCCGGAAAATTTCTGGAAAAACTTTTACCTTACTTCCTGGAAATCCTGCAAAACATCATTATGACTCGATACAAGCATTTGACTCAAACAAATACTAATATGTATGTTAATTTAATATTGTTATGATTCATGTTCATTTGTTCTAATAAACCAATTTGGATTTCCCTTACACTTAACTTTTGCAAAATACCTTTATATGTAGTTAAGACGAAGTTAAAAACAAGATAAAGCATTTTCACAATTTAGTTTTGAACATGAATCAATAATAATAAAAATTAAACACACATACGGAAACAAATAAAATCAAACAACCAAACAAATAAACACACAAAGCAAATAAAGCTTGGGTTGCCTCCCAAGAAGCGCTTTTCTTTATTAACGAGTCTTGTAGCTAGACTCAAAGTCACGTACATTACGTGACTCCATCATTGGTCACGGTTCCTAGGCCATTCTCATTTCCGGTTTTATATTCCGGTCCTAATTCCAAACAATCCTTGTAGAAAACCGGATATCCTTTCCATAACATAGTCTACTCCTTTATTTCTATCCTCATCATTCCTATAGTAGACCGCTTGCTTAAGCTCCTTCTCAACATTTGACAAGTGTTGCAATTGCTCTATCATATATGGCATTTGGTAGTTTACCTCATCGGTCTCATCCTTAAATCTAACTATCCCTAAGGAAGGTTCATAAGTCATTCTAGAGACCTCAACAAATGGTTTTCCAAAAACTACTTGAGTTAAGCATGATTCGACTATTGGCCGAATATCTTCTACAATTACAAAGTTGGTGACATAGGTGAAGTTTCCTACATAAACCGGTAATCCCTTGACTCTTCCCGTGAAGTTACTCATCCAACCCTTATCAGGGAACATCCTATACCCAAGTTGATCTTTCATTATCAAGTTGTAGTGGGCTCTAGTCATGATGTTTATGGGCGATCTAAGGTCGATGTAAACTTTCCACACATGCAAATGTCCGATGTTGCATGGTATGTTGAGATTAGAAGGGTCGCCCATTTTTATAATTGGTCTACCGAGGAAGTATGGTGTCTCGGGGTCATCGAATAAGTTTGTATGATATGCGCGCTCTTCCTTAGTGGGTAGCCTATTGAAGTAGTCCTCATCATCATCTACTTCTTCAATCTCACTCTTCCTAACTTCTTTATCAACCTCGACTTTCTTAACCTCATCCTCAGGTTCACCATTATCCTCATTCCTATCAATTGGTTTAATAGTGACAATGTTGACGAAGTGGACGTGTTTGGATGAAGAGGGGTCTTTTACTTGGGGTCCGCTATTTGTGTTCCTAGCGTCCTTATGTGGAGGTGATAGCACTTGGTTATTGAGGGCTTTCAATACGTTGTCAATTTTATTGGTCATCTCCGTTTGTTGTTGATTGAATTCGGATTCAAACTTGGCCAAACGAGCTTCTTGAGATGCCATAAATTGGGACATCAATCCTTCAAAGTTATTGGTACTACCATAATTGTTGGAAGGATTGTTATTGAAAGTATGGTTCGAGTTGGAACCGCTTGATTGGAAACGATCAGGTGGGTTGGACGAATTGGTTTGTTGTGCGTTTTGATTTTGTTTCCACCTAAGGTTTGGGTGATTTCTCCATGAGGGGTTGTATGAATCACCATAGGGAGTTGGCTCGGGTTTGAAAGTGTACCACTTGTCTCCCGCTCCGTCGGTACGCGAGGATCCGTAGTCCGCAAAAGCTTGTTCGGGGAGTTCCATGCAATCACGAGTGTCGTGGGGACCCTTACAAAATTCACATGAAGAAGTGATTTTGTTCACTTGGCTTGAAGGTTTAGGAGACTCGTAGGATTTCATAAGAAACTTGACTTGGTCTTCAAGTTCTATGATCCTACGGTCGGAAGTGCTTGAATTGTTCGAAGGCAAAGATATTGCCTTGACCGTTTTATTCAAATCACGGGGATCACTCCAACTTTCGTTGTCATAAAGAGCAAGATCTTCTAGGAGAGCCCATGATTGTTCCGCACTTAGATCACGCAGCTTACCACCGGCCGATTGGTCAATGGTTTGCCTCGTGGGGAGATTGATATGGTCATAGAAGATTTGGACTTGGAGCCAAAGTTCTATGCCATGGTGAGGGACTTTTTGGAGTAAGTCCTTGAATTGAGTCCATGCCTCGTAGAGGGTTTCGCCTTGACGTTGTTGGAACATCAAGATATCATTCCTTAGCTTGGTAGTTCTTCCTGGTGGGAAAAACTGAGCGAGGAAACGAGTGGTGAGATCATCCCAAGAGGTGATGGATCCTGCGGGTAGACGCTCTAGCCATTGACTAGCTTGGTCCCGCAGAGAGAATTGAAAGAGACGCAGTCGGGTCGTCTCTCGAGTGGCAACATCAAGGTCTATGGAATCAACGATTTTGAGAAAGTCCTTGAGATGTTGGTTAGGATCTTCGGAACGAAGTCCATGGAATGCGCATCCGCTTTGCACCAACCGGATGGTGTCGGATCGCAAGGGAGTGACATTGGCTCCTTGAGTGAGCTCAATGGTGTTTCGATAGCCATGGTGGCTAGGACGGGAGTAGTCTCCTAAGGTACGGGCTCTAGGAGGTGGGTGTTGTTGTGGTGGTGGGTTGTTGGGATCAAGGATATTACCACCTTCCATGATGTCGGATGGTAATGGTTACGAACAAAGAAACGAAGAAAAAAGATAGACTAAAGAAAATCTAGAAAAATAAAATAAAAATCTCACTAGAAAGGAATCTAGTGAGTAGACCTAATAAAATAAAAATTCAACCTAAACAATAACTATTCCCCGGCAGCGGCGCCAAAAACTTGATGCGTGGTTTTGCGACCTTACAACAGGTTTTACCTCTCAAGGGATCTCGAGAGGCTTGCAATCCCCACCAGGCAGTGTACCTGACCGATGTAGTATAGTGAAGTGGCAAGTACCGGGGGATTGATTGTTCTCTAGGGGAATAGTGTCGTTAGGATTGAAAAAACTACTCTAATAGGTCTAAGGGTGAGGGAAGATTCTTTTTGTATTTTTTATATTTTTTATGAAAGCAAGTAAAATCTCGGGTTTGAAGTAGTGGGCGGAATTAGTTGCTAGTCAACTAACCCAAATAACTACGAATGCAAATAAAATAAAATAACTTAAAATGAAAAGGTTGTGAAACTTATATGGAGAGAAATGTGTTTACTTAGATTTCCTTACTCCCTAACTATCTTTTACCGGTTGATTAGTGTGTATTAATTGCGTGGATGATTGGTGTATTCCTTAATACCAATCGTGGGGTGGCGTACGTACTTCCCCAACTCTACAAGCTCCTACTTCACTCCTATGTCGAGCCGGCTAAGAAGCTCCTAACATGGGATCACTAGAATTCGCTCATGCATTAAATACAACCATAAAAACCTAGTACGCATTGGTTCATGTTTCTTAAGACGTTCAAGCAAGTTACCGTATAGGGGGTTAGCTAGTTTTCTTAAGCCTAACATCGATAAACAATCATCCAATACAATTAATAACACACTAACAACTAATAATCAATAGTTAGGTTTCATTAGATCTAAGCAAACACATGATAAATCTAGCCTAGCATGTTAATCAAAAGACAAGAACAAGATATAATCAAACAACACATAGACATATTGATTGATTAAGTGATTACTTATCTTCAATTAAACATGGGAGATCCAAGGGTATGAAAACCCTTAAAAATGGTAGAAATTCGTCTTAGGGTTTCTCCTCACAAAGTTGCACACCAATGACAAAAAATTACAAAACTATATATAGAACTTAGTGGCTGACGGCGTCACGTTATAGATTTTGAAGCCGTCACCTCGCCATGGCTAGGGTTCCCGGATGGTCTTCCTAACGCCGTCCCTCTTTAGTCCTCCAAAATCCGCTCTGGCTTATCAAGGCTTGACGCCGTCAGAAATGGGCTTGACGCCGTCCCTCTTTAACTTAAACCGTGATGGCCTTGATCACCTTAAAGGGTGACGCCGTCAGACTTTCCATTGTAAAACTCCCTGGCTTATCATGTGTATTTTTCATATCCACCTCTTTTGCCAAGCCATGACGCCGTCAGGAGCAATCCTTGACGCCGTCAAGAGTACTTTTCCAGCAGCTTTGGAGACTTTGTCGTTTTCTTCACTTTTATGCTCCAAAAACGTCCAAAATGCTTCCTTTTCCAGATTTCTTCTCCAAAGTACCTAAAATGACAAAAGGAACGATTTAGGGCAATATTTGATCAAATAAATACGATTTAGGGCTTAAATGACCCCCTAAAAGCGGTACACTTTTCGCTTCATCAGCAGGTCACTTCGGTAATTCCTTGTGGGTTACGCTTAGTGAAAGCTCCAAAATGGTCTACAGTCGTGGGGTGATCTCCAGTGACTCACTGAGTCGTGGGTGCACTTCGGTGTGTCCGTGTAAGCCCTTTCGGGGGTATCCGATTCAGAATGGTCTAGGTTGGGATTAGAGAAAGTCTTCACACTATGCTGTTGACGATCTCGAAGTCCAAACCTGTAAGTACCGGATGATTTATTGCTAACTGTTTACCTGCAGCAAATCATGGAGTTCCACTACCATTCCATCAAGCTCATATCCTGAAGATACGTTCTCACTAAGACTTAGAGATAACAAAAGTTCAAAGATGTTAAAGAAAAGTCAAAGTTCAAGCTCTACAACCTTTCACAAGTCAAAGATTGAAGAAGTGAGAACCAGTTGAAGAACAAATGTCAAAAGACATATGAGCATGGTGGAAAAGACGTAAAGACACCAGAATTGAAGACCATTGGAGGACGGCAGATCATTACTATACCATATCACTTACTCAAGAACGAAGAACAAAGATACTGATGACGTCGAAGCCAAAGAAGCAAAGATGACGTCAAGCAACCTCGATGATCAATACTTAGGGGGAGATTGTTGGGAACACGTCTTAGATCATTGAAGTATCGATCATATTGTGTAATAGGTTGCTTAGGCCTTTTAGGTTAGTTTTATTCTACAGCCTGTGTAGAAGGCCCATAGGCTGTGGGCTTTTATTTATTTGTCTTATTTTCTATAATGGGCTGTGCCCCATTTTATTATTTTCTCTATTTTGGGCCAAGCCCACTTCATGATGTACTCTATAAATACCCTACCTATTGAAAGGAAAGGGTTGTTGGTTGGTTGGTTGGTTAATGTTATTCACTTTGAATATATGTGTGTGATTTGATCTAAATAAAGGTGACCAACACTTCATATTAAGTCTTCTCACGTATCTTGTGATAATTCCCAACACTATTAACAATTGAATATGTACATGTTTCTTTGATGATTTATTCCCCTAATGTTTGCAGAACTCGTTTTCCAGAAAGAAATGTAGCCTCTTGGGTTTTCTCTTGATATGTTGGGCATAAAATATATATTACTTCACCCCTCTCATCCTGCAATGGAGAAAAGATAATGTAATTACTATTAGCAGAAATAGCAGAATAGCACCACAGCCATTGTGTACAGCGGCCCCATCAAGCTCAGCTTTAGATGAGTCCGGAAAAACGACGATTATAAGACCAGAAAATATGAAAAAGACGATTAGAAGACCAGAGAATATGCAAAACCATTTCCCAGCCACTGGATCAGTGTTCTGTTTTTTTTTTTCTTTTTAATTAGAATGTAATTAGAGATATGCTTTGATACATGGGAGTAATTGACAACATTATAAAGAAAATTTACCTCATCCTTGATTCCATGTTTGTAATGGCTTCTTCTATATCAGGAAAACTTGATTAAAATGTTGACCATTCTTTAGGGTTCAAGGTAATTCCTGAAAATAGCACGGAAGGTAGACCAAGACGAATCATTTTCAAGAAATATTAACAGAACACAAGTACTTAAGTCGCAGGTAACAGAAACAAACATGAGCACCATGAAATGTAATATACACACACTTGAATAGTTTAACAACATAAAAGTTCCAGAAACTTTAAATATATATAGCTAACAAAAATGGGTCAAAATGTTTAAAAACCGCTCAAAATATATTCAAGTAATGACAATATTTTCCAATCTTTGACAGAAAATACAGAACCCAAGGTCAACCCTTGTTTCACTATGGGTAATTTTTGATTTTTAGGTTTTCTTAGGCTCGTTTAATTCCCGTAAGAGCTCATTTTTCAGTTTAATTTGCGTTTTTGCTTATTTGTGCTTTACTTACTTATTTTGTATCACATCTGATACCTAATATGTTATTTTGTATCACCTATGATTTTGTATGTATCACAGGTGATACCTCATATTTTGTATCTACAAAAACAAGTAGCTAACTACAGTCTAACTATCACAGGTGATACCTAATATGTTATTTTGTATCACAGGTGATACCTAATAAGTTATTTTGTATCACAGGTGATACCTAATAAGTTATTTTGTATCACAGGTGATACCTAATATGTTATTTTATATCACAGGTGATACCTAATAACTTAGCCAAAACAGTTTAATGCTTTATCACAAGTGATAAATGTCAAAGTATTACATAAAATTACAAAAATAAAAAATACACCAATCGGTAAAAAATAAAAAAATTACAAGCAGCAGTACTAATCATGTAAGTTATTTTGTATCACAGGTGATACCTAATAAATTATTTTGTATCACAGGTGATACCTCATAATGTAAGTAGGTAACTATAGTCTACGCAATAAAGGATATAATGTAAGTAGGACTCATAATGAATATTCAACAACATTATTTTTAGGATGTCTTTCTAATCAGATATCCTCATCTCTAACCCCAAGTAGATCCTTAACCACCTCGTATGAGACAAATTAAACTTGCATTAAAAAGTTTAAAAGAGCCAAATGTGATTATAAGAAAAATATATTTTGCCAGCTAGACAGACTTAGCAGTGCTTTTAAACGTCTGTCAATTATGTGGAAAAAAGATTCAGAAACGAGATATTGTACTACATAAACATATCATCAAGATCCCAAGTCCCAACCAATAAAATCGAATCCACTTAGCTAACAGATTGCTTATTTTGGTGTGCAAGTTTGTGCTGAATCACATAACAGAAGTACAGAACACTAAACCCATGGATAAAAAACTTATGATATCCATCTCATCATTTGCATTTTGCAGATTAAAATTCTTCAATGTTGCTTCCTTAACATCTCTTAGTCCCGACATGTAGGCATAAAATGAGTTAAACTGGTCCGGTAGAAGTTTACTAAAGTAATTTGGATGGCGATATAACAAAGGTGCTATTAATATGCTTGAGGTGGTATTTTTATATGTATGGCACCTACGTAATTGTCTAAGACACAGAAGTATGTATTTTATCCAATTAGTAAATCTTGAAAAGGTTGAGCAAAGTTATGGTTCAAATAGATGCAAGAGGAAATTGTCTTCCCGATATGGTCATAAGGTCACTGTACGAAACATAGACTTATTCTAAAAGAGCATCGCAGTGATACACAGTTCAAATACAGGAACACTAAAAAGGCGTCTTGAGGAAAAGAACACAAAATATGCGACCCACTAACCTCTTTCTTTCTTTGAGCGGGTGCCATGAGAGGACCGAAGCGTGTATGAGACAACTGACCTTCAGCTTGCTCCAACTTTTCAGCTGTGACAAGAAGGGAAAAGCCATATTAAACTTACCAACCAGAAGCAACCTAGCAAAGTCTTGTTTGTAACAAAAATAAACCCAAAAAAAAAACATCTAAAGGTAATTATTTCAATAAGAAAGAAGTACCAAGATCTGATATCTGTCCTGCAACATAGTCACCATTCCCAAGCAAAGGTGAAGAAGAAAGGGTATTCACCCAATACTTGTTCCAAAGCAGATCCAACAAGTGACAATCAAGAGACGACTTAAAGTACGTGATGTCCAGCGAGTAATACTGTCAACCAAAAAACGCAACAAAAGGAACTAGTCAATAATAGACTATCAAAATGTCATGAACTGTGCCAGTGGTATAAGTAAGGACCAGCACAAACTTAAATGTGTGATTTTTATAAAAACCCAACTCTATATTCCCATGACTTCTGCAGCCTGCAATTAGTAAAGACCAGATAAACTCAGTTGGTTCAAAATCCATTTTCTTTACGAAATCAAAAGCTTCTTCTAACCTTTCTAATCTCACAAACATATCTATCATACATGCTGCAAGAACACCAAAACACTTCACCTTATTTGGCCTATCTCGTGCTAATCTCACATCATTAAAAAAGATCCAATGCTTGTTGAGCAAGGCCATGTTGAGCAAACGCCGTGATCATTAAAGTCCAATAAATCAAAATTCTTGTATTCATCTCAACAAAAGCATTACTTGCTTTTATTTTTTTATATCGTCTAGTAAAGACTTGATATGTAAGATTTTGAATGTACTTTGATTTTGGAGGTGTTGATTTATTTTTTTTGTTATAATTCAGTAGTTAAAAATCACATGTGATATTTAGCCATAATCACATGTGATATGTGATATTTAGCCATAATCACATGTGATTCGCATGTAACTTTCATTTTATAACTTAGAAGTCAAAAATCTTGTGCACACTGTGTTTTGCACACAAAAAGTTATTGAAAACCTATATAAACATAATAATCACATGTGATATGACACTAAAACAATATATAAGCCTAAAAATCATGCGTGATATGTCACTGAAAAGAGAATACAAGACTGATAATCACTTGTGATATGACAGTAAAACCAACATATCAGCCTCATTATTAGATAGAATACGACACAATATAATGATACTAGCTATATAAAATTACACTTACCCCATGCTCGAACATTGTTAGGTATTTTGACATATACATACGCCTAATTCAATGTTATCAATTCTGCACGATCACTTTATAACAACTTTGAAGTAGTCACATCTTTAGATATTACAAACTTATGCTCGTTTTTGTTCTGCATGAATAAAATTCGTATAGTAATACTATCACATGCGACTTAAACAGTTAAATATGTGAACTACTTAAAACATCACATATGATTTTGTGTATAAATTTTTATGGTATGCATAATCACATGTGATATTACATTAAAAAAAACAATTATATAACATATAGTTTATCACATATGATTTTATTCATAATCACATGTGATTTGACATAAAAACTAAACTAGAGCACTAGACATTAGACACTATGACATCAACAAATAAACAATGAATTGCAGCAAATTCCCATCCCAAACAACACGAATTTAACATCCATAACCATAGCAAATGACACTCGACTCCTCCTTCAATTATAAACAAAAAATTGCAGCAAATAACATCCATAACCATACAAATCAACACCTAATACATCAAATGCTAGGTTAAAAAAATGAATCAACCAACACAATATACACCACAAAACACAATAAAAATCAATAACATCACAAACAATAAATAAGGAAAGCGAGACTCACCGAGCTAACGATGTCGACTCTACGCCCAAAACACCTAACATCCCTTTACCTCCTCCTGTATACACTATATACCAAAATATAACCACAACATTGTTACAACAACATACATCTTCAATTCAACAAAGCCATGAATATTTGATTGTAAACCGTACCTTTAAGGCTTCAATCGTATTTTGAACCGATTTTAAAACCAGATCTTGAACAGATGTTGAAGAAGATCATTTTGCACCCTGCATTGTTTAGAAATACCTATATCAAGGCTAGATTAATCCATTGTATCGTGATTTGAAGTAATTTTACAGTTCAGTTTTGCATTTTTTTTGTTGATCTAGGGCTTGTAATTTGACCGGAAATGCTACTGTGTGTTTTTGTGTGTGTTTGGTATGTGAAGTTATGAGGAGAGATAATGATCTGATCTATGTTGTTTGTGTTGTAATTTTACCAAACTGCCCCTCCGTGTTTTTTTAATTAGTAAATACTTTTAATCTTAGTCATTGATCAAATTTAAACGGAGGGTGGGGATGTGTCCCTTCGTATGTGAGCTTTGTTTGGTTTGCAAAATAACTCCCCTCCTATATATTAAGTCACCTGTTAATTAATACGACTTAATGGAAAAATAAAACCATCAGGCCGTCTCTAACTTAAGCTAGTTATAAACCCTTAATTGGATGGTTGACTTTTAGTTGGTGTCTAAATGATAAAAACGTTGAGATTAAACTATTGGATATGTTGGTTCCACTAATGATTCACGTTTTGTTGGATGTATGGATAGCGTTCATGACTAGATAATTTATTTTGTAAATGTTTTATAAGCTAGCTAGTACCAAATAATTTTCTTGCACCTCACGTCACTTTTAAGAACGAGAAAAATTGCACCCGCGCGTTATTGCGGGGCTTTTTTGCTCGTTAGTTAAAAGTATATCAATGTCGTGCTCGTTTACTATAGAAAAGGCTAAATATTTTTTTAAAAGTATATGTTAAACCTCAACCATTTTTATAAGTTCGTACATGTAAAAAATATATGAATATTGGCATCGTTTCGTTTGTAGCTACATTTTTTATTAAAAAAATTGTTAGATTTTTGTTACATATTTATAATTCAAAATTTCCTAGAATTGTACGTCTTTGTCACTTATGGTTAACAAATTCTAAGACTGTTTTTAAAGTTATTTGGTAAGTTAAGGGTGCATTTCGATTATTTAAAAAGAAATAAAAATATATATTAACCGTCGACATAATTTATAAAATCGTACATATGGCAAAAGTATATCAATATCGGGATCGTTTTGTTCATTACCCACAGGCATTTCTGATGGTATATTTTTTTAAACAAATCGTTAGATATCAGTTAGAGATTTAATAAATAAAATTTATTATATAAAAAATAGTAAATAGCAAAAAGTTCAGGGCAGATTTCGCAAATCGTTATATAGCTTGGGGTTTGTTTTGTAATTTTTTATTAGTTTTGGGCTACATAATTTTGGGCTTATGTTTTGGGCCTATTTTTGGGGTAAAAAAATTGTTTTTTTATATTATTTAACAGGGTTATGTTATCCCGATGTGAGATAAGGGGGTAAAAGTACAAAAGATTTTTTTTTACCCTAGTTTACAACAGTACAACACAGTTTTTTTTATCAATTTCTGTTCCGTGTTTTCTATCATTTTTAAGCTTTTGACTTATTAAACTTTATATTTTCTGTTCCATACTTTCAGGTTTACAGTCTTTTTATATAAAGAAAATTATAAAAAAAGTAAAAAAGATAATTAAAAAAAAAGAAAGGGGTATCATTTTTAAAAAAGATGGTGAGAATAACCTCGGTCATATTCAATTCTCTAAAATATATACTTATAATGTTGCATCTCATTCATACCACCAAAATATTCTTTGTTGCATTATAAAATTAGATTAACCTAAAATAGCTATTTCTACTAAACTTTAATAGGCGTATATTATTTAGATAAAATGTAGAGTAAATTGCATAAATCGTCCCTAAAGTTTGGCCAAATTGCACGTTTCATCCCTAACGTTACGAAAGTGCAAGGATCGTCCATGTGAGAAAACTTTTGGTGCAAATATCGTCCTTTTTGGGAAAACTTTTGGTGCAAGCATCGTCCATGTGGGGATGATATTTGCACCAAAAGTTTCCCCACAGGGACGATCCTTGCACTTTCGTAACGTTAGGGACGAAACGTGCAATTTGGCCAAACTTTAGGGACGATTTATGCAATTTACTCTAAAATGTATTTAACTTTGTCAATTTTTTGAGTGTTGTGCAGGCAATTATTTTTTTGCTATCGTCTACCTAAATTTTTGAATTTTGACCTTTTTGTGTACTTTGTGATCATTTTACCCATACGTCTTATAAGTTTTAACCCACCTATTAATAGCAAAGGGTAAATTGGTCATTAGATATGAGCAAAATACATACAAAGATCAACATTCAAAAGTTTAGGTATACAATAACAAAAGATAAAGTTGACTACACAACACTTGAAAAATTATCAAGTTAAATACATTTTTAAGTTATTATCCCTAAAACGATTTTAGGGATAAGCCTGTTAGCCCGTATTGTGTAGTTGTAACGGGCCCAAGCCCGAAGTTTAGAATATTCCGTATATTGATTTATATATGTACGATGTAATGGTAATTGGCAATCAATAAAATCATTCTCTGGCAATATCTTACATGGTATCAGTGGGTAACGATCCTCTAAAACCCTAAAACAGCCGCCACTCCAATTTTTCTGGCCGACGGTCCGGAGCATGAATGAAGCTGCAGACACTTTCTACTGAGTAATGATTGGCTTATCCTTAATGGTTGTTTTCTGTTTCTTAAATTTTTTAATCGTGATTGAGATTTTGTAGTCCTATAGTTTATTACTTAATATTTGATTGAATCGTAAAATAATAATAATAATAATAATAATAAAAAATAAAAAAAATTAAATAAAATGGTGGGTCTTTATTTTTTTCTAGGGAAAAACACGCTGACCGGATCTGAACACACACCTTGTGTTAGATAGATACTTTGAGTAATATTAACTAGCACGCGGAATTTACTAGCTAACACTTAGAAGATTGTTTGTATTGTATGTATGAGTGAATGAAACAATGAAGACAATTGTTTAACCAAAACGATTCAATATTATTAATGATAATAATACGAGTACTCTTGTTAGTACTAGGGTTTACAACCTTGAATCTTCACGACTTGTATATCAAAACCTAACCTAGGATATCCTTTTATAGACCAAGGATTCGTGTACAAGTAAACTAATATTTGTTTAACTCTAATACTATAGGATATACACAATATCTTTTCCATACTTATCCTACTACACGTTTACAAAAACATAAGCAGTACTAACCATATATACTAGCAGTACTAACTGACTTAGTACTGTTAGTGTATTCTTCATCAGTTGTAACTTTACCTCTGGCAGTACTAACTTTTTATGTTTAATTCCCAACAATCCTCCCCTAAACTTATGATTTACCTCCAAATCATTAAGTTTCTTCTTGAATTAACCTCTGTGGATAATGGGGGGATTCTTCTAAAAACTTACCAAGTCAATCTCTTTGTTTGGGCTTTCCTCTGTTCAGCAATATCAAATGTCCTTCTGACAAGCTCATCTACCACATCTGATTCAGCTTCTATCTCTAATTTTGAATATAGTAGAGTCAACAAAGTTGCTAGTCTGAGAGGGTAGTCTTTTTCCACCAACATATATATCTCTATTCCATCTTCGGTAGAAACCCTATGAATACCACATGTGTCAAAAAGCTTCCAAGAGACATCCTTGATTTGTACTTGAAATCTCCATATTGCTTCTCCACCATCTGGTTCATAAATCCTTTTCAACTGTACCCATAATTCTTTGTCTTTGTCTTCAATGGGATCTGCAACTCTGAATCTTTCTTGTGGAAAACTAGAAGGGGGGTTGAATAGTTTTACCGTTTAAAATTAATTCGCTTTGTTACTTATCATGATTTCAAAGTTAAGTAAACAATCAATCACACAAACAAGTAATGTAAGTAAATAAGTAAAGAGAGGAAAGATCAAACCAGACAACAAGGATGTTTATAGTGGTTCGGCTACAAGGACTCTTATCCTTGCCCTACTCCACTCCTCGAGCCTGTAACTCGAGAGTTATTCTTCACTAAGAAAAAAACTCCCTTCTAGGCGGAGAAAACCTTAATACACGTCGCTTACACCTTTTTCCGATACAAAGCTAAATACCGGGTTCTTGTTCAAGGAAGAACCAACCTGACGTCGCCTAAATGATTACCGACACTAAGCTAGATGTCGAGTTCTTTACAAGGGTACAACCACTCCCGTTTGGTTCTTTACAAGGGTACAACCACTCCCGACACTCTATGTGTTTTGAGGACTAAAACACTAACCGGTTTCTACTGAATAAAAGATGCAACTATGAAGTGTGAAATGATGTAAGAACACACAGACTCTATACTAAAGGATGAGAACAGTATGTTGATCCTTATATGTTGAGATCTTCTTTGCTACAAAAGGAAAGATCTATGAAATGTTAGTGTGCTAAGGGTTAGTGATATGTAAATGAAAGGATATCTAATTTAAGCTATATAAGTGATGAAATGGCCAAATGATCAGCTTGCTATTTATAGGCAAAGCTGATCAACAGGCGGCGGATCCCCAAAATTGGATCCGTCCGTGTACCACTTTGGATCCGCCGTGTCAGGCCAGCTAAGAGATCTTCAAATCTTTCCAAATCTTGCCATATCTTTCCATATATTCAAATGTCAACTCTTTGGCTTGAAGATCTAAACAAAATATCACAAAATCTTACCAAGATTATGTACATGATGCATGCCATGATGTCATCCTAATATTTAACTAATAAAGTTTTCATTTTAAGAAATAAACATGTAAACTTGTATATATCATTTCTAGAAAACTTTGTGATGTAAAAAATGTGTTTGTAAAATGCTTATCACTATAAATGTAAAAGACTTAATCTTATTTATGCTTTGCTTAAAGATAAACTTTGTAATTGTCATTAACAAAACTAAGCAAAGATCGTAAAATATAAATAACGTTTTTAGGACGATATTTGTATTAACAATCTCCCCCTTTTTGTTGATGACAAAACATAAAGTGTATTTTTAAGTAGAGAGCTTAAATAAAGGATAAGTCTTTTAAAAATATAGATTAAGTTAGTTTATGCAAGTTTTAAAATTTATTTTAAGCTAAAATGTATGTACTGTGATGTTTCACAGTTGATGCAAACTTAATCCTATCTCCCCCTTTTTGTCAAAACAAGAAGAAGATATGCATAGCGGAATGCGATTTTGAGAAATTTAAAGCTCCCCTTTGATTTATACTCCCCCTAAATGGAGTAACAAGGATATGATGTATGATCCTACAAAATAAATGGTTAGAATATGCTATGCTCCTCTTTGATATATACTCCCCATTGCTAGAGTACCAACGTATACATTTCAAGAGTATGATATGATGTATGATCTTACAAAACAAATGGTTAGACTAGGATATGCTCCCCCTTGATGTATACTCCTCATTGCTAGAGTACCAACGTATACGTTTCAAGGATGAGAAATGCTAAAAATGATGAGTTAGTATATGAAATACTCCCCCTCGATCTATACTCCCCGTTGCTAGGGTGCCAACGTATATGAATCAAGGTTGAAAAAAGCTACAAAAGAAAAGTTAGTTACTTCAATCAAGAAGCAATATGCATATGCAATAGTCAACCAAGAAAGGTCAACCCATTTGACTTCTAGAAAGTCAAAATGAAGTGTCTGATCAAATTTTTGTAACTACTGTACAATTGATCAAAGCAATATGTGGAGTTAAAACAACCACACAATGATGTTAGTATTCTAAAATGAGATAATATGCTTAATGTTGATCACCTACAAGCATAAAATTATAACATCTATTCATTGAAAATTTGTTTATGACATAAGTCACTAAACATGATGTTACAAAAAGAAAATAAATCCTACAAAGAAGATACTAGGATCAATCCTAAAAATGCCTATTGCGGAGGTTTGTTTAGATTTGATGAAGATGTGATGGAGGCAAGCCAAATGGATTCTGAGTTCTTAGTATCATGTGGGTTTGAATCAAGTTCCTCATTGCCTTGAATGTTTGGTTGATTGAGCCACATTGACTCATCAATGTTTTGGAGTGTGGTAAGTAAATCATGGGGTTGCAAGTTGGGTGGTTGTGAAGATGATGATGATTTTCTTACTTGAGATGATGTGGGTATTGGTGAGGAAGCTAATGGTGGTGATGGTGATCTTGGTTGAGATGGAGTTGGTGATGGTGTATTTCCTATTGGAGTTATGGTAGGTGATGGTGACTTTGATGTAGGTGATGGTGTGGTACTTAGTGGAATTATGATAGGTGAAGGTGATCTTGATGGTTGAGTTGAAGCGGGTGATGGTATGTTAACCACAGGAGTGATGATGGGTGTTGAAGTAATAGTGGATATGGTAGGAAAGTTCACATTAGAGATTGGATTTACAAGCCAGTATGGTCTAACACTAATTCTGGCAGTCCTTCTGTGTGGTCTGGACATGTGTGAGTTATTGGATTTGTGCATTGTGAAATTGTGCAGGTATGATTATGAGAATGTGAGTTGAAATCATCCTAATGCTTCTAATTTATACTACTCTAAATTGCATGGAAATTGGTATTTGGATTAGATGTTTGAAGAGGTGTTGGTTTCCAAAAACTTGGAGTAAGATAAAGTTGCTTGTCCTATTGTGAAGGTCAATTCATAGAAATGAAGTTGATGTGCAGGAATGCAGAAGATGACTCAAAAGAATGAAATATGATTGATTCACGGATTCCATGGAACCTAGCTAAAGGAATCCTGATGTGTTTAGAAAAAGGGTAACCTAGACAAAAATTTGAATATTCAAATTTTGGTGGGAATGTTGATTCTATTGTTTTTTTTTATTGTTCTAATGGTTCATAATCATCCTAATAATCAGTGAAATGCTCCTAAAATGAAGAATCTAAGAGTCGTTTAATCAGTAAAGTTTTGAAAAAGGTTATTGTTAGTACCCACGGATCCAATCGACAACAAAGGCGGAGCCAAAGTTTGGGAGCCGTGGAATCTGTGGGCTCTGGACTGGCGGAACCAAGTGATACACTAGGCGGATCCAAATTCTGGGATCCGCCAGATCCGTCGTCCGAAACTACTAAAACAAACAGTGAGCATTACAAATTTCACGTTTTCCGACCAACATCCAAAATTTCTCCTAAAACGTATGTAATAGCTAATATGTGATACAAATATGCTAACTATATAGATTCTAACACACGTATACACATAGATAAATCCGATCATAATATTCTACCATATAGGGAGTTAAGCCAAACGGGGGCTTATTCTCGGAAAATTGATAACAAGATGCGTTATCGACCTGCAACTACAAGTTAGTTCACGTAGAAGTCAAGTACAAACATAATATCTAAAAAAAAACACATAAGTTCAACAACTCATAGTCTAAATAAGTCTAAAAGAGAAATCTAAAACCAAACATTCCTTGGATGTCACTTGTTGTTCAACATCTTGATTATTTTCTTCTGACCCTTCTGAAGTTTCATGATCCATCGACCTAGATTCTTTATCATTCCCTTTGTTTGTCGAAGCTCATCGGATTCATTGTTAATGGAAGAAAGTTGATTCAAGTATTCGGGTGGAGGAATCTTAGAGTTTGGCAAACCGTCTTCGTCACTAGCCGATGATGATGAAGATGAGGATGGAGAATGAGTACGTTTTCCTCTCGCTACGGCTACCCTATAATCGCTAAGAGGAACAAAGGTGTGTGGGATTTCGGTGTAAAGAGGAAGGAAACCACTCTTATTTCGAGGAATAGGTATAGAAGCTCTAAACAGACGGGTAAGAAGCATCCCGTATGGCATGGCGGTTGAGCCTAAGACAGGTATATCGGCCATTCTTTTGGCGATATAGTAGGCTAAGTTGAATTGTTGGTGGGTAGATACACAGTAGAGCATGTAGCATAAGCTTACATTCATGTGATCCCTATTACCAACAGTGCTAATGACATTGGCTCTAAGAATCTCCTCTAGTTTCTTAAATTCGGGTTTGAGCTCATTAAGCTCCATGGCAAATGGGTCTCGACTTACTTGTTTACCTCGTATTTTCTTAGTTGGGTTGGTTCTAGGATTGAAGAGATGGTCTCGGATGATTTCTTTGGAAGTGAGAGGTGTATCATATGGATGAGAACGACCGAGGTTGCCTTCTAGAATGGATAGAGGCCACTTGTATGAGTAAAAGCAAGTTCCTTGATTTGGAATACCTAAAACTTCTCTGAATTGATTTAAAGGAAAGCTGAATTGACTTTGGTTTACTTTGAAATGGATGCTTAAAGATCCAAAGTCGTCAGATCTAAGTTTTACGGAGGCATAAAATTCAAGAATAAACCTAGGAATGATAGGTTCATCTATGTCGAGGAGACAATCAAGTTGGATGGATGCTAATTGTTCACGGATATTGGTTTCTTCTAAAAATGATGAGTCTACGGTTCTACCTTCGTGAACATACCATTTTTCTAAGGTTTTGAAGACATTTACTTGAGATTCGGTGAGACCTTTGGTTTTGTGGTGTTGAGGTAGGTATTTGATGGTGTGTTTGTGATCGTAATTGGTTGCGGGAGGCATAGTTATCCTAGACACGAAAAATATATAGTTTAGTTGAAATTATCAAACATACGTATATATATGTCTAGTGTGTGCCTACATGGGGACAATGTGGAGGTGCGGTTATCTCGACTCCTTTTGATGCATGAAAATTAAGTTTATGCAAGTTTTATGATAAAACGAGAGATAACCCAAACGCTCCTACTTCAATGTAGCTACGATTGAATGTACCCAAAATACATATTAATTATGTATTCCCTTTAGCATTCAAGAGACATTGTGCAAGTGATGTTCAAAACATAACGTTTTTGTATTTGTATGAACAATGATTGAAAATTGTTTTTCCTAATTGTGAGAAGATTTATGAAAATTTCTCATGGGGTGTTTAATGATGATGCATTATGATATCTAGTTCCTAATTACAAAGAAAATGGTTTGTTATACTGTTTTAGCATAACTCATGATTTTACAAGAAAAATAAATAAACCCCAGGTTTTAATTTTGTGCAAATAGGAATCCTAGACTCAGATTAGAAATTAGATAGGATTAGGATAATTACAGTGATGAATTAAGCACAAATTGGTTGTGGAGAATGTCCTAATTTTTGAGTTTGGTGAGTTGTGGGTCGAGTTCCAGTGAGTTGTGTGTTTTGGGTAATATGGTGTACAGTAAAGGGTGTTTGTTTTAATAAATTTAAAAACTGTCTCAGCAGTCCACGGATCCGGCGGATCCCAAACAAGGGTTCCGCCCTTGTTGTCGTTTGGATCCGCAGGATCAGAACTCAGTTTGCGTTTTTGCCGAGTTTGTTTAATCTAAGGTTTGAGCTAACGTTTATTCTACTCACTAGGTTCCATTAATCCTAAAGCAAGCCTAAGATAGTTGAAAGGTTCTCTCTTGAGAGGTTTTGTGAGGATATCGGCAATGTTGTCCTCTGAGGAAACTTTTTTAATTGAGATGTTTCCCTTCTGAACATTGTCACGAAGGAAGTGATGACGTATTTCTATGTGTTTGGTTCTAGTGTGTTGGACTGGGTTTTTGTTAATATCGATAGCTCTTTTGTTGACGCAAAGAGAGGGAATGTCGTTGAGTACAATTCCATAGTCGTTGAGAGCCTGCTTCATCCATACTCCTCGTTTACACACTCTGCCTTGATAGTTGAAGTTGTGAAGGCTGTTTGTTTCTTAGTAAATCATGAAGTGTGATAGTGTCTTACACTGCTTGTACTTCCCTTATCAACATAATTACCGGAATGGTCTAAATTGGCATACACTATGGTTTCTACACCTGTCCCTTTGGGATACCATAATCCTAAATGTGTAGTGCGTTTAACGGATTTAGGATGGGATGTTTTCGGATCTTCTTGAAAGCGTGCACATAGACGAACACTAAGCATAATGTCCGGTCTACTAGCCGTTAGGTAGAGTAAACTACCAATCATCCCTCTATATTTAGTGCTATTTATGGATTCACTTTCGTCATCCTTGGTGAGTTTGGTTTTGGAGGACATGGGTGTTTTCATAGAATCTGAGTTTTCAAGACCAAATTAAGCATATCCTTGATATATTTTGATTGGTTGAAAAGTATCTCATCATCTAATTTGGAGGCCTAAGAAAAAGTTTAGTTCCCCCATCATATTCTTATTCAAACTCGTCATGCACGATTTTTGATAAATCGTTGCATAGCTCTTGACAAGTCGAACCGAACATAATGTCATTCACATGTATCTGAATAGTGATAACATGTGATCCCTTTTTCTTGGTGAAGAGAGTATTGTCTACTAAGAAAGTCTTAAGTCAATTATACCAATCTTTTGGTGCTTGTAAAGTTCTTTCTTGAGCATGGTTTTGATTTTTTCAAAATGGGCAGAGCCGGGAACAAAATCTAAGGCATTTCTAGGAATGGGTTTGAAGGCTTTATAGAGACGGGTCAAAAGCATCCCGTAGGGTCCTAACGAGTTCCTTAGATGATAAGGATTGAATTATCCTCATATTGGCGTGACCTAGGCGTCGATGCCAAGTTGAGTTATCGTCCAAAGGAGTGAGACAACGTTTGTCTTTAGGTGTTTTTATCTAATAACGTAACCGTTATTCAAAGCACCTTTTCCTACAGTTATGCCATCCTTAAGTATTTTACTTCCATTTTCACTGAAAAGGACGTTATACTTTTTGCGGCATTATTGACTAATCCTAAGCAAGTTAAATCCTAAGTTATCTACATGAGCAACATTATCAATAGTGAGAGAGTCATGAGAGATTGTACCTTTTCTGATGATTTAACTATCAAGCTTGCTACCGAATGTGACAATATCTTCGTCGTACACTTGGTAGGTTGAGAAAAAGGCTTTTGTTTCTCATCATGTATCTTGAACACTTACTATCTTTAATCCACTTATCTGATTCTAACTTGACTTTTGAGCATACCTTAGTTCAATAAAAGCTCAAACTTTTGGTTCCCAATATCTCATGGGTCCGTTTGGGTTAGATATAACATTACCATGGTTCACTGATATTTAGCATATAATCGAAGGGAATTGCTACAAATTGTTTCCTAAGCATGGTTCCTTCATCTACAGTTGTTTTGATTCTATACTTACTTTGATCTTTTTCTAAAGAGACTGATGGTTTTTGTTTGTTAATAGTTTTACTAGTGTTAGGTTTCTAGTGACATTAACGAGATTTGTACGATCTAATTTACTACCCTTATGTTCATCTTCTGTTCCCGCGGATCCTTTGGATACAACCGGCGGAACCAAAATTTTGGATCCGCCAGATCCGTGGTTATCAGAAGTAGTTGGAACAGTCTCTTTTTCTTTTACTGTTTGTTCCTGAAAATCACTTAAGTTTCCATTTCTCATAAAATCTGGTTTGAAACTACCATGAGGTATTCTTTGCATTTTCATTATATCATCAGTACAACTTAAGTTTTTATCAAACCTTTTGAATTTGGAGTTTTGTCTGACAAGAACCTCCTGTGTGGATTTTAATGTATCTATTTCAAGTTTTAGTCTTTGACATAAAACACATGTTTCTCTACCTCTTTCTAACCTTATAGCTTTCTCTTTTAACTGATGAATTTTGTTTTCTAAAAATTCCTTTTTGGTTTTTAAGAACTTATTTTTACTTATGATTTTTAGAGTGATTTCACATAGTTTGTTATATTCTATATCTAATGTGTCATCATTAATAAAAGAGTATGACGAGTCAAAATGTACCTCTTCTGTGTCATGAGCCATTAGAGCAACTTCGTCGTTCTTAGGCTCGTCGTTATCTCCTTCACTATCACTCCAAGCTCCACTGACAAAGGCACTTTGAGACTTGTTCTTTGGAGGCTTTGGACATTCTCCTATAAAGTGACTAGAATCTCCATATCTAAAACACTTTCTATCTACCTTTCCTTTCCTATCATCATGGTCTTTCCGAAAGGATTTCTTCTCTTTATGAGGAGGTCTACCGAACTTTCCTCGTCTTCTAAAGAATTTCTTGAAATCTCTTACGGCCATGGCATACTCTTCATCTTCACTACTAGCACTAGATTTTGCATCACTACTTGATTCTACCCTAGCTTTCAAGGCAATGGACTTCTCCTTTTTGCCTTTGACTATTTCTGAATCTTTTTCCATTACCATCTCATGAACTTTGAGATTTCCTATGAGCTCGTCCAGTGTCATATTTGAAAGATCCTTAGATTCTTCAATAGCTGTCACCTTTGCTCTCCACTTCGGGTGGAGTGCTCTTAGAAATTTCCTGACAAAATTCTTACTAGAAAAAGATTCATCAAGTGCTTTAAGAGATGTAATAATAGTATTAAACCTAGCAAACGCACTATCAATGGTCTCATCTTCAGAGATAACAAATTGTTCATATTGATGAGTGATGATTAGTGATTGCCAAATATCTTTAGCCGTTTTACACATGAAAACTCTTTCATATTCCTTTTTAGGTAAGGCATTGTAAAGCATCATTTTGGCTTCATTATTTTTGGCAATCAACTTCTTTTGTTCATCACTGTGACGAATAAAAGAGTTACCTATATCCCGACCACCTGAAATATCACTACTTATGGGTTTGTAATCACCCTCTACAATAATATACCACAGATCTATGTCCTTTGACTTCACATATGTCTCAAAGCGATTTTTCCAATATATGAAACAATTTGGTTCAAATAGTGGTGGTCTTTGCATAGATTGCCCTTCTTTAAAGTTTTCAAAATCCATGATCGTTTCAAGTTTTTAAAATACAATATATTTTGAAAATCTTGAGTAACACCGCTCTGATACCAATTGTGGAAAACTAGAAGGGGGGGGGGTTGAATAGTTTTACCATTTAAAATTAATTCGCTTTGTTACTTATCATGATTTCAAAGTTAAGTAAACAATCAATCACACAAACAAGTAATGTAAGTAAATAAGTAAAGAGAGGAAAGATCAAACCACACAACAAGGATGTTTATAGTGGTTCGGCTACAAGGACTCTTATCCTTGCCCTACTCCACTCCTCGAGCCTGTAACTCGAGAGTTATTCTTCACTAAGAAACAAACTCCCTTCTCGGCGGAGAAAACCTTAATACACGTCGCTTACACCTTTTTCCGGTACAAAGCTAAATACCGGGTTCTTGTTCAAGGAAGAACCAACCTGACGTCGCCTAAATGATTACCGACAATAAGCTAGATGTCGAGTTCTTTACAAGGGTACAACCACTCCCGTTTGGTTCTTTACAAGGGTACAACCACTCCCGACACTCTATGTGTTTTGAGGACTAAAACACCAACCGGTTTCTACTGAATAAAAGATGCAACTATGAAGTGTGAACTGATGTAAGATTACACAGACTCTATACTAAAGGATGACAACAGTATGTTGATCCTTATATGTTGAGATCTTCTTTGCTACAAAAGGAAAGATCTATGAAATGTTAGTGTGCTAAGGGTTAGTGATATGTAAATGAAAGGATATCTAATTTAAGCTATATAAGTGATGATATGGCCAAATGATCAGCTTGCTATTTATAGGCAAAGCTGATCAACAGGCGGCGGATCCGGCGGATCCCCAAAATTGGATCCGTCTGTGTACCACTTTGGATCCGCCGTGTCAGGCCAGCTAAGAGATCTTCAAATCTTTCCAAATCTTGCCATATCTTTCCATATCTTCAAATGTCAACTCTTTGGCTTGAAGATCTAAACAAAATATCTCAAAATCTTACCAAGATTGTGTACATGATGCATGCCATGATGTCATCCTAATATTTAACTAATAAAGTTTTCATTTTAAGAAAGAAACATGTAAACTTGTATATGTCATTTCTAGAAAACTTTGTGATGTAAAAAATGTGTTTGTAAAATTCTTAGCACTATAAATGTAAACGACTTAATCTTATTTATGCTTTGCTTAAAGATAAACTTTGTAATTTTCATTAACAAAACTAAGCAAAGATCGTAAAATATAAATAACATTTTTAGGACAATATTTGTATTAACATTTCTTGTACTAAATTCCACAACTGATTGAGATCTTCCCAGTCAAATCCTTTTAGCAAATCTTCAAATAACTTGTATCTCTCAGTTATTCCACCAATTCTGATGATCTTCCACCCTTTCATTCTTCCTTCTGTGAACACTTCCCAATCTATAATAGGGTGTTTTGCTTGTAGAGGTTTGATAGTTGTAGATTTAGGAACTACTACAAGCATACTCTTGAGTTGTTCATCTGTTAACCCCTCAGTAGCAGTCTTTTGCTTCTTTGATTTGTCTGACTCTAACTCTTCTGAATCTCTTTTCTTTCCTTTACCATTCCCAGTATCTATTGTGAAATCCTTTGTGATTGGCTTGTTAATATGCTTTTTCAATCTCAGCATCTGTTCTTCCTTTAAAGTAACTCTCTTCCACTATGCTTGGTTCTTCAAATAACTTTTCATGAAGCTTATCTACTCTTTCTTTGTAGGCATCTTCTTCTTGTATCCTTTCTTTTGTCTATCCCTGATTCTCTGCATAAGATCACTCCAAGCTACTTTCTTATTCTTTGATAAAATAAAACTTGTAAGCTTTGTTGATCTTGCTTCTGCACTTAAACTCTGATCTTCAACAAGTTGAACTGCTTGTGCTTTCACAATTGGATCACTGTCTATTAAATATTGTAGTTGTTCTTCAAATTGTTCTTGATCCATCTGAGCATCTGAAGCCATTTCTTGAGCAATTTGAGCATCCGTAGCCATCCTTTCCTTTTCTAATCTCTGTGCTTCCATAAAATCAATAACATCATCTTCAGCCATTTTCTTTGCTAATTCTGCATCATAATCTATTTGTGCTTGTGTTCTGAGCTTGAATTTCTTAGGTTGTTGTGGCTCATCTTCAACAAGAATTCCTTTTCCCTTATCCTTAGCAGTTTGTACTGCTTCCTTTGCTTCTTTAGCAGTTTGTACTGCTTCTTCACCTTCAGCAGTACCTTCTTGTTGAGCAAAATTACCACCTGTACCTTCTTCAAATTCCAAATTACTCCCCTGAGTATCATACCCTGATTCCTTTTCTTTCCCAGATTTCCCTGTTTTCCTCAATTTTCTCATTTTCCTCCCCTGTTTGGGAGAATCACCACCATTAGCTGAACTATCATCTGAATCATCATCTGAAGAACTAGCAGATATCACCATCTTAGTTCTTTTCCTTTTAAGCTGAGCTTCCAATCTTTTGACCCTGAGTGTCAACTTAGTGTAAACTTTAGCAAAATTGTTCTTGTGGCCTTTGAGATCTTCCTCCAGAGATTTCACCTTTTCAGATAACATGGTACAAAGATCCGTCAATTCATTAAGTTTACTACTGCCCTCATCATTTCTAGCTGTGTTACCTGCTAGGAGAGGTGAATCAAGGGGCATTGATTCAGTTTCTACCCTAGTTGGACTAGGATGTACACCTAAATCAAGATGCTCATCTGCTTCAAAGGTTGGAGTAGGAGGACTAGGCTGAGCTACCATAGTCTCCTTTCTGGTTCTTCTTTTATAAGTGGTGATGATTGGGGGTGTATGAGTTATTTCAGGAATGACAATGGATGTGTGTTGGGGCTCAGTTGGCTTTACTGACCCTTCATCCTCATCAATTTGTAGCATCTCAGGAAAAAGAGGTATTACTACCCCCATTAAACAATCTACTTGCCATAGCCATATTTTGAAAAACTTTTTGTTGCAGGCTAGGAGTAGGAGAAACTTCTTTATGTTTCTATAGCAATTTCTTTTTCTTATTCAGAAAGGTTTGAATAAATCTTGGATACATAAGAAATTTTGTTTTACTTTTCACATTAGCAACCATACTCTCAATTATGAATTTTGAAAAATTAAAAATCCTGTTTGTTGACAAACATATGAGAGCAATAGCAATATTGCTACTGAATTGCTCCCATGATGTTCTTTTGGGACTTAAACAATGTAAGAGAGTATGTATTAGAAATCTCCATTGTGGGGAGAAACATCCCTTTTGAAAAGTTAGTTTTTGATTTGATGTTGTTGGGTCATGAAAAACCCAAGAATACTTAAAACATGATTTGGACACAAATTAACTAAGTGTTAACTTAAACCGAGAACAATTCAAGTCACTGAGAGAACAGCCTCTCAGTGAGTCATCTTCAGGATACTTAAGGCGAATTCAAATAGAAGGATTCACTACGCAGGAAGGCGGTACTCCCTGAAGTAGCACTTAAGTCAAAGAAGAAGATGATGGTTCAGTGAGTGTTAGACAAGAACTCACTGAACCCCAGTCTCCTCAACAACAATGAAGTAATTATGAATGATAACTGAGAAGCGTGTCCTGAAGAACTAAGTGCCTGAGAAGAAAGGCATAAATTTCTAGGAAGGATTTAAGATAAGATCAAATCTTATCTTGTCAGGAAGAAATCCTTCCTAAGATGGCTTAAAGTCTTGGAGTGTCAGACCAACCACTCCTAAAGACTTAATAGGCCATTTCTATTGGTTCTTGGAAATGACAATTACTGTTGTAATTTTCAGACATGCTTGCTCAACAACTTGTAATATTTTAATTACTTTTACTCAGATTACTTGTGTATAAATAGATTAAGAAGGAGAGAATTTGAGTGTGTTTTGTACAATTAAAGCTTAGACTTTTGCAAAACAACTTCTCTCCTACAAAGAGTAACGCATCCCTGAGATAGCTCAGTGAGGTGGCATTGTTACCACTCAAGCAAAACTTGAGTTTAGATAGGAGACACCACCATACCTTGTCTATTCAATCCCAAGTGTTTGTTCCGCAAAACACTTGGGTATAGATTCTTTGATTCATTTCTAATAAGAATTTAAACGTTGAAAATTACCTTGAGTTTTTATATTCACGTTTTATAACTGTTAGAATTAATCATAACATTGTATTAGTCATAAACACAAATAGATTAACTTTCTAGTTAACTCTAAGCGTGTAAAGGGACCAACAGATGTATCATACCCCATTCTGGCAAGTTCTTGCCAAATTTTAGTGTTTAGCACACACCTGGCTTTGATAACACTTGACCGGATCTAAACACACACCTTGTGTTAGATAGATACTTTGAGTAATATTAACTAGCACGCGGAATTTACTAGCTAACACTTAGAAGATTGTTTGTATTGTATGTATGAGTGAATGAAACAATGAAGACAATTGTTTAACCAAAACGATTCAATATTATTAATGATAATAATACGAGTACTCTTGTTAGTACTAGGGTTTACAACCTTGAATCTTCATGACTTGTATATCAAAACCTAACCTATGATATCCTTTTATAGACCAAGGATTCCTGTACAAGTAAACTAATATTCGTATATCTCTAATACTATAAGATATACACAATATCTTTTCCATACTTATCCTATTACACGTTTACAAAAACATAAGCAATACTAACCATATATACTAGCAGTACTTTGGGTTACCCCGTTTGGTAAGGATACTTTGGTTTATCCTGTTTGGTACGGATACTTTGGTTTTATCCGGTTTGTTGTGTGTTTATTTCTGCTGCTGCTTGAAGATGTGCTTCCTTTTGCTGTCGAATGTCTTCTTAAACAATTATTTATTAGTTTTATTTTATTGTTTATTAGTTTTTAATCTTCAGTCCGAGCTTTCGCGATTTCGCCGCTCGGACTGCGGGGGAGTGTTGGCCCGTATTGTGTAGTTGTAACAGGCCCAAGCCCGAAGTCTAGAATATTCCGTATATTGATTTATATACGTACGATGTAATGGTAATTGGCAATCAATAAAATCATTCTCTGGCAATATCTTACAAAACCTTAGGTCGGCTAAACTGTAATCTACATGCCAAGTTCGAATTCTATATATGTGGTGTTTGTAGCGTGTAAAACTTGCAGTGTGGTTCATTTTAAAAGGGTTTCTACTTTCCAAAGTTTCTAGTTTATAGTATGGCTAGAAGGACCTTTTGAAGGAACCCATACAAAAGTTCATTATTATCTGAAGTATGGATTAGATCATATATCACTTAGCAACTGGGCCTAATGTCAATTGTAAATTTGGGTCATATAACTAAGTACAAATGTATTCTTTTGAGAATAAAAACAGGAGACTATGATGAAGAAGTAGATCGTTTATTTTTCTTTTTTCTGCTAATTAAAAGTCCAAAGGAAAACACAGAGAAGTGGGATTTAGCTTGAAATGTTTTCAATGATCGTAAAAAGTTATAATTACTAAAGTAAGTCTAGTAATTTTTCATTCTATCTAAAGCCCCAAAATAGGATTTAGCCGCTAGACTTTTTTGAATTGCAAAACCAATTCTTTTATAAACAATGTTTGTGAATCTGAGTGTCATAATACTACTGTTCATAACACGTTGTACTCTATTGAGTAACTTCACCGCCTCATATGCAAGGAAACCAAAGACTAGTTAAGTACTTGTACAAACTCTAGTTTTCGAGTATCACAAGTTTCATTTCCACTCTTCGACGTGGCCTTCTCAAGATATATGTTGAAGCTCCATCAATGATTACACGTCCATCTATAGCTCAACGATAAACTTTACTTGTGTTTGAACTTGTAGTTCAATGTAAATCTGGTTCCCATCGCTGTTTTTAGGATGAAGCGTTTTCGTCGATTACAAAAATACACTACTTAGAATTTATGGCTGTCCACAAACTTTTTTTCTTTACTTTTTTACGAGTAATACTGGTTTTAAAGTTGAATGTTCAATGAATAAAAACAAACAGCCTATATTTACATACATATTTAAATATTTCGTATATTGAGTTTTCCATCTACAAAGTACAAACGTTGTATTGAACATTATATTTGAGAAATGCTAAATCCTCTTACCAAAAACTCTTACTTATCCTCCTGCTCACAAGATCCTGACAAGTGTCAAAACTGATAGTTTGGATGCAGAGAGTGAATGAGTGAAAAAAATATATAATATTCTTGTGTGTGTAGGAAGATTAGTAGGAGGATATTGTATGATGATTTAACAATGCTCTTATATTTTGTTCAATGCCGTCAACAATCAACAACAAGAATATGTGATTCATTCATCATCAAGACAATCTATTTAGAGACTTTCCCACAAATTGGTTATTTCCGAATAATATTAACGACCTTCCGAATTTCTCTCTCCCAAAAAACTCTTCCCGCCAATTTACACCATGAAAAAACTTTAAGGGTGCGTTTAGTTGGGGGAAAACACTTTTGTAGAAAACAAGAAAAACAGATATCGCGTTCAAATAAGCGTTTTCCAACAAAATATTTTGTAAAACACAAAATCCCTTATTTCCCAGCTTAACAAGGAAAATTACAAAACAAATTTTAGTTGTTTTCCTTGTTTTTCTTTGTAACCCCCATCTCTCCCTCCCCTTCTTCAAAATAGAAATACAAACATCAAATAAACGCGTTTTTATATTTTCAAATGTTTTGTGGAGATAAATTTGCCTTCCAAATTTTTACAAAACTAGAGATAGAAACAAGAGAATTTTTTTCTAACTAAACGCACTCCAAAAATTTGTTTTGTGGTTTTCCTTGTTAAAATAAGAAATATGAAAATTTTGTTTTCTAAAGATTTTTTGGAAATAAAGCTATTTGACCTTGATTTCTATTTTCTTTGTTTTATACAAAACATTTTGTGATAAAAATAATTTCATGTGTTTTACCAATGTATAATTCCACAATGCTTTATTGTTTATTTTAATTTTAATTAACAAGAAAATAGTGTTACTGATTTAGCCTTTAGGAATTTGGATCCTAACTTCCTAGGCCATCTATCTCAAAAAGTCGCATGCAAATTTACATGAGATTACATTATCAAGCATACATGTTGACATTGTGATTTTTTTTTTTGTGTTCATTCATTTTAAATGTGATACGCAACCTGACTCCGTAGTTTGTAGTATCGCGAAGATTTTGTGTACAATGCATTAACATGAACACATGGATATACCTCCTCTCAGTGCGAATATGTGAATCATTAGGTCTCCCATTCAACAGCGGGTATCGTGACTCAATCATCTTAGACCATTGTTCTCATCGCCTATAATCAGAAACACGTTTGATACAAGATACTAACATGGAAACACTTAGCTCCGATTCAATAGTTACGATCATTTTACGAACGCATATCTAATCAACTCGAACATATAAGCGTATATGATGTTGTTTTGTGAAATTTTGAAATCTAACTTGGCCTAATAAAATATGAGTTTGAAAAGTGGTCATGGTGAGCCCATTGGTGATCACAGGGAATCTTTTATTCAGTTTAAAAAGAAGAGTAGAACAAGTAAAGCACATCAGTCTTTGAAACACATTCAAAGGAATGAACTGAAATGGCGTAAGTATCGTGATCAACTTAAGTGGTGCCGTTGGATTTCGATTGGTAAATCAATGGAAGACGATGAGGATTCTTACGATGAAGATGTATCAAATTCTAATTCAGATTGATCATAAAGGCGTTTAAAGGTCAAATTTTAATTTTAAAAGCAATTTTTTAAGAGTCCGTCGAGGTCGAGGTTTGTGTTATTTAAGCACCCGTCTTTTGTTAGAGTGGTGGTAAATTAGTTTTGAGTGGTGGGTAAATCACTTATACCATGCATTGTTTACATAAAAGTTTTATGACATAGTAAACCAAGATAATATTTTAGACTTGCCTAAAACCATTGTACCCTTTCAGGACGTGTCAAATGAACATTACATATTTCGCGTTGAATGTTTCCAATTTTGTAAGCTTACTTCACATGACATACAGTAGCAAATAAAGGCGACTTTTTAACAAGATGAAAGTGAAATTATGTTGGTGTAATGTGTCCAAAATTAGATTCTATAATGAGTCCAAAACAAGTTCTTTTGTTGTAATGTGTCCAAAATTAGTTGGTGTAACGTGTCCAAAACAAGTTCTTTTGTTGTTTTATTTGGATGTGACAACACTAATCAAATAAAGTTATGTGGCTAATTAGTAAAGCGTTAATTCTAGAGAACTAGAGGAAAACAAGTCAAACACATCTAATATATGAATCATAAATAAACTATAAACACATAATCATTAAAGCTCACGCAGCGGAATAGATCAAACATAACATGTAAATTAATTAACTAAAAAAACTAAATAGAAAGCGTACCTTTTGATTCCTAGCAAGAACAAGGAATCGGATCTACAAGAACAAGATAAACCCTAATTAGAGTTTATGGTATGGTTCGATCTAATGATGGATCGAATTAGGGAAATCACCACAAGCTAAAATAAGCTTGTCACCCGGTCTTGTACACACGCAATGCTAGCGTTCCAATGGAAAAAGCTAGGTTCAAATCACAAAACAAAACCAATCACTTGATAAGCAACTAGGATCGACCAATTCCTAGTGGAATTAAAAAGAGGGCCGATCGGTTTGCTTAGAGGGAAAGAGAAGAGAAGAATGGCTTGTTTAGGGATTCAAGATTAGGGAAAAACTAAACACAATGGAATTGTATTTATAGGCTAACCCTATCTTGTTCCCTACTCCACCAAAAACCGGCCCTCCCCTCTATGGTAAGGTTCGGCCGACTTTTGCCCCAAGTAAGGGGTTCTAGATCCTTCTCTTGCTCTATTTCACATTTAGTCCTTTAACGGCCGTTATCTCTAACTCCGTTAAGTACTAACTGTCGTTAAGTGTTTGTTTTGTGAAATGAATAAATATAAATATAAAATATATTTAATTTATTCAAACCATTGAAACTCTCACGTATTGTGTGCAATCCCGAGTCTCGGGTTCGAAACCGGACATACGCATATTAATTTATATCCACAAACTCTAACAGCTCCCACTTGGATATTCATTAATATCGTAATGACATGGGCTAGTCTAGCTTAACAGATCCCAATGCCCCCAGCTCGATCCGAGTATGGTTTTCCTGGAAAAAACCACGTGATGAATTTAATCATCATACTTATCATTTTGTTACTAATACCGCGTTAATATGGATATGGATCTTGGTCATTCCATAATTAACAATAGTTTCTCGTTTATACTTAATTGATCAAGATTACCAAAACATCTGAACGTATTCCAGATAGACTTTGGGCGTGGCCACGCAAACATCTTGTCAATCCTACGAGTGGCCGAGCAGTATTAAACTTCAACACAAAGTTGAAGGAACAAATCCTTTATTGACTACGAGCGTGACCCTCGAACTTTGCATCACCTCCGAAAATAGCCCTTATAACTACCTGTTACGGATAGCGTTAGACTATCTCATAGAAAATGAGCTACATCCTCGGCAGTCACCTGGTATCTCAAGTCTGAGGATAAATATTCATGATATACTTGATGACGACAATCCATAAAGTATAATCATGCGGTTGGGATAAGTCCTATATTCAATTTATCCAATATTGAATATCATGTGACATTGGTGTCTCAACCTTACAGTACATTCTACCAATCCTCACATTTGTCTTAGTTCAATAATATTCCCATATTATTAATTGACAACGGACTATTTAGAATAAGATTAGTTATTCATGGATTTAAACATGCAAATATAGGACACAAATATTAATAATGAGAATAAACGTTATCCGCACTTTATTCCATTAAAATAATAATTGTTTACACGTCCCTTATCCAAAATACTAACTAGATCAATGCATGATAATTCTCATTAATGAATTATGCCACAAGTCATGTTCCACATACTTGTTGACCAGGCATAAATCAACTAATATTGATCTGTCGGAATTTTGAAAATACTTATTTCAATATAATGAAATTCTTGTATGTGTGCATTCATCTATCTAGATATTGCCACATACTTCATAAAATGCGTGACATCCTCATGCACGAATTTATGACAATTAAACTACCAAACCTTGTAGTTAAAGTATTCTAATTCTTTATGTATAATGCAACTATGCTCATATTGAGCATAACTAGTATACATGGTCTCCTAATAAGGATGAGCTCCCACCATGACTATTATTGAGTTTCATCTCAATCTTACTAGTATCATTGTATCAAACAACAATATGCTCTTTTAAAAGTTCCGTAAACTTTTAATATTCATCGTGTAATGTTTTGATATCTCCAAATCCTTCAAGATTTGTCCGCTATATCAATTATGCAACAATATGCCATATGGTTCACATTTAGAATTTTGGAGCAAATCCAGGCTGAGGATGTAAATTCTAAACCATATTCATTACACTTAGTTATCTAATAATTTCCAATTAGATACTAACGTTGTCAATCATCTTGCATCCAAGCATGATACATGTTACACCCATATCCCAATAAGGTACTATTTATGTAGATATAGATTATGTATTATGAATAAGTAGTAAATAAATGTTAACCTAACATAAGGAGAATAGAACTAGAAGGACTAACCTTGCCAAGAGACCAAAGTTAACACTACACATGATTTAATAGTTAGTTCAAGAAAAATCTGGAAAGTGGAGAAGCTCCATTATTGTCGACATATAGAGAGAAATAAGGGAGGGAAGAACATAATCATCATCTAGTTCATAATAGCCAACAAGAAGTGATCAAGAAGTTATAAAGAATCCTTAATTTCAATCATCTCATCAAGTAAGTGTTTTTCCCCAAATATAGAAATTAGGGTTTATAAGGTGGGATTTGAGTAATGTGGATAAGGTTGTAAATTGATGATCTCTCTAAGTAATTAATCACTAATTAATGTTAACCTTGTGATAGGAAGCATTGTAGGGCCTCACCAAGACCAAGTAGGAGCTATTAGGGATTAAGGTAAGTATATAGTATAACTTGTCTAATGATGTTTATGCTAATGTTATGAAATGTAATGTGTTTGTATGGAGCTTGTAATGTTAGAGAGCTTGGATCCAATGCTTGTCATGTAATGTTATGTAATTACTTGCTTGATCAAGGTGAGTAATGTTATTATGATATGCTCCATGTTAATGTTAAAGTTGGTATTAACCAACAATCTCATAAATGTATGAATGGTTATACTCTATATACTTACTAAGCGTTTTCGCTTACGGTTTAGATGTTAATGATTTTGTAGGTACAAGTGGAGAAGGCAAGGGTAAGGGCTTAGCTTAGCTCTAGTGTAGAAGGTAGACTAGAAGACCATAACCTTTTGGACCGAGCGTATTAAAGTTGGAAGCCCCGAAGAGTCTCTTTGTGTCTTGGTATACTTTAATCTATATGGTCGTTTTGTTATCAAATGGTCTTGTCGACATTTAAAGTCTTTTGTTCATGTATGGGTCATGGGTCAAATATGTATAAGTGTCATGAAGTCTTTATGGTTTGTGGTTAAGGTGGTAATTAGAAGGATGTTTGGCTTTTAGCCAAACTCACCCATTTTGGAAAGCTACGGGTCAAAACTTTGTACTAACAACTTTTCAATATATTAGAAATGACAAAGAATGTATGCTTTCAAATGGATATGTTGTGGATAGGTGTATTGGGTAAAAGTGTGTAGTTGGAATGGGTTCTTAAGGGAGTGTTTGGTATAAGTTAGTTTTTACCCATTTTGGAGCCAAACGGGTAAATTGCCGTGTATTATAATTTGGTATGGTTTTGAATGTAAAGTGAGTGTTTTGATACAAGTTATAGTGTTGTATTGAGGTCAAAATGAGTTGTGAGTGTGTATTGAGTTTATGCAGATTTTCTGCAGATGTTCTATCTCAGATGGATAGATACGGCGCATCTCTTTTTGGGATACGGCGCATCTATCCAAACCCAAATTTCGGTTTCAAGTTTCGGTTTCATTTGGGTAGATACGGCGCATCTCTTTTTGGGATATGGCGCATCTATCCAACAGTCCAGATTTGGTAATTTTCTAAATGTCGTACAAAACAAACCGTAAGTCGTCACGGGTCGTACCACCTATCGTTTTGAAGGTATTTGAGTCTACTTTCATTTAAAAATAGCCTCAAGGGCTGAATGTTTACGGATTTTTGTCAGTTCATAAAAGAGTGACAGCAGGTCAGTTTTCGGGTGTTCTTTTGCGAAAAATTTTCACGTTTTTGGTCTAATCGGGTACGGGGCGTTACAACTTGGTATCAGAGCTTCGGTCTAAGAGAATTAGGATTTCACTTTAGGATTTCCTAGACTTAGGCCTTGTATAGATGCGTTTAGAGCTAGTGTTTGTTATTTGTGTATTGTTTGGATGATTTTGAGGACCCATACGTTCAATATTTTCATGACTACGCCTGGCCACCGTAGTGATGAAAATACGGGACATATGTGAAATTGAAATCATTTAGATCATACATGAGTGACAAGCTAGGGTGCTAGAACAAGATAGAAATGTCATTCATGCATTGGCTAAGTATACATAATTGTGTTTAATGTTGTGAATTGCTAATTTTCAGTAAGAAGAAATGGAAACCCCTCTCACGAAGGAAGTCGCGAAAGCCACGGCTTCCAAGCATGCCGAAACTTCGGCAAGTGATCCGGGTAATGATAGTAAGGATAATGAAAGTTCTTCCTCAAACTCCGGAGGCCCTAACTTTAGAGGCTTCACGGGAGAGGAAATGAAAGCCCTAGACAAAATGATGACAAAGAGAGTGGGTAAGGCTATTGAGCAAGCAATGCCCTACTATGTCCAACAAACAACACAAAATCTTAGGGAGTTAATGAAGGAAGAGTTTAAGGAGTTTAAGAAAGAATGTGGTCCGACAAAAGAACCTAAGAATGACAAAGCTACTTACCGGGACTTCACGGCTTGTGATGTGCCACGGTTTACCGGTGTACTTGACCCCATTGTTAGTAATAGGTGGATCACGGCGGTGGAAGGCGCTTTTCGTACTAGTGGTTGTGAAGAAATGAAGAAGGTTATCTATGCTACTAACTTTCTTCGTGATAGTGCTAAGACTTGGTGGGAAGGAAAAGTGTGTGAGAAAGGTGAACCTTGGGCGGAGACTTGTACGTGGAAGGAATTCAAGGAGTTGTTTAGTGCCGAGTATGCTCTGGTTTAGGAGATTGACAAAATTCGAGAGAGATTCCAATCTCTCACTCAAACTAATGAGACGGTAAATGAGTTGTGGAGGACGTTTAATGATATGGTTTCTTATTGTCCCGAGTATCTTGGGAATGACAAGCTTAAGGTTGACAAGTTCCAAACGATGCTCAAGGATGAAATTCGTGAGGTGATTTCGCCATTCAAATGTACTACGTTGGAGGATCTTTTGAGTAGAGCTAGGGTAAGGGAAGCAGACTTACTTAGGAGGAAGGACAAAGAGGCGAAAGAACCAAAAAGGAAGCTAGAGTTTGTGGATCGGGATGGGAAGAAAGCCAAATTTGCCCATGGCAAGAAGAGTGTGGGAAACAAAGCTAAGGTAGCATGTTCTAAGTGTGGCAAGTTCCATCTTGGGGAATGTAGGCGAAATACGCCGGGTTGTTACAAGTGTGGAGCTTTAGATCATCAAAGCAAAGATTGTACCAAGCCGATGATAGTATGCTATGGGTGTAACGAGATAGGGCATAGGTTGAAGGATTGCCCGAAATCGAAGGCGATTGAAGCAAAGCCTTTGAGAACTGTCAAGAATGAGAAAGTGGAGGTTCCAAAACCAACAGCTCGAGTCTATCAAATGAGTGTCGAAGAAGCCAAATCGGGGACCGATGTCATCACAGGTATTCATCTTGTTAATTCTGTACCCGTTCGAGTTTTGTATGATTCGGGTGCTAGTGTGTCCTTCGTGTCTTATGATTTTAGCAAGCAACTAACCTCCCCATTAGCTAAACTCCCGATACCCCTAGAAGTCGAAATAGCCGATAGTAAAATCGTTATTGTGTCTAATGTATATCGAGACGTAGAGATAGAGATTGATGAAAACGTCTTTAAGATTGACTTAATTCCCATTATGCTCGGGGAGTTTGATATTGTTATTGGTATGGATTGGCTTGGCAAATATAACGCGGCTATCCTTTGTAGCCAAAAGATAATTCGAGTTGTGAATTCTAGCGGTCGTGAAATGATTATTTATGGTGATAAAAGGAAAGGTGAACTAAAGTTATGCTCCGTAATGAAGGCTAGGAGATATTTATCGCGTGGTTGTTATGCCTTCATGGCTCACGTGGTAGATACGAGCTTTGAGAATAAAAGTATCGATGATGTTCCGGTCGTGAATGAATTTTGTGACGTCTTCCTGGAAGACTTGCCGGGTATCCCACCCGAAAGGCAAGTCGAATTCCGTATTGATCTTGTTCCGGGTGCTACCCCTATTGCCAAAACTCCTTATCGTCTAGCTCCGTCCGAAATGAAAGAATTGATGAGTCAACTTCAAGAATTGCTTGACAAGGGTTTCATTCGTCCTAGTAGTTCGCCATGGGGAGCTCCAATCTTGTTCGTTAAGAAGAAAGATGGTAGTATGCGGATGTGCATCGACTACCGCGAATTGAATAAAGTTACGGTGAAAAACGTGTATCCGTTACCAAGAATCGATGACCTCTTTGATCAACTTCAAGGTGCACGATGGTTTTCAAAGATCGATCTCCGTTCGGGTTATCACCAATTGAAGGTTCGGGAAGAAGACATTCCCAAGACGGCCTTTAGGACCCGATATGGACATTACGAGTTTACGGTTATGCCTTTTGGTCTCACGAACGCGCCTGCGGTTTTTATGGATCTTATGAACCGCGTATGTAGACCGATGTTGGATAGGTTCGTCATAGTGTTCATCGATGATATTCTTATCTACTCAAAGAGTAAGGCGGAGCATGCCGTGCATTTGCGGGAGATTTTGGAGACTTTGAGAAGAGAAAGATTGTATGCCAAATTTTCGAAATGTGAATTTTGGTTACAAGAAGTTCAATTCCTCGGTCACGTTATTAATTACGACGGTATTAAAGTTGATCCTTCAAAAGTGGAAGCTGTAATGAAATGGCATGCACCAAGGAATGTTGGTGAGATTCGAAGTTTCCTCGGTCTTGCGAGATATTATCGCAGGTTTATTCAAGACTTCTCCAAAATCGCGTCATCTCTAACAAAACTTACTAAGAAGAATGCTACTTTTGAGTGGGGTGAAGAACAAGAAGAAGCTTTTCGTACTTTACAGAGGAAGTTATGCGAAGCACCGGTTCTCGTGTTACCGGAAGAAACTGAAGATATGGTGGTTTATAGCGACGCGTCTTATTCCGGTCTTGGATGTGTTCTTATGCAAAGGGGAAAGGTGATTGCTTATGCCTCTAGACAACTAAAGAAGCATGAAGAAAATTATGCAACTCATGATCTTGAGTTCGCGGCTGTGGTGTTTGCTCTAAAACTTTGGAGGCATTATTTATATGGTGTCAAGTTTGTGATTTACACCGATCATCGAAGCCTTCAATACTTCCTTGATAAGAAAGATCCGAACATGAGGCAACGAAGATGGTTAGACTTGTTGAAGGACTACGATTGTGAAATTCGTTACCATCCCGGTAAAGCAAATGTGGTGGCGGATGCTTTGAGCCGCAAGGATCAAAATGAAGTCACTAGGATTCATTCGTTGCGGATGATTGTCACGACCGACCTCTTTGATAAGATCAAGTTAGCTCAGGAAGAAGCATTGAAAGAGGAAAATAGAGAAAAAGAGTGTATTAACTCCCACATTCCGCATCTTGAAGAAGATAGTCGTGGGATTAAGACTCGGTATGGAAGGGTTTACATTCCTTTTCGTAGTAACATCAAAGAATTGATCCTAGAGGAAGCACACAAGTCGAAATATTCTATTCATCCGGGAGCTACAAAGATGTACCGTGATTTGAAGAAGAACTATTGGTGGCCGGGTATGAAAAGAGATTGTGTAAAGTACGTTGAGAAGTGTTTAACTTGTCTAAAGGTTAAAGCCGAGCATCAAAAACCGTATGGAAAAGTTCAACCTTTAGACATTCCGGTTTGGAAGTGGGAAAAGATCACGATGGACTTCATTACGAAATTGCCAAGAACGAAAAAGAAGAACGACACAATTTGGGTCATAGTAGATCGCCTAACCAAGAGTGCTCATTTCATTCCGATCCGAGAGAATATGCCTGTTCATAAGTTAGCCAAGATTTACGTTAACGAGATAGTCGCACGTCATGGAGTGCCCATTTCTATAGTTTCCGATAGGGACGGGCGTTTCACATCAAACTTTTGGCAAGATTTCCAAGAAGAGTTAGGTACGAAGCTTCATATGAGCACGGCTTTTCATCCTCAAACCGATGGGCAAAGCGAGAGGACAATTCAAACTTTGGAGGATATGTTACGAGCTTGTATGATTGACTTTGGGGGTAATTGGGACGATCATTTACCTTTAGTCGAATTCGCCTATAATAATAGTTATCATGCGAGTATAGATATGCCACCTTATGAAATGCTTTATGGTAGAAGGTGTAGGACACCCGTGTGTTGGGAAGAAGTCGGAAGACGAGAATTGGCAAGCACAGATGTAGTATTGGCAACAACGGAGAAGATTGAAACGATTCATGCAAGACTTAAGGCGGCACAAGATAGGTGGAAAAGCTATGCCGATAACCGAAGAAGACCAATCGAATTTGAGGTGGGTGATTTGGTTATGTTAAAGGTTTCCCCGTGGAAAGGCGTTTTTAGGTTCAAAAACAAAGGGAAGCTTAGTCCTCGGTTTATAGGACCATTCAAGATCTTGAAACGAGTAGGCGAGGTAGCATACGTGTTGGAATTGCCCGAAGAAATGAGAGGTATTCACAATACCTTTCATGTATCATACTTAAGAAAATGCTTGGCGGACGAAACAAGTGTGGTTACCTTAAACGACATCGAAATTGATCCGGAGTTGATTTCGCAAGGAGATGAACCGGAGGCTATATTAGGAAGGAAAGTGAGGCAACTAAGGAACAAGGAGATCCCGTTGGTGAAAGTGCAATGGAGACATCGTAAGGGTACGAGTATTAGGTGGGAGACGGAAGCGAAAATGAGGGACAAATATCCTCATTTATTCCAAGAGTAGAGTTCGAGGACGAACTCTCGTTTTAAGGAGGGGTGAATTGTTACACCCATATCCCGATAAGGTACTATTTATGTAGATATAGATTATGTATTATGAATAAGTAGTAAATAAATGTGAACCTAACATAAGGAGAATAGAACTAGAAGGACTATCCTTGCCAAGAGACCAAAGTTAACACTACACATGATTTAATAGTTAGTTCAAGAAAAATCTGGAAAGTGGAGAAGCTCCATTATTGTCGACATATAGAGAGAAATAAGGGAGGGAAGAACATAATCATCATCTAGTTCATAATAGCCAACAAGAAGTGATCAAGAAGTTATAAAGAATCCTTAATTTCGATCATCTCATCAAGTAAGTGTTTTTCCCCAAATATAGAAATTAGGGTTTATAAGGTGGGATTTGAGTAATGTGGATAAGGTTGTAAATTGATGATCTCTCTAAGTAATTAATCACTAATTAATGTTAACCTTGTGATAGGAAGCATTGTAGGGCCTCACCAAGACCAAGTAGGAGCTATTAGGGATTAAGGTAAGTATATAGTATAACTTGTCTAATGATGTTTATGCTAATGTTATGAAATGTAATGTGTTTGTATGGAGCTTGTAATGTTAGAGAGCTTGGATCCAATGCTTGTCATGTAATGTTATGTAATTACTTGTTTGATCAAGGTGAGTAATGTTATTATGATATGCTCCATGTTAATGTTAAAGTTGGTATTAACCAACAATCTCATAAATGTATGAATGGTTATACTCTATTTACTTACTAAGCGTTTTCGCTTACGGTTTAGATGTTAATGATTTTGTAGGTACAAGTGGAGAAGGCAAGGGTAAGGGCTTAGCTTAGCTCTATTGTAGAAGGTAGACTAGAAGACCATAACTTTTTGGACCGAGCGTATTAAAGTTGGAAGCCCCGAAGAGTCTCTTTGTGTCTTGGTATACTTTAATCTATATGGTCGTTTTGTTATCAAATGGTCTTGTCGACATTTAAAGTCTTTTGTTCATGTATGGGTCATGGGTCAAATATGTATAAGTGTCATGAAGTCTTTATGGTTTGTGGTTAAGGTGGTAATTCGAAGGATGTTTGGCTTTTAGCCAAACTCACCCATTTTGGAAAGCTACGGGTCAAAACTTTGTACTAACAACTTTTCAATATATTAGAAATGACAAAGAATGTATGCTTTCAAATGGATATGTTGTGGATAGGTGTATTGGGTAAAAGTGTGTAGTTGGAATGGGTTCTTAAGGGAGTGTTTTGTATAAGTTAGTTTTTACCCATTTTGGAGCCAAACGGGTAAATTGCCGTGTATTATAATTTGGTATGGTTTTGAATGTAAAGTGAGTGTTTTGATACAAGTTATAGTGTTGTATTGAGGTCAAAATGAGTTGTGAGTGAGTATTGAGTTTATGCAGATTTTCTGCAGATGTTCTATCTCAGATGGATAGATACGGCGCATCTCTTTTTGGGATACGGCGCATCTATCCAAACCCAAATTTCGGTTTCAAGTTTCGGTTTCATTTGGGTAGATACGGCGCATCTCTTTTTGGGATATGGCGCATCTATCCAACAGTCCAGATTTGGTAATTTTCTAAATGTCGTACAAAACAAACCGTAAGTCGTCACGGGTCGTACCACCTATCGTTTTGAAGGTATTTGAGTCTACTTTCATTTAAAAATAGCCTCAAGGACTGAATGTTTATGGATTTTTGTCAGTTCATAAAAGAGTGACAGCAGGTCAGTTTTCGGGTGTTCTTTTGCGAAAATTTTTCACGTTTTTGGTCTAATCGGGCACGGGGCGTTACAATACAACAAGCAACATGATGTACATGAATAATCATTTCGTCAACCTTAGATTTATTCATGTCATATCTTTTCCAAGATATGTTTCTATCTAGATCTTCTAATAGAATATCATGTTCATTTAGAATCAATTATTTACCGCTTATGTTTATAATCAATAAACACAATGTTCAAGATTTTATTTTCTAAATTTCCATGTGAAGTTTCATTCTAAACTTAGTCTTAACATACAATGTTAATGTTAATGGAATGTTACTTCCCATATGTTATATAACATATATGAAATAAGAAAATAAATACATTACTCCCACTAGCTTTCAGGAATATTAAGAAATAACTTAATTTTAATTATAAATCAAAACTAGATTTTAATAACTAAAATAAGTATATCTTTTTTTTTAGATGCATGCATTAATCCATTTACAAATGATTTGCACTTTTGTATACTATTAAAGATTATTTGAATTCAAATACTCATTCTAATTACTTTTCTTCCTCGCACAAGTAATTATCCAAGAAAGAGATTTGATATTCCATTGTTAATTTCATATAAATGAAACTAAGAATGATAATCACAATCTTTGATCATTTAATGTGCTTAAAAAGAATCTCAATCACCTTTAATTGCTTAAATGTGATTGATAATCTTTTCACACATTAAATATGCATACAAATTTTGTCCATTATGATTTCTACACAAAAATTTAAATCTCTAGGATTTTCATTTCCTTTGTAGAAACTCATCTTCATTCTATAGTGTAACTATAGAGTTTAAGATCAACTACGTTTCCAAACTAGTTATCTTCTTAGACTGCATCTAATCATTCATAGTATGAGTAATTTGCCAAATAAACATTTGCAATTTATTAACAGGCATACCATGATCCTGTAACTCATAACCCTCAACATATTCTACAAATATTTGAGATATCCTTGCGGATCTATAACATGATAATTCCATCATCTTTGAGATTTAACACTAACATGTTAAATCCTCATTATGATTTTGCTAGTGTATTTTAGAAGATTACGTATTTTGTAATTTTATCTTATCAAGATAAACTCCCACTTGCCTTTTGTAATTTATAGATTAACTATAAATACTTAGCCAATAGAGCAACACAACTTGTTCTCTTTTGGGACTTTACAAATACATATTGACCGTTCCTAACATTAATTTGTTAATACCTACTCATCAAGTAGTCTAACAAATTCTGAACTTCAATTTTTAAGACTTAATGTGGTTTAACACGTTCCATAATAAATGGTGTCTTATTAATCTTCTAGGTTGGAGTCTAATTGAGTATATCCAATTCATAATCAATTTTCTAACCTTGATATCTTTAGGAAGAAAAGAAGATATAATTGTCTCAAATCAAACAATATAACAAGAGTTTGATTTTCCTAACTGAACATACCATAAACACTATGTATTTCATTAGGATTAATATTGTAAGTCATTCTTACAATATATCAAGATAAATATATATTTCAGTTTTGGCTTACTTATTTACCAACTAAATCACTTTAATGGTACAATGGATTTTCCAAGCCAATTGCATAATTTATAACATAAGTGCCTGATGAACTCAAATAAGTACATTTTATTACTATCATTTATCCTATTAAATTGACTTGTTTTATTATATTATGTATGAGGATTGATACTTAATCATTTACTTTTGTAATTCTCAGTTGAAAACAAGCATTTGGTGAAACTTGGCGATTTTGGACTAATTATGAAGCAAAACATGCATAAAGTGAAGAGTCTACTGTAATGGACAAGATCAAGTCAAATCTGCTCCAGATGCGCCGCATCTCACTCATGACATGCGCCGCATCTCTATCAAGATCTCACCAGATACGATCCAAGATTCAAGAGGACATGCGCCGCATCTATAAATGGGTTACGCCGCATCTTCTGGCGGTGTACGAATATTCCTGAATATTATAATCTTGGACCCCACGCGAAGTTAAGTAAATGCGCCGCATCTACTCCTTAGATGCGCCGCATCTCACCCTCAGACAGAAACTATAAATACCCCAAGACCAGACGAAATTCGAGGGCAATATATTAATACCGAAGACCGAACAGGAGAAAACCTAGGACGAATTCAGTCAAGGCAGCAAGCACAAGACACACCCGAACGAAGATACAAGAGCTGTAAGAAGGTGCTGCATGTGTTTAATTCATTAAGTAGTTTTGTTTTATTGTGTTAGTAAACTTTAATTCATCAAGATTGGTGGCTTGTGTAATGTGACAACGGAAAGGTTGCACTCCCTTAAAACTGCTTTCTCATCAATTAAAGTTTATATGTTGATGTCATTGGTGACTACTTATTAGTGCATTGATAACCTCTGTGTTTATTAGTGGCCTGCGCATTTGACTGCAGAAAATAATGTGGCTCCCACGGTTGTTACTAAATTGATCATTTAGGAATAACTTTTAGACATAAGTAATCATTAAGGGTTTACTCGCCGATAAGAATAGGACCAACGAGAAAGGGTTAACTACATACACTTCATATAACACTAGCAATAAAACAAGTGACAAACTACTTATCATAAGGACAGCCCTCTTATTGTCTCGAGTATTTATCTGTGTACGTGTGTGCTACTTGCTGATTCGTGCCTATTGGTTTAGTTTATTATTTAATTGCAACCAAATCGTGCCAGTCTCTCAGGCTGAACCCCCTTGCGTTAGATTAGATTGTATAGCTAACTTAATTTATTAAAATACTGATTAGAATAACTAGATAATACGTTCCACTCTTAGTGATCGACACTCTACTTACCATTATATTCATACTGACCGGGTACACTGCTCGTTAAGTGTGTGTGTTATTGATAAGTCGGCTAAATATAAATTTAAAACTTGAGTAGGCATTAAAACTGCTAAACCGCAACGACACATCACGCGCATCAAGTTTTTGGCGCCGTTGCCGGGGAGTGAATTGTTATTATCTGTTAATTTGATTAGTATTTTAATTAGGTTTTAATTTTTTTTATCTAACCGCTAATTTTGTTGTGTATTAGATTAATTTGCATTCATTGTATTATTTTGCATATTTTCTGTTTTTGTGTATTATTTATTTGCTTTTATTTGATTTTTCGTTTGTGTGTTTTTATTTGTTTTAATTTTTCGTATTTTTGCATACTGCTATCGTTGTACTGAGCTAAATCGAACGATACGGCGCATCTGATTTCTCAGATACGGCGTATTGCGTTCAATTTTTTATAAATACAACGCGTTTAATTAATTCGATACGACGCATCTTTTCCCCAAGATACGGCGTATCTGTTTTTAATAAGAAATTTTTTTCTAAAGCGATAAAGTAATACGACGCATCTTCTTTTGAAGATACGGCGTATCTGTTTTTGATAAAAATTTTTCTAAACGTTAACGATATACGACGCATCTGATTTATCAGATACGGCGTATCTATTATTTTAATTAAAAACAGTTTTCGAATTATTAAACAGATACGGCGTATCGATTTTTATCGATACGGCGCATCTTTCTGAATCAAAAATCTTATATTTTAAAACGTAACGAAAATACGGCGCATTAACTTTTGTTAATACGACGCATTTAATTTTTAATAAATATCGATTTTTGATTATTAAAATTGATACGGCGCATTCAAATTTCTAAGCGGCGTATCTACTTTCTGAATAAAGTCTGATTTAATTTTAACGATTATAAGATACGGCGTATCCATCTTTTTGGATACGGCGCATCGTCTGTAGATATCAGCTATTTTTATTCTTATATCCGTTTCTATATTCGTTAATTTTTCTTCTTGCGAACAGATCCTACTGATGCTTTTGTGATTATTTCAGAAGGAAAATGGATGGATTCGGAGAACTGATTGACTTCGACTTCGAAGCCAACTTTATGAATGATATATTAGTGCATGATAAATCACCCGAACGATACGATGGGGACTACATTGAACTTAATGACCTCGATGGACCATTAGAATCCAATGACCTGTTCATGGATGATGCGGAATCTGAGCTGGAAGATGGAGAGATTCGGGATAGTCCAAAGGTCAACGCTATTAATACTAGGAATTACGATGAATTTGAGGGATATGATGGTTCTTGGGATTACGGTAGAAGGATCCACGCCGATTGTGCTTACAATTTGCAATTCCCATGCATGATCGGGTACAAATGTATTGACGCCAATTTCTTTCCTATTTTACCAATCAATGTCATGTCAAGAAGCTTTTACAATTCTATTATGAGAAATAAAGTGGAGCATAAGGGAAAGAATGTGGTTGGGGCTTTCATTAATGTCCCAATATTCATTGGACGCTTTACTATTGTAACTGAGTTCGCCGTTGTTGAAGACATGAATGCCTATCGTGACAGCAATATGGGTGACGTGATTGTTGGAAAACCATTTTGTAGGGAGATCACTATTAATGCAAAACGATTTGAAGGAAAGATCACCTTTCAATGTGGAAGCGACATTATCACTTATATGATGCCCCGAACTCACCCTGGGTTTAAACATGCTACTAATAGGGTCTGCTACAAATTCTCTCCATTCCTTTTTATTAGTAATAATGACATGAAGAGAGGGATTGAGTACCCATATCAACTGATGGAAGGATTCTATAAAGGAGTTTTGAATTTGGGACCTGAATATATACGTGACGAATTAGTTGCTAAATGGATCCTACGTGGCAATGTAGGAATAAATGATCGATAATAATGAGCTGAACGTGAGTCTAACTTGAAGACTCTGGAATAAAGAGAAGTGCTTACCGGGAGACAACCCGGATTTATCTTTTATTTACTGTTCTGAGTCGAGTCAGTCAGGCCGCCGAGGATACGGCGCATCTCAATCCTGAGATGCGACGCATCTCCTGCAAATGGTCATATCTTATTTTATTTTATTTTTTTGCATATTTTTTTATTTTCGAATTTAAAACTTTTTATCAGTTTATTTTTAATGCGGCGCATCCCTGGTTAAGGATGCGGCGCATCTTTTATTCTGATCCGTATTTATTCCAGGCTCGATACGGCGTATCTTCTTCCATAAGATACGGCGCATCGACTGACCTGATGATTTTCATTTTTATTTTTATGTTTTATTTTTACCTAACTACTAATGTGTTATGCAAGTTTGAACCTTTCTTATCTTAGGTGTGTTTTGAAGCATTGGTGGTATTATAGATTCCTGCATTTCCTGTGGATACATCAAATATGAAGATTAAACGTTCTAATCCACAAGAAAGATGATTTTTGCTCTTACACTAATGGAGGATCATACCGAGCAAATCTCAGGGGAGTTTTTCTGTTCTAATTCTTTTATTTTCCAATTTTTAACCTTTAATACAAACAACGAGGACGTTGTTTAACTTAAGTGGGGGGATTGGAGAATTAGAACACTTAACACTTACTTGTCCTAAACTTTTCAAAATATGCTTAAAATGTGCTTAATATATCAAAATTTAAAAATTTTTAGCATGTTTTTGTTTAAAGTCTAAGTTGCATAGCTGCACACATGACGTTATTTTCAAAAATTGTGATTTTTCAAAATTCACAAATCTATGAGTGTGCCGGTGACTTGTAAACTTTAGAACTTGGCTTGTATACTATTCGAGACCACCATAATGAGCATTATTTATATAATTGGAATGACTTGTCTAAATTGGTAAAATTCTAGGATTACACCCAAATGGCCTTATATGTTATGTGTTATTAGCTAACTACACTGGTTAGTTAACCCCCGTATAAACCCTTTGTTACTCTCACTTTTAGAGTAAGATACCCCTAGAAAAACCCTCAGAGCCATTCCTTTCGTTTCTTACACCTATGTTTAAAATGTTTCGTTACACCTTACACCTTAGCCTACCCTGTAGATTAAGATCCGTGGTTGGTTAATTGCTATAGGCAAAGTGTGTTTCCTTACATTACCTGTGTTCGCGTGCGTAATTCATTATCTATGGTTAGGTCGGGAAATTGCACAATGCAATTGGAGTGAAAGTAAATATTGTATATCTTTGTGTTTATTTTTCGTGTGTTTACTACTTTCACTATTACCGTTATTTCTGAAGTTATGAAAAGTATGGAAAAATTATCCAGAATTATCATTATAGTGATGTGGTGAAATTTTACACATATATGTTTATGTTAAAATAAATAAATAAATAAATAAATAAATAAAAAATCAAAAAAAAAAAATAGAAAAGAAAAAGAAAAAGAAAGTTGGATGTTTGTTTTAAACCAACGATGTAAAGTTATGTAAGTGGTTGATATCACCACTAGTTGTTGTATTATATTTATGGATTGAATGGGAGTTGGCAGTTATGGGAACGTCAACTAAGGTTTATTCTTTGATTAAGATCTTGTTGAGTATAATTCGTGTCTACCTAAAGCGTGTGTTTCAAGTGTTAAAGCGTGAGTTATTCAATGATATGAGTCTTATTCATGGGATGGTTGGGATAGTGATTAACCACACTTAGGATTTTAATTTACTTGTCTTGTTTATTTTTCATTTTACACCAATTTATATCCCAAAAATTATCCATACCCTATTCTTTATCCAACCAAACCTTTGATTTATTGAGATTAGGGATTTGAGCAATCTTAAGTATCGTAGTCGTGGATTCGGCTATGTATTTATGATTTTGTAGCCCTTTTTGATATATTATTACTGGTGAAGTTTGGACCTATCTTTAGCCTATTCGAGTTAAGGATTTGAGCAATTGCAAGTATCGTGTTCGTGGATTCGATCATGTATTTGTGATTTTGTCGCCTTTTCTGGAATTTGAGATCGATAGAGAATAAGAATAATTAACCCTTTAAGCCTAAAAACCCTTTTTACCGCTTTAGACTTGTTATTCCTTAGCTTTAGTGGTGGAGATGTGTATACTTGCCAAGCTTATGATAGAATATTCGTCGCGACTGGACAGTTAAACGATTAGATTTGCTTTTATCGAAATATTTTATTTTACTTCTAATTCGTTAAGTGTTTAGTTGTATGATTATGACAAAAATGAATACATGCTTAAATGTAAAAATAAATCCTAACATCTTTTAGGATACATTTTCATAAGATTAATTCTAAGGTTTACTTGGGGACAAGTAAAGTTCAAGTGGGGGGATATTTGATGAACTCAAATAAGTACATTTTATTACTATCATTTATCCTATTAAATTGACTTGTTTTATTATATTATGTATGAGGATTGATACTTAATCATTTACTTTTGTAATTCTCAGTTGAAAACAAGCATTTGGTGAAACTTGGCGATTTTGGACTAATTATGGAGCAAAACATGCATAAAGTGAAGAGTCTACTGTAATGGACAAGATCAAGTCAAATCTGCTCCAGATGCGCCGCATCTCACTCATGACATGCGCCGCATCTCTATCAAGATCTCACCAGATACGATCCAAGATTCAAGAGGACATGCGCCGCATCTATAAATGGGTTACGCCGCATCTTCTGGCGGTGTACGAATATTCCTGAATATTATAATCTTGGACCCCACGCGAAGTTAAGTAAATGCGCCGCATCTACTCCTTAGATGCGCCGCATCTCACCCTCAGACAGAAACTATAAATACCCCAAGACCAGACGAAATTCGAGGGCAATATATTAATACCGAAGACCGAACAGGAGAAAACCTAGGACGAATTCAGTCAAGGCAGCAAGCACAAGACACACCCGAACGAAGATACAAGAGCTGTAAGAAGGTGCTGCATGTGTTTAATTCATTAAGTAGTTTTGTTTTATTGTGTTAGTAAACTTTAATTCATCAAGATTGGTGGCTTGTGTAATGTGACAACGGAAAGGTTGCACTCCCTTAAAACTGCTTTCTCATTAATTAAAGTTTATATGTTAGTGTCATTGGTGACTACTTATTAGTGCATTGATAACCTCTGTGTTTATTAGTGGCCTGCGCATTTGACTGCAGAAAATAATGTGGCTCCCACGGTTGTTACTAAATTGATCACTTAGGAATAACTTTTAGACATAAGTAATCATTAAGGGTTTACTCGCCGATAAGAATAGGACCAACGAGAAAGGGTTAACTACATACACTTCATATAACACTAGCAATAAAACAAGTGACAAACTACTTATCATAAGGACAGCCCTCTTATTGTCTCGAGTATTTATCTGTGTACGTGTGTGCTACTTGCTGATTCGTGCCTATTGGTTTAGTTTATTATTTAATTGCAACCAAATCGTGCCAGTCTCTCAGGCTGAACCCCCTTGCGTTAGATTAGATTGTATAGCTAACTTAATTTATTAAAATACTGATTAGAATAACTAGATAATACGTTCCACTCTTAGTGATCGACACTCTACTTACCATTATATTCATACTGACCGGGTACACTGCTCGTTAAGTGTGTGTGTTATTGATAAGTCGGCTAAATATAAATTTAAAACTTGAGTAGGCATTAAAACTGCTAAACCGCAACGACACATCACACGCATCAGTGCCTTATTGTCCAAGCCACTTAATATCTATGTCTTATCAAAAAGACATAAACTGTTATAATCCCAATGTACGTTACAAATCATTGATCAACTCAATGACTCCTTGTTTATGTCTTAATTAAAAAATATAACAATATAACGTCTTACTTTGTTATAAGTCTTATAATAATAAAAGACTTCATATTTATATCTTTACACTAAAATATAAATATGCATAACTAAAGTAATTATGAAACCCACAACTTGGTTTCAATAGTATTTCAAGTTAATTTATTACTTCATATATTTATGTCATTCCAAGGATACATGAACATCTAAATATGAAGTAGTATAAGATTACTTTATATATTCATGTCATTGCAATAATACATAAATATTCACATTTTAAGTAATCTTATTATCATATCGACACTTGTTCTAATAATTATCTATTTATAGAAACTTGTAAATTAACATAGTTTCATCACATCAGCTGAGACTGCAATGATGAAGGTATGTAATTTACCTTGTCATTAATATCTAGTAATGAAAGTAGATATTAACTCCAAGTGTTCTATAAATTAGAATGTGTATAAAACACATTAGAACATTAATCTCTTACCTTGCAATCAAGAGAACCCTTTGAATCATATTCCTTTATGTTGTTGCTTGCACACAATATAGATTTCTCCCACTTGTGCATGGAACAACATTATGTATTAGATAAACAACACGTCAATAGTTTGCTTATTTGATCAATATGATTGTGTCATAGATATAAGTAGATATAGAATCACCTCGTCTAGTAAGGAAACGTACACGACTATCCTTAATACCACAGGTGTCTATAATTGGAAAGTAATCATCTCAAGAGATTCTAGAGATAATCTGGGTTACTACCAAGACTTGTAGCTCCCACTGAATTTAAGATCACTACATGAACTCATTATTCAGTAATTACAACACAATGCTCCCACTGGCTTTGACAACATTGTAAGTGTTGCATAACCAGTAAAAGCAAATAGCGTGCTGTTTACTTTCCTACATCTTTGATGAATCCCTTACGTAACAGCTACTAAGGTACTCAAAGAATGTATTCTACTTTGTCAATGATGGAATATCCATCAATGCAATTAACTTGAAAGAATTGGGTATGCAATTTCTTCCTTAGTTAGGTCTACCATCCCCATCATGGTATGTAGCACCTTTAAATGGTTAAAGCATAACAACTAGATCAAACATTCTAGTTTGCCTTTTACCAATTTTGCGGTAATTAGTCTAGCTTCTAATTTAATAACTCCTAACCATGCAATTTCTTAAGAAATTCGCCATGAGTTATTTCTTAGAATTTAGACAATTCTAATTTTCCTATTATACCTTTCTCATCCATGAAAAGGAATAGGATTAAGTCTCACTCTTCACACGGAAAGTGGACTCGGTTTATTCTTTTCAGTAAAAATTGACTCTATCCAAAACCCCTACGGGTGTAGATCAATTTACTACTAAAAGAATATCCCACGTTTACGGTTTTAACGTTGCATTAAATACATTAAAAGAATTTTCAAAATTCAATTTTAGTATTTTCGATAATAACTTTTCAAGAAAATTAAACACCCATGGTAAATAAAATTTAACCATTTAATTTTCATTGAAAATTAGGATCCAAATTGACGTCGTTTCATCACATCAGCTGAGGCTGCTAGCAATGAAAGTACTCAATAAGGTAGAGCTGCACTCAATTGCCAATATCCGATTGCAATTCCTAGAATCATGGGACTTACATTATATTGCCAACCTTAGTTACAAATTTAAGCATGTTTCATCCCTAAATCTTTATGCCTTGACGCCGTTCCATCACATCAGCTGAGGCTGCTAGTAATGAAAGTGCTCAATTAAGTTAACCAATTTATAAACGTGTAAATTGACGCCGTACCATCACATCAGCTGAGGCTGCTAGTAATGAAAGTGCTCAATTTACCCCTATTGACTTCATTCTTTGAATCATCACATCAGCTGAGGCTGCTAGCAATGATAGAATGTCATCTTAGGTGTTTCCATGTTAATTGGTCGGCATATCACTTATAATTTTTAGGGTAATAAATTTTGATGTGTAAAATCAAAAAATATGTACAAAGATGTCATGCATTCATCTTTGTATCATATATGTTTTCAAAAACTAAACCGTTTACTCATTCGTAGCTCAAATCATCAAACTTTTTTTAATTGAGGCGTTGAGCAAATTACAACATTGCCTTAAGATGCTTCGTACTTTTTCATGGTGTACTTGGTAAGTCTATTATTGACGCACAGGCGAGCGGAGGGGCAAACGTCCGCCGAAGCTAATTAAAAACGCGCCCCTTTAAGGTCACAATTTAATGCGAACCAACCTTATACCCACTTTATAGTTTGTCAATAATAGGTTCGTCGCTTCGACTACTTTTGTACAGTCGCAATCAATCAACTAAAAAAATATGATTTTCTTGCTAAAACAATTTTATGTAGTAATTTATTAATTGCTAGTCTCGCCTGGGAGCAAATTACCGTGCGAAGCAAACCACTATCGGCACATAAGACTTGGCAATAAATAAAATTACCACAAAGGTTTCATAGTTATTAGTCTTATTTATTTTTATTTGAAAATTACCCTATTTTGTAGTTACAATCCATCATAATATTAAACACAAAAGATCAAGTAATTACAAAAAATAAATAAACACATAATAACAAATATATGATCATCAACGATATCATATAGCCACATGCAAACCTTTTCCAATAAATCCTAATATTAATTCTATGTGAAATATTAAATGTATGTAATTAACAAAACTCCCATTGGTTTTCGAGCTCATTGTGCCCAATGGTCCACAGACGCCAAATAACTTGGCCGCGTAAGTTTTGGTTAATTAGATACCACATTGCACATAACTTATTAATTAATATATATTGAAGTCTTCCCCAATTTAAGATTTATTATACAAATCATGTAGCAAATAATTCAATCAAACATACAAATCATACCATGACAAAATATGCAAGATTTTGTCATGGATCCCATATTGATCACATAATCATGTAGTCCATATTATCATGTCAATATCTCGTACGCTTTCTAATTAATGACATCACATAAGGTATTCATTAATTAGCCCTAAAAATTGCATGCAATCCTAGGGTTTCTACAAGTTTTAATAAATAAATAAATAAATAAATAAAAACCTTAAAACCCTAATTTTTTAATAATTGGTGTCGACCCATATTAGGGTTTATAAAAATATTAAACAAACCCTAGACAATTAATTGCATGTTATCTCTACAAGATTCAATTTTTAAGGTTTTAGTAATTAATTACATGTTTAAAACGAGGCTCTTGATGCCACTGTTGTAATATGTGAATCATAAATAAACTATAAACACATAATCATCAAAGCTCACGCAGCGGAATAGATCAAACATAACATGTAAATTAATTAACTAAAAAAACTAAATAGAAAGCGTACCTTTTGATTCCTAGCAAGAACAAGGAATCGGATCTACAAGAACAAGATAAACCCTAATTAGGGTTTATGGTATGGTTCGATCTAATGATGGATCGAATTAGGGAAATCACCACAAGCTAAAATAAGCTTGTCACCCGTTCTTGTACACACGCAATGCTAGTGTTCCAATGGGAAAAGCTAGGTTCAAATCACAAAACAAAACCAATAACTTGATAAGCAACTAGGATCGACCAATTCCTAGTGGAATTAAAAAGAGAGCCGATCGGTTTGCTTAGAGGGAAAAATAAGAGAAGAATGGCTTGTTTAGGGATTCAAGATTAGGGAAAAACTAAACACAATGAAATTGTATTTATAGGTTAACCCTATCTTGTTCCCTACTCCACCAAAAACCGGCCCTCCCCTCTATGGTAAGTTTCGGCCGACTTTTGCCCCAAGTAAGGGGTTCTAGATCCTTCTCTTGCTCTATTTCACATTTAGTCCTTTAACGGCCGTTATCTCTAACTCCGTTAAGTACTAACTGTCGTTAAGTGTTTGTTTTGTGAAATGAATAAATATAAATATAAAATATATTTAATTTATTCAAACCATTGGAACTCTCACGTATTGTGTGCAATCTCGAGTCTCGGGTTCGAAACCGGACATACGCATATTAATTTATATCCACAAACTCTAACAGTGTAATGTGTCCAAAACAAGTTCTTTTGTTGTTTTATTTGGATGTGACAACACTAATCAAATAAAGTTATGTGGCTAATTAGTAAAGCGTTAATTCTAGAGAACTAGAGGAAAACAAGTCAAACACATGTAACTTATTGAATTAAGTTCGTCAAGGTACATCGAGTCAATGTATTGGTGCAATATATTTGAATGTATGAATAATCAAATTATTGTATTTCATTTTGGAGATAGCAAGGGGCAAGTCTGACATATGCTCTTCTAGCCAAAAAGCTTCAAAAATATAACAAGCGAATTTGTAGTGCATTTTTTATCAATTAAGAACGTTTGTCTGTTTAACTATAAAGTTTTGGCTATTCAGCTGTTGAATATTTTTCCTCACAAAATATGTGAAAATGATCAATCTGATATAATTATTTTCTAGAGGAAAAGTTACATACAATGGCTTTGAACAATCAGATATAATTAAAATAATCAATTTAATACAGTACAAGTTAATACTAAAACGGTATGACTAGTTTGTCTGATTGTGTTTTGTTGTTGGGTTGTGTTAAGGGAACACCTTCTATTATGTGGGGCCCCCCTATTTTAGTCAAATATACAACTCCGTAAAGCAGATAGTATCACCGGCGGCAGCGTCCAATCATTGGAAACACCCCCTATAGGGGTGTTAGGATAACATAGGCCTTGTTGTTTTGTTAAAGTAGCCCTAAAATCTTTGACCAAATACTTGTGTTGTGGAAAAATATTTATAAGAGTGATTGTTTTATCAAATCATTGGCTAATATGCTATTTAAATTAACATGTAAACCCTTTAACTTAACAAAAAAATTTGTTACAAAGTCAGTTGTAGGAATCTATGTGAAAATCAAAATTCTCTAGCATAATAAATAGGAAAGAAACTTGAAAGTACGTACTATGTAGAGTAAGAAAATAACAAACCGATTTCAGTAACTCCATAAAAGGTAATTTTATGGGGTATTTGGTTGTTATAAAGTTTTATTTTCTTTATCGAAAACAACTCTTACGTAGCTACGCCAACATTCAAAAAAAAAGAGAGGAAGAACTTTCAATTCCTTGTTTTGTGTATCGAGTGGTAAGATCGAACATAGTAAATTAATCATTAAAATTGTTATAAATCATAAGGGTTATACTATACAAGCCCCCCTATGATGTCACATCATAGGGGACAAAAGGAATATCCTTTTGACTTTGCAGTATAACACAGTTTTCTGTCAGTTTCTGTTCCGTATTTCTGACAGTTTTTAGCATTTGACATATTAAACTTTATATTTTATGTTCCGTACTTTCAGGTTTATAGTTTTTTGATATAAATAAAATTATAAAAATAAAAAAAAAATAAAAAAAAATAAAAAAAATCAAAAAAACATGGGGGGGCTTGGATAACAAAATTAGGGGGGGCTTGTATAACTTGTCCCAAATCATAATTAACCATTGTGGGAATGGGTTTCTGATGGAAAGGAGAATGGTTTTTCAAATCAGCTTTTTCTACTGCTAATTTGAATATTTTTCATATAGAATTTTTTTTTTTTTTTTTTTTTTTTTTATTTTTTTTATTTTTTTTGTCAAGATGAACCTTTTAACCAAATGAATTATTAAAAGTTTATTTTGAATGTAGTGAGATTTAAAGCATCCGAATTTTAGATGAATATAGAGCGTTAGATCATTTCATGCCTAAAATTTGTTTGCTTTAAAGCCAACACGGAAGTTACAAATAGGGCTGTAAACGAGCCGAGCTGAGCCGATCTAGGGTAGGCTTGGGCTCGGCTCGTTTAAAAATCGAGCCGAGCCGGCTCGGCTCGTTTATTTATACGAGCCGAAAAGTTGAGCTCGGGCTCGGCTCGTCAAATACTCGAGCCAGCTTGTGGCTCGTCGAGCCCACTCGTTTACATTGAATGGGATATACTTTAACATAAAAAAAAATAAAAAAAATAAGATACACGATTTTAATCCAGGTCAAAATGTCAAATACTAATTCAATTCTAATAAAAATTAGTTCTGCAGTTCTGCAATATGGCCATCAAAGTAATTAACAAAATAACAGACTTTAGTTTCTTTCATCTAGAAGTTAACAAAAAGCCGACGTTGGCTCGGGCTCAGCTCGTTTACAAACCGAGCCGGCTCGACTCGACTCGTTTATAAACGAGCCGATTTCGAGCGAGCTTTTTTCGAGCTTTTTTTCGAGCGAGTTTCGAGCAAGCCACGAGCCGCGAGCTTTTTGAACAGCCCTAGTTACAAATATTGACAAACTTCAAAAGAATAATAATGGGATCTACTATACCCACGGGGGACAAGGGTGGCAGGCACCTTGTCTCCCCATTTTGTCCCTTTTTTTTTCCTGTACAGCACAGTTTTTGTCAGTTTCTGTTTCGTATTTTTGACAGTTTTAAGCGTTTGACATATTAAACTTTATATTTTTTGTTCCGCACTTTCAGGTTTATAGCTTTTTGATATAAACAAAATTATAAAAAAAATAAAAAATAAAATAAAATAAAATAAAATAAAAAAAAAAAAAAAAAAAAAAAAAAAAAAAAACCCCTACAAAAATAGACCCCGTGTGTATAAAATAGTAGGGACCGTGGGTATAACCCATCCCATAATAATTTGTTGTAAAGCAAATATATCCTCGAACTGTATTTTTTAATTTCTTCTGGAATATGTGCTCTTTGAAAATTGTGCAAGTTATGAGTGACACGCGCTAGTAAGAACAATATCGATCTTACAAGTTGGTATTGACAAATTATGAAAATAGTAGCCGAACTCAATTTCTTGCGGGTCCTACTATGGTAATAGATAGGGGTGGCAATTCGGGTCGGGTTCGAATTGGCGGGTTCAGGTTGTCAGGTTGGCGGGTCAGAAAACCCCAACCTGAACCTACCCCATTTAAATTATCGAGTCAGCTACGTCAACCCTAACCTGTTTACACGTAACCCGAACCTAACCCATTTAACCCATATATATACTTGGGTTGATGGGTTAAATATATTACACGGGTTGAATATGTTAAACGGGTTTCGGGTTGACCCATTTAACCCGTTTTATTTACAAAAGTTAGCACATTACGCTAGTTAAACGGGTTAGCGGGTCGACCCGTTTAACCCATTTAACCTGTATAATTAAATTTAAATAATTTTTAATTTAAGAAAAAAAATCTTAAACGGGTTGGCGGGTCGACCCGTTTATTTTATTCCCAACCCGAACCTGACCTGTTTAATAAACGGTTAGACATGTCGACCCAAACCTGACCCGAAATCTATTTAGCTCAACCCGAACCTGTTAATTTTCGTGTCGGTTTCAGGTCGGGTTTCGTGTCGGGTCAGAAATTGCCACCCTTAGTAATACCCCTATGATATGTGTCCTTTCTATTTTGATCAAATTGTACAACTCGTGAAACAAACAATACAAATAGTGGCAGCACCCAATCATTAGAACACCCCTGTTAGGATATATCATCCCTTTCTTTGCTTCTCACTTGGCATATTGCTACATAGAATGTTCCATTAAAGTTTCCAAGTTTTCTAGATATTAATAATGCTTGAGTCTACGTGCAAAACAAACTAACCCACTTTTCAGTGTCTCATTTAAGGATGCATTTTTTAAAACTTTTTTGTGCTTCGTTTTGAATTTGCAGGCATTATAATGCTTGATTTGTTTCCGTGTTTCAAAAGTGTGCCTAAATTTAAATTAAATAATTATAAAATCTACTTTATTATATAACAAATATAATCGCGTTCAAATTTTCGAAAAACTTATTGTGGCAACTATAAATCCTTCATAAACCCTCCCAAAAATTAAACCCGAACATATTTTAAAAGTTTTGGAACGTTTGTATGTTCGACTATCTTGGTGATGTATTTATTTAATTGTTGGTTGCGTTTTGTGCCACGTCGTGGTTTAAAATAACTTGAAAATGTTTGTTTTTTCCTATTTTTTGTTGCATTTTCTTGGAATCTTTTTTGGTTTAACAAAAAATGGAAAGAACAGTATATGTACCGATTTTCCGGTACCCGAATCCCGTACGGTACGGTATCGGTAACCACTTTTATGCTCGAGAAAAAATCAGTACCACCAATTCTGTACGGGTTCAGTACCATTCTGGTACCGTGCTCATCCCTACTCCTACAAATAGTCGGCCATGAAAGCTCTTAATTAGACAACCCATCATTTAGAACTTGTATACGTTATGACACTAGAATAATTAAACATTTGCAATATCTAGAAAGTGTTATTTCTAATTTACTTTGAATGATAAAATTTAAATTATGCCACCCTATTTTTTCATCATGTTGTGTGTTTAAGTTGATGTTGTGTGTACCTTTTTACGCTATGCTCTTCAGGTAACAATCACATTATCAGATTGAAATAATCGAACCTACTAAACATGCGTAATTTATGATTCACATACTACTTAAAAGTATGTTTTTTTATCTTGTCTTTTGTTTTTGATATATATCAAGGTTTAAAAGAAAGAATAACATAATACTCCGTAATTCTTACAGAATAAACATCAAGTTCGAATTTCTAGATGTTTCTCCATAATTGACAAAAGCCATGCAAACGTGTTAAACATCAAGTTAATTTGTCATGGAAAAGACAAAAGGGAGGTAAACATCATCGGTAGTATTTTAATCCAATTTGCAAGTTCAATCGACTTCTTCCATGACCATCATCGGTAGTATTTTAATCCAATTTGCAAGTTCAATCGACTTCTTCCTTTATATAAATAGTGCCAATTTGCAAAACAATTTTTTGCGTACTACAAATGAGCAAGCAATCAATGGAGTATGTACATTTACTCACTAACTTTACAGTACTACTCGTCTTGCTATATAAAACCAGTTGTTAAATTTTATGTATTTTAATAAACAACATTATAAAACAAATACAACGAAAAATAATCCCGCCGCCATCCTTGTTTAAATTAACATGTAAACCCTTTAACTTAACAAAATTTTGTTACAAAGTCAGTTGTAGGAATCTATGTGAAAATCAAAATTCTCTAGCATAATAAATAGGAAAGAAACTTGAAAGTACGTACTATGTAGAGTAAGAAAATAACAAACCGATTTCAATAACTCCATAAAAGGTAATTTTACGGGGTATTTGGTTGTTATAAAGTTTTATTTTCATTATCGAAAACAACTCTTACGTAGCTACGCCAACATTCAAAAAAAAGAGAGGAAGAACTTTCAATTCCTTGTTTTGTGTATCCAGTGGTAAGATCAAACATCGTAAATTAATCATTAAAATTGTTATAAATCATAATTAACCATTGTGGGAATGAGTTTCTGATGGAAAGGAGAATGGTTTTTTCAAATTAGCTCTTCTATTGCTAATTTGAATATTTTTCATTCTGCATTTTTTTTTTTCTTTTTTCTCAAGATGAACCTTTTAGCCAAATGAATTATTAGTAATAAGTTGATAAACACTGTGGACCCAAACATATTAATAAACATTGATGAACAAAATAAAATTAACAAAAACACCACTTTTTAAATCTTACATTAATAAATGATTAACGATGAATTGTGGTATAAAAATTAGTGCATTTGACGCAATTTAAATACTAAAAATCAAAGCTAGACATTTCATCAAACACCCTGTGTGCAACAAATATGACTAAAACGCTATCTTTAACGTGCGATATCTCACTCATATCTTTTCGGATTTAAGTGATTCAAATTTATGGGTAAAGAGTGAACGAAAATCAATAAGTTTCATGTTTTAAATTTTTCACGATTCAGCATTTATGAGGGTAAAAAATAGGGCCGAAAATAAAGACATATTTGATATGTAAAAAAAAAAAGTTTCAAAATTTTCACTACAAGAAAAGGAAGAACGGGCGACGAAGACCACGCCGACGACACAATGTCGTCGGCATAAACCACTAAACGACAAAAAACAGGCTTGACCAAGCCAAGGTTGCGTTGAATTTTTATGATGATAAAATACCGACGACACGTCGTCGGTATAATGATGCCAATGTTTGACTTTTCAAAACCTGGTGAAACCTTGGGCGGGAGTTTGACCCGCCAATATTATGTAGACGACATGTCGTCGGCACGATATAAACCAAAAAATAATTGTGACTAGCGCGTGATTAGCGATTGATTAAGAATAATTTTGCCGTTACTGTTATTGTACCTGTTGATGCAAATAATGTTATAAAAACGTTATTTATATCTTTCGATTACTTCACGTTTTGAGGATGACAAAATGTGAAGTCACGTTACGTTAAAATTAACGTAAACAAGTTTTTAATCGGAAGATCTCGTTTCTACGCAAATCACTCTAGAACAAATTTACAACTTGACAAATGATCAAAGAAGTGAATTTGTGTTTTAAGACTTCACATTTTAATGTGACAAAACATTTTTTTTCAAAAATACACATGACAAATTATTTTTGAATTATTAAGAAATGTTTTAAAGGAAAAATAAGTTTGAAAATCACAACAGCTATTTTCCCCCCCAAAATCAGCTTCAAACTTTCGCAAATAAGTTTTCACCAGAAAAGACAAAATTTGGAGCGTCCTTGTCTGGGACGGCTCCACGGTTCCACTAAATTTAGTGGAGCCGCCCGTACAAAATTTGCTGTAACATTCAGATTTTTCTTGCTGTAACACCCCCATTTTCGGATTACGCAGCGGAATATAAGCTTGGGGTGCTACTTCATGGTTCACAGTCATGGAAATAGAAAACGACTCGAAAAGAGACGTTTTTAAATGAAAATTGTTATCATTCATTTATTCAATATCAGAGAATATAAGATAGGTCCCAGAGGGAAGTTCGGAAATTACATTATAAAAGTTACATTATCCTTTTGAATGATAACAAAGTGGACACCCTTTTTATTTTAAGAAGAAAGTCCACCGCCGCTCCGTGCCAATAATCATACTTCTAAATACCTGAGATAAACATGTTTAAAAAGTCAACACAAAGGTTGAGTGAATTTATAGTGTTTAAAGTTATAATCAGTTTGAACACAAGCCAAAGTAAAAGAATTCAGTTATATCGTAGTTCAGGAATATTGCACTAAACCTCATGACACGCAATGCGTTAACAGTTTCCAGGTTCCACAAACATGATTGAAATGAGAGTGGTCTTGCCCCCGAGTTAAAGATATCAAATATAATGCATCTGCCTAACCGGCTACCACGTAGATATCCATCCGGTTAGTACAAATGGGTCGTCAGGCCAATAGATCTATTCACATATTCGCGCTCACCTAGCAGGTGACTAATGGTGCATGATATGAGGGTCTTTTAAATAAATAATTCAATCTCAATAATAACGAACAGTTAGCCTAGTGCAATATCAATCAGGAAAATACTTGTGTTCGGTTTAATAGCATGTATCTCCCCACATATTTGGAAAACTTGTAAATAAGAAAAGTGGGACTATAAACTCACCTGAACAATCTGGATGGAAAACAAAATGAATTACAGTTGATAAACGTCTCCGGCTTGCAACCTGAATTGGTTATGTCAAGTTTCTCAGTAATTGTTTCTTAATATATAAGTTTTTATTATTCGTTTCGTTATTTGGTTTGTTGATTAAATGTTTAATTGAGCCAATATGTAGTTTCAAAAGTAATATTTTGTTATATTTTCTTATCTGTAAGATTTGGTTTCGTCCGTTCGTTAAATGGATACTTCATTTGTTAGTTACGGCACAAAACGTATATTAAGTTTAATTAAAACTTAATACTAATAATAATAATAATAATAATAATAATAATAATAATAATAAAAAAATTAATAATATTAAATAATGATTAGGGTTTATAGTTTATTTTTATTTTAGACCTTTAAGTTTCTAGGTTTGGCAAGTTTTACCCTAAAACTATATAGAAATGACAACTTTTATCCTCGGACTTTAGTTAATAGACACTTTATACCCTCAAGTTTTAAAATAGACAGTTTTACCCCCTTAGGGATTCCTCGATCACAAGGATGGTCCAAAACAGAAAATTTATGGAGTTTTGGCAGAAACAGTCCCTATGTCTCTAAAGTTTTTCACTCGACATCCCACATCTCAAAAACATTTTATATCTCGTGTTTTAAGCCGAGACTTTTTACGAAACCTTTTCTAAAGTGTGTATAAATGTCTTAAAAGTATTTTTGTAAAGTCTCGGGGCCAGAATCGAACCCACGAATTCAATATTCAAAACAGAAGTCGTGATCACATGTGACTCGACACAAAATTTTGACTCAACTTCAAACACCCCGTTCTCCCTCGTTTCTCAACGAAAATCGTTGATTTTTTTTCCTATGTGTAGCTCTTTTAGTGTAGTTTAACCATGTCGAAAACTAGAATTTTTAAGATTCGTTTACTAGGTTAAATTAATGATGAAAGCAGCAGGTCTGCTGCTGTGTCGACAGGAAGAAAAAGAAAGGAAAAGTCCATTTTCTTCAAATCCGATTTTTAGACCACTTGTTTTTATGTTATGAGTAGTTATTATAACATGTTTAAAGTGTTCTCAAACCATTTTTAACATTCTAGGTATTTTAGATCTTCCATTCGAATAGATTTTTGTTAAATAAACTCGATAAGAACAAAAATTAAGAAAATATGTTTTTGTTACTTCTGGGTTTGTAGGCTTATTAGGACATATTCTAGGACTCATATAGACTCATAATAAGTATAGAAAAGTAAATAAAAAGGGCTATAGATATACCTTGCCATATTGATCGACTAGGGCATGATTTTTGGTGTAAGGTTCGAAATGAGCTCTCCTATGGTTCTACCTTTATCTTACTGCCTTCTTGGGGTTATTTGAACTTGATTTAGACTAGTGGGATCAGTGGTGTAAAGGTTTGTGGCTGTTTTGGTGGGTTCGACTAGTTTGGGTGATGAATTAGGGTTTCTATGGCTTCTCTTATTTATAGGATGCAATTAGGGTTTCCTGATTTTTCTAGGGTTGTTTTAGGATGATGAGAGGTGAGGTGTAAGGCTGTGATGGCGCCACATAGGAGGGGGAAAGTTTAAGAGATGTGTAGGTTTATGTATCACACATGTGTTCTTTATCTAGAAGGAGGGGGGATGTGTATTACTAGGGTTCATTCATTTGGCTTCTTAAGGAGTAAGGAATGCTAAGGATTAGTTAGATTAAGGTTAGAATCAAACTATGTGAGGTAATTAGGGTAACTAGTGGTCGAATGGTGCATAGGGTAGTTGTACCTAGGGCTTAGTTGGGTAGTACTCTAGGGTTTTAGGCATAGTTAGGGTTTCTAGGTTTAAAGTTTCTTTGAAAATGATTTTTAGAATTTTAGAAAACATTTTTATTCTTGTCGATTTGCTTATATATGTAAGAAAATAAATTTATGCTTTGGGAGGTTGTACTCTAGGCTAGAAAGACTTGTACTAATGTAAGAAAAATAAGAAAAATATATTTTTAATTATTTCTTAATTTTCTATAATTTTTATGTAATTTTTATTAGACTTTAAATACAAATAAATGAGTTTTTATGTTTTTGTGCATTAGTGGGTTGTACATTAAGTTTAAGGACTTGTACACTTATTTTATAAATAAATAAACTCATTTCAAAAATTAATATATAAAATTATTACATTTTATATCTTTAAAACATTTATTAAGTTTTATATAAAGTTTTTAATAATAATTAGTTTTCATGCTTTAAGGACTTGTACCTTAGTTTAGAAAATTTGTACTTTTATTTAATGAGTTTAGGAAAAATAATTTATAAGAGTTATGCATGTATGGTTTGTACTTTATGATTTAAAATAGGATTTTAAATAGGTTTTTGTAATTAAATGATTTTATGCATAAAAGACTTGTACATTGACTTTAAATGACTTGTACATTTATATTTTATAAAAAATATTATATAAATAAATTAGGTTTTGTAAAATGTATATATAAATTCATGGTTATGTGAGATTAGAGTTTTATCGGGAGTTAAAGTAGAATTAAGGTTTTTATGCTTTAGATACTTGTACATTAATCATATAATTTGTACTTTAGTATTTCTAGGGTTTTATTGTTCATAAATGTTGTTATGGTAGTTTAGGGTTTCATAAAACTATCATCAGTTAAGGAACGTTCAGTTTTAAACGTACATTAGCGAAATAACGTAAAGTGGTAAGTGGGACCTCATAATGTTTTAGGTTGAAGATGTTTACATAGTTGAATACTAAATCAGTTAAGGTTGGGTTGCAAGCACGGTTATTCGGGATGTGATCTTCGTCACATAAGATAATAGTTTACAATTAGAATAAAAAAAATTTACACGTAGAAAAGGATAAATATTCTGAGAGATAGTTTATTTAAATGAGGGATTTTTCACAGTGGTTACAGTCACCCACCGTCAAGGGAATCTCGTCCCGAGATTCAGTCTGTGTTGGTTGTGGAAATTTGGGAAAATGAAGTATAGGGATAATCAGGTCTAGATTTCTAACCTAAATAAGGAATTTGTGTATAGGTTGCGATAGAAGTTTGATATGCTTAAAATGCCTCAAGTTAAAAATAAAATAATATGATATTATTTTATTCTTACGTCCTATGTCTCCAAAAATATTATTTCACTGCTAAATCCTCAATTATAGTTTTGGCCTAGTAGAGTCGTCTAGGAATTTCCATTCGATACCTAAGGGAACGTAGTTTGGTCATTCTTTTTCCTGCTGGATGAATTAAATTTGAATGTTTTGCCACCTAATGAGTTACTGTGCAACGGTCGAATTTCCTAAGTTCGATGAACAGTGTTTTTAACGGTCAAAATAACGGCTAGTTAATGGCTATAACGGCTAATTTTCCCCATAAATATCTCATTTCTAATTCTCATTCTTTCACCATCAAATTCTCTCCTAAAAATCTCAAAATGCTGCACCTCGTTACATTTCTAGCAATTGTCTACGTGGTCCTTGCGATTTCCTATTTGGCTTATGTACCGAATGAAGATCATACGTTCCTAGTTTGTGTCCTTGCGGTCCTTATGCCCATTGTGGTTTTTGCTATCGGGGTTGACAAGATATGGGGGTAAGGGTTGTTTTTCTATGTAATCCTCAAATAAAGCTTATTTATTCTTATGCCTAATATTTAGTCTCGTGGTACTTTACTACGCAGGATAGTCAAGATTCTTCATCCTGTTGTGGCTCTAGCTATTGTGATGTTGGTGGCGATCCTCATTTTTATGATGGGTCAACCTATTAGCGAATCTATTCCCTATCTTGTAATCATTGTAACCTTAGTACTTCCGATGCTAGTGATTTCGCTTTGTATGAATTTTCATGATTCCTAGTTTAAATTGTAATATCTAGGTGTTCTATAGGGTCTTCGTATGTTTCCTAGGTAATCCTTAATGAAATTATGTAATCCTTGTAATTTTAGTATTTCCGTTGTTAACTATGTTTCTATGTAATATCTTCCAAGATTCCTAATAAAATTTGGGTTTGTGAATTCCTATGGTTTTTCTATCCTCAATTTTTGTTGGATTCCTATTTTAGAGATAATGAGCAGTAGTGGTAGGCTTTTATTATATCAAATCAAAAGTGATATGAAAGATTTTTCAATATGTTGTTTTGGAATGAAAATTGTTATTAGAAAATAAAAGATAACTGTGCCAATTATGACATGATTCTTCCTAGTTTAGACATAGTTGGCCAGACTATGCATAACTGAGGACTGAATGATGTGATATTTGGTCCAGTTGTGGTGGTAAATTGTTTTAGATGGTGTTCAACGTTTTGTTTTTATAAAATGATTTCATAAATATTTTTCAAAAGATTAAAAGAAAATTTTTGTTTATACTATAGTGATAGGTCAGGAATTTCTAGGGTGATACTAAGGTAATCCTCGAAATAAATCTTAAAGTTTGTCTAAGGATCCTACAGGGTAGTTTCGTCTATTGTTTGGTCAGGAGTAAACCTAATTTCTAATGGTATAATAGTGGAGGGCTACGAAATACCTATGGACAGAATAGATGAAATAGAAGCTGAGTTTATTACGGAGTTGATTACAAAATGAGGGTTTATATAGCAGGAAAGCAGTTGTTTTACTTAGGTCACATCCATCGTAACCCAAGTGAGATTTGAAAAAGGATTACAACTTAGAGTGTTTCTAAACCTCAATTTATTTATCTCTTACAGGGATTTATCTTTTGTTTAAATTCTAAAGTCATTCTAGGACATGGTTGGGATTTCTAATGAGTTCTAGTTTTTCTTTTGCACCAGCCTCGATTTTCCTATTGGTATTAGGGTTTTTCTATTATTAAGTTCTCTTAAAGTCTTTTTCTTAGAAGTAGTACCTTGCCTAATTTCTAGGTTGGGAAATCCTTAAGTTAAGGTGATGGTTTTTTTTTTTTTTTTTTTTTTTTTTTTTTTTTTTTTTTTTTTTTTTTTCTATTGTTGAGTTTTCGCTTTTGGTTATCCTAAGGGTACGGGTAATGGTAGGTTTGGTTATTCTTTCTAGGTTTTACATACGTTTATATTTTGTTCATGTTAGATTATCAAGGTAAAACTCATGATAATCATAAGATCACAACATGTCCAATTATCATACGTGTAGGTGAGATGATCATCATTGGTCCACATCAACCGATACCATATACAGCAAAATACAGCAAAATCAAGACCACATATAGTCATAAATAACTTGTACTAATTTGTTATATATATAACAGATTAGTATAAGCGTCATATTTATGCTACATATCTTGTGGCCAAGATATTGTACAGAAGCTGATAGGTATAAATCTGATTTAGTGGGTACCAGAAACTCTTCCGAGTTAACTTTTCAGTTTGACAATCATGCTGATGAGGATGTATATTTATTCTGGGTAAGGAACAAACTAATAAAGGCTAAGGTTCAACGACTTTCTCTTCATTCATCAAGTTTTCTTCCGAAATTTATCCTAAAGGAAATTTCTACAGTCATGGCCTAGTCTAGGTATGTCTTGGTATGTTGGGTTATGGCATGATATTAATAACTTGATTAATTGTTTCACCAAAACAATTAATGCAACGTCTCTTATTAATACAACATATGGTAGGTTAAGAATTTTGTGTCTCTAATATGGATACTTGGGTTCCTTGTTTTCAATAGGGGTCCTAGTTTCCGTTACTTATCATGTTATCAGTTGGGTGGTTGTCTATGGTTGAAGTTTGTGAGAAGGAACTGTTATCTAGAGTGAGGTTTGGGGTGATTTGGTTATCTTTAGGGGTTTCGGGAGACATGGTACTGTAATAATTTGCAAATAATAATTATAAGAAATTATTATAAGAAATTAATAACATTAGGGAAGGAAACTAAAGGTGAAATGTAAAAATATCAAGAGTACGAAGTTTAGTGTAAAGGATCCTAAATGAATAAGGCTCTAAGTATAGTATCATCTTGATGTCCTAATCTGGACATGAGAGGAATAGATTGGATAGGGGAAAGCAGGATTCTGTAACCACTTTATAGTTATAATTATTCCATTTATATTGTTTAAATGATTACAGTAACTTACATACAAATAATGTTTCAGTAACGGCATGGCACGGAGGACTTTGGTTAAGTTTTTGTGTAAACCGGTTATAGTCCAATGTTTGAAAACATTTGGTTCTCTATAACCACAAGCTCTGATACCACTCTGTAACACCCCCATTTTCGGATTACGCAGCGGAATATAAGCTTGGGGTGCTACTTCATGGTTCACAGTCATGGAAATAGAAAACGACTCGAAAAGAGACGTTTTTAAATGAAAATTGTTATCATTCATTTATTCAATATCAGAGTACATAAGATAGGTCCCAGAGAGAAGTTCGGAAATTACATTATAAAAGTTACATTATCCTTTTGAATGATAACAAAGTGGACACCCTTTTTATTTTAAGAAGAAAGTCCACCGCCGCTCCGTGCCAATAATCATACTTCTAAATACCTGAGATAAACATGCTTAAAAAGTCAACACAAAGGTTGAGTGAATTTATAGTGTTTAAAGTTATAATCAGTTTGAACACAAGCCAAAGTAAAAGAATTCAGTTATATCGTAGTTCAGGAATATTGCACTAAACCTCATGACACGCAATGCGTTAACAGTTTCCAGGTTCCACAAACATGATTGAAATGAGAGTGGTCTTGCCCCCGAGTTAAAGATATCAAATATAATGCATCTGCCTAACCGGCTACCACGTAGATATCCATCCGGTTAGTACAAATGGGTCGTCAGGCCAATAGATCTATTCACATATTCGCGCTCACCCAGCAGGTGACTAATGGTGCATGATATGAGGGTCTTTTAAATAAATAATTCAATCTCAATAATAACGAACAGTTAGCCTAGTGCAATAACAATCAGGAAAATACTTGTGTTCGGTTTAATAGCATGTATCTCCCCACATATTTGGAAAACTTGTAAATAAGAAAAGTGGGACTATAAACTCACCTGAACAATCTGGATGGAAAACAAAATGGATTACAGTTGATAAACGTCTCCGGCTTGCAACCTGAATTGGTTATGTCAAGTTTCTCAGTAATTGTTTCTTAATATATAAGTTTTTATTATTCGTTTCGTTATTTGGTTTGTTGATTAAATGTTTAATTGAGCCAATATGTAGTTTCAAAAGTAATATTTTGTTATATTTTCTTATCTGTAAGATTTGGTTTCGTCCGTTCGTTAAATGGATACTTCATTTGTTAGTTACGGCACAAAACGTATATTAAGTTTAATTAAAACTTAATACTAATAATAATAATAATAATAATAATAATAATAATAATAATAATAATAATAATAATAATAATAATAATAATAATAATAATAATATTAATAAAATTAATAATATTAAATAATGATTAGGGTTTATAGTTTATTTTTATTTTAGACCTTTAAGTTTCTAGGTTTGGCAAGTTTTACCCTTAAACTATATAGAAATGACAACTTTTATCCTCGGACTTTAGTTAATTGACACTTTATACCCTCAAGTTTTAAAATAGACAGTTTTACCCCCTTAGGGATTCCTCGATCACAAGGAAGGTCCAAAACAGAAAATTTATGGAGTTTTGGCAGAAACAGTCCCTATGTCTCTAAAGTTTTTCACTCGACATCCCACATCTCAAAAACATTTTATATCTCGTGTTTTAAGCCGAGACTTTTTACGAAACATTTTCTAAAGTGTGTATAAATGTCTTAAAAGTATTTTTGTAAAGTCTCGGGGCCAGAATCGAACCCACGAATTTAATATTCAAAACAGAAGTCGTGATCACATGTGACTCGACACAAAATTTTGACTCAACTTCAAACACCCCGTTCTCCCTCGTTTCTCAACGAAAATCGTTGATTCTTTTTCCTATGTGTAGCTCTTTTAGTGTAGTTTAACCATGTCGAAAACTAGAATTTTTAAGATTCGTTTACTAGGTTAAATTAATGACGAAAGCAGCAGGTCTGCTGCTGTGTCGACAGGAAGAAAAAGAAAGGAAAAGTCCATTTTCTTCAAATCCGATTTTTAGACCACTTGTTTTTATGTTATGAGTAGTTATTATAACATGTTTAAAGTGTTCTCAAACTATTTTTAACATTCTAGGTATTTTAGATCTTCCATTCGAATAGATTTTTGTTAAATAAACTCGATAAGAACAAAAATTAAGAATAATGTTTTTGTTACTTCTGGGTTTGTAGGCTTATTAGGACATATTCTAGGACTCATATAGACTCATAATAAGTATAGAAAAGTAAATAAAAAGGGCTATAGATATACCTTGCCATATTGATCGACTAGGGCATGATTTTTGGTGTAAGGTTCGAAATGAGCTCTCCTATGGTTCTACCTTTATCTTACTGCCTTCTTGGGGTTATTTGAACTTGATTTAGACTAGTGGGATCAGTGGTGTAAAGGTTTGTGGCTGTTTTGGTGGGTTCGACTAGTTTGGGTGATGAATTAGGGTTTCTATGGCTTCTCTTATTTATAGGATGCAATTAGGGTTTCCTGATTTTTCTAGGGTTGTTTTAGGATGATGAGAGGTGAGGTGTAAGGCTGTGATGGCGCCACATAGGAGGGGGAAAGTTTAAGAGATGTGTAGGTTTATGTATCACACATGTGTTCTTTATCTAGAAGGAGGGGGGATGTGTATTACTAGGGTTCATTCATTTGGCTTCTTAAGGAGTAAGGAATGCTAAGGATTAGTTAGATTAAGGTTAGAATCAAACTATGTGAGGTAATTAGGGTAACTAGTGGTCGAATGGTGCATAGGGTAGTTGTACCTAGGGCTTAGTTGGGTAGTACTCTAGGGTTTTAGGCATAGTTAGGGTTTCTAGGTTTAAAGTTTCTTTGAAAATGATTTTTAGAATTTTAGAAAACATTTTTATTCTTGTCGATTTGCTTATATATGTAAGAAAATAAATTTATGCTTTGGGAGGTTGTACTCTAGGCTAGAAAGACTTGTACTAATGTAAGAAAAATAAGAAAAATATATTTTTAATTATTTCTTAATTTTCTATAATTTTTATGTAATTTTTATTAGACTTTAAATACAAATAAATGAGTTTTTATGTTTTTGTGCATTAGTGGGTTGTACATTAAGTTTAAGGACTTGTACACTTATTTTATAAATAAATAAACTCATTTCAAAAATTAATATATAAAATTATTACATTTTATATCTTTAAAACATTTATTAAGTTTTATATAAAGTTTTTAATAATAATTAGTTTTCATGCTTTAAGGACTTGTACCTTAGTTTAGAAAATTTGTACTTTTATTTAATGAGTTTAGGAAAAATAATTTATAAGAGTTATGCATGTATGGTTTGTACTTTATGATTTAAAATAGGATTTTAAATAGGTTTTTGTAATTAAATGATTTTATGCATAAAAGACTTGTACATTGACTTTAAATGACTTGTACATTTATATTTTATAAAAAATATTATATAAATAAATTAGGTTTTGTAAAATGTATATATAAATTCATGGTTATGTGAGATTAGGGTTTTATCGGGAGTTAAAGTAGAATTAAGGTTTTTATGCTTTAGATACTTGTACATTAATCATATAATTTGTACTTTAGTATTTCTAGGGTTTTGTTGTTCATAAATGTTGTTATGGTAGTTTAGGGTTTCATAAAACTATCATCAGTTAAGGAACGTTCAGTTTTAAATGTACATTAGCGAAATAACGTAAAGTGGTAAGTGGGACCTCATAATGTTTTAGGTTGAAGATGTTTACATAGTTGAATACTAAATCAGTTAAGGTTGGGTTGCAAGCACGGTTATTCGGGATGTGATCTTCGTCACATAAGATAATAGTTTACAATTAGAATAAAAAAAATTTACACGTAGAAAAGGATAAATATTCTGAGAGATAGTTTATTTAAATGAGGGATTTTTCACAGTGGTTACAGTCACCCACCGTCAAGGGAATCTCGTCCCGAGATTCAGTCTGTGTTGGTTGTGGAAATTTGGGAAAATGAAGTATAGGGATAATCAGGTCTAGATTTCTAACCTAAATAAGGAATTTGTGTATAGGTTGCGATAGAAGTTTGATATGCTTAAAATGCCTCAAGTTAAAAATAAAATAATATGATATTATTTTATTCTTACGTCCTATGTCTCCAAAAATATTATTTCACTGCTAAATCCTCAATTATAGTTTTGGCCTAGTAGAGTCGTCTAGGAATTTCCATTCGATACCTAAGGGAACGTAGTTTGGTCAGTCTTTTTCCTGCTGGATGAATTAAATTTGAATGTTTTGCCACCTAATGAGTTACTGTGCAACGGTCGAATTTCCTAAGTTCGATGAACAGTGTTTTTAACGGTCAAAATAACGGCTAGTTAATGGCTATAACGGCTAATTTTCCCCATAAATATCTCATTTCTAATTCTCATTCTTTCACCATCAAATTCTCTCCTAAAAACCTCAAAATGCCGCACCTCGTTACATTTCTAGCAATTGTCTACGTGGTCCTTGCGATTTCCTATTTGGCTTATGTACCGAATGAAGATCATACGTTCCTAGTTTGTGTCCTTGCGGTCCTTATGCCCATTGTGGTTTTTGCTATCGGGGTTGACAAGATATGGGGGTAAGGGTTGTTTTTCTATGTAATCCTCAAATAAAGCTTATTTATTCTTATGCCTAATATTTAGTCTCGTGGTACTTTACTACGCAGGATAGTCAAGATTCTTCATCCTGTTGTGGCTCTAGCTATTGTGATGTTGGTGGCGATCCTCATTTTTATGATGGGTCAACCTATTAGCGAATCTATTCCCTATCTTGTAATCATTGTAACCTTAGTACTTCCGATGCTAGTGATTTCGCTTTGTATGAATTTTCATGATTCCTAGTTTAAATTGTAATATCTAGGTGTTCTATAGGGTCTTCGTATGTTTCCTAGGTAATTCTTAATGAAATTATGTAATCCTTGTAATTTTAGGATGTTTCTTAGGGCTCTACATCCTAAATGGAGAGCAAAGGTCACCGCCATAGAAGAGTCAAAGGACTTGGCGGCATTGTCACTCAACGAACTAATAGGAAACCTGAAAGTTCACGAGATGATAATCAAGAAGGACTCTGACATAGTCAAAGGCAAAAGCGAGAGAGTTAGATCTCTAGCATTAAAAGCCAAGAAGGAGTCTAGTGATGAGGAATGTTCGAGTTCCGATAGTGAAGATGAAGAGTATGCACTAGCCGTTAGGAACTTTAGAAAGTTCTTTAGGAGGAAAGGTAGATTTCCTAGACAACCTCGCAATGAAAGGAGGTCATTTCAAAAGAATCATGATGAAAGGAAAGGGACAAGTGATAGGAAATGCTATAGATGCGGAGATCCTAATCACCTCATAGGAGAATGTCCCAAACCACCGAACTCCAACAACCAAAGAGCTTTTGTAGGAGGCTCTTGGAGTGATAGCGGTGAAGAAGAAGAGAAGAAGCTTAACGATGAAACATGCCTAATGGCTCAAGCTTCCAACGAGGTACATTCCGACTCTTCTTATTATAGTGATGATAATTCGTCAATAGATGATAGTAGATTGCATGACGAATACAACAAATTATGTGTAGTTAGTACTAAGATATTAGGTAGAAACACAAAACTAAAATTAAAACTACAAGAACTAGAACTACAAGTTGTAGAACTAAAAGATCAAGTCAAGAGACTTGAGAAAAACAAAGAAGTAGACTTAGGATGTGGGTCATGCATAAGTCTTCAAGTAGAAAATGAAAAGCTTAAAGAAAATGCTTTAAGAATCATTAAGTTTGATGAAGGAACTAAAACACTTAATGATATACTTGAAAACATTAGATATAGTGAACATGACCGTGCGGGTTTAGGATTTGACCCAAATCAGGCTTCTACAAGTGGTACTGATTGGCTCTAAAACAGTCAACTTAAATCTACCACGAATGTGGTCAAACAAAGTCAAACCAATTGAGAACACAATGCAATTATCCAAGGAGTATAGTTTTATCCCGGGTCGTTTAAGTCCCAGCGAGATGTGAAATTGTGCTTTAAAAACGGCTTGTGATCAAGTGTTATTCAACAGAAAAGGGATTATGGTTTTGATTATACTAAGGAGATAAGAAAATAGCTTTAAACAAGCTATATAAACAAGAACGTGAAAACAAGTTAACTAGAAACGTATAAAAACCTAAAACGTGTACGTTTAAATTTAAATAAACGTAAACGTACGAAATAAAAAGTGAGTTTTAAGAAATAAAAAGCCTATGAATATGAAAATTAAATTTTTACAATCCTAATAATAAAAGAAAATTATTAGAAAAAGAAAATTATTTATTTGACTTATTAATTAATTATTATTAATTAAAAACTATTTAATAATTATTTAAACTAATTAAAATTCTAATAAATACTAAAAGATCAAAGAAAAATCTGAAAATTTTTCTATAAATACTTTAAAGTGACAAGAAGATAAGAAAATTATAAAAATGAAAAATACTTAATTAAAAAATTAAAAAGATAAATTCTATTAAATAGAAGCTATCACTATATTTCTATTTTTGATTTTTCTTAAGGTCTAAAAATATAATTTAATTTTTCCTAGATTAAAAATGACAAAAGAAAATTATGAAAATTGGATTTATATTTTTCTGATTAAAACTCTATTTATTATGATTTAATTACTATTTTAAATATTTTTTTAACTATTTTAAATTCTAATAAATACTAAACAAACTCAGAAAATTATGAAACTTTTTCTATAATTATCCTATGGTGACAGAAAGGTGAGAAATTATAAAAAACAGAAAGTGCTTAAGTAAAAAGCAGAAAAATAAGCTAAAAAGCTCAAGCTTCTTAAATAGAAGCTATCACTTTCTAAAAAGTGGTTTTTATCTAAAACTTTAAACTACAAACTTGTTTAACTACTGAAAATAGACAACTTTAATGAAGACAAAAATTTTGAAACTTAAAAATAAGCAAATTGCAGCTTAATGAGCCAAACAGTTGAGGTTTTAAGCTTAAAATGGAAAATAAGCTCAAAATAAGCTACAAGCTTGAAACAAGGGCAAAAACAAATCTAAATAAGTTAAGTGCACAAGGAATGAGCTAAAAGAAACAATGGATTACACTCATAAGCTTACAATAAGCCAATAAGCAAATCTAATCCCAACTGAGTTAAACACTCAGGCCTGCAACTTTTTTGGAAGCAAATTAAGCTAGGGGCAAAAGCTCCTAAGCTCAAAATAAGCACTGGAATGTTGAGAGGGGCTGGTTGGGTGTTCAAAAAGCTAAAGCTTGACCTGTGGGATCCACTGGTAAGCTTGTGATGAGCTTATAAAAAGTTGACCAAATACTGAGAACTCAGTACATACTGAGAAATGGGACAAACTTAGGACTGAGTGCAGCCCTATTAAATAAGCTAGGAATTGAAAGATTATTGCTGGAACTAAAAGGTGGGTTGATAAGCTTCACAAAGAACCAATTATCACAAGCTAAGTCCAAGTATTGAAGCTTATACAAGCTTATGAAAGTCTGACTTTTCTAGGTGCACAGGGCAAATTTTGACTTATGCAGTAAAACTAATTATTTGACTTTGGTGAACTTTAATCCTAATATACTCACTGATTATGATGTTCTAAGCTAGATTAAGATGAGATTAAGCTACTATAACAAGAATTGAGCAACTTTGATGAGATTTGGAATCCAAAATCCTAACAGTGAGTTGAAATGATCCTTTGAAGAGTGATTTTGACTTTTCACTTAATAATGGTTTGTTTTTATGGTTGTTTTGAGTTTCTATGACCTATAGTGACTTGTGAGAACCAAAAGCAACAACAAATAACAACTTGCACACAGAGAATCAACTAAATCCAAACAACCTGTTAACTGATCCAACTTCTGATTTTCAAAACAACTGAGAGATTTACACTAAAACACTGATTTCAAATACTTATATATGATTATAATAGACCAATTAAACTTGAAAATCCAGAGATAGCACCAATAAACACAGAAATGGGCAACTTGCTATTATGACTGATATGATGGGATTTTAGCAATTATCAAAATCAATGAACAAGCTATCTAATTTAAGCTATATTATGACTTAATAACACCACAGAGACTTGAAATCACAAAGATTTAAACACCAAACTAGCTTACACAGTAAAATGCAATATTAAAGAGATTTGAGCTTACAAGATGCTTCCAGCTAAAAACCAAGAACAAGGACCTTAAATCACACCTATGGGCTTTCCACAAAGCCTCTAACCCAAGGGCAATCCAGAATTTCCCTTGCTCCAGCCATCTTCATCATAAAACCTGAGCTTTGACTTTTGTTGACCTGTTTTTGTATTTTTGATTTTCTTATTACTAACTGATTTTAAGGATTACTAATAGCTTTTATAAGCTATATAGGAGCTTATGTGGGCTTATGAGTCCAGAAACAATGCTAAGAACAACATTCACACTATATGAGATTTTTGAACATGAAATTTGCATTAACTGAAATTGATTGTTACACTGAAATTAAAACTTACAAGAGATTTAGTACATACTGATAACACTAATAAAAGTGATTGAAAGCTTAAATTAACACTGGAATTTGCAAAATATTAAAAACGACCTAAATAAATAAAATTACACTAGATAATCTATTACATTGCCTCTCCTCTATTCTTTATAGTCTTTTATCTCATTGTCGACATCTCTGAGTACTTCCCACCACCTTTTGACCTTTGATTTAATCAATTTCATCACAATCGTCCATTTGGCATTTTTGGCGCCAAAACATACACAAGTAGCTTGAGCAGGTTATTTCAATTAAGGAATTTTGGAGATATGTGGAGGTGGAGGGGAGAGATTAGTGACTGGGGTGATGAGGTGGAGGTGAAAGGTGGCCAAAAACCACCTGGTTTCAGGTATGGTGGTTTTGGCGGGGTTGTGTGAAAGGGAAGATGGGTTTGACCAGGGTCAAACCTGGTTTTAGTTAATTAAGTTGGGATTGGGCCGGGTTAAAGGTTTTGGTGGGTGGGCTGGGTTGTTTTTATTTTGGGTTGGGTTTAGGATTAGATAATATTGGGATGGGGTGTTTTTATTTAAGGGGTCCGATTTGGATTTGGTTTTAGTAACAAGGACCATTTTGTAATTTTTGGATTTTGAGGGACTGAAGTTGTAACTTTACCAAAGTATCACAAGGAACCAATCTTGCCATATTATAATAACCCAAGGACCATAAATGCATTTTCTCCAATTTAGAATACCCGGGGACCAAATATGACATTTTTCAAAAGTTTAGGGTCCTCTTTGTAATTTTTGCCCAAACAATCATTCAAGGACCAAATTTGACAATTAAGATTATTTTAGGGACCTTGAATGATAAAATTCCACTTTTTTAGATTCTAGGGACTAGATTTGCCAAATTATGAAAGTTCAGGGACTAAAATGCAAATTATGCCATTTATTGTTTGTTTTTCCCTGAAACTTATAAAAACACAGTCAGATGATATTTTTATACATTTTTAGACTTTTTAAAGTGTTTTTGACTGTTTCTGTAGCTTAAATGTGAAAGAAATGATGAGTATTTGCATACTCATCAATCCCCCACACTAAACTATTGCTAGTCCCTAGCAATATTTTTGAAAATTTAATGGATTTTATCTCTTTACCAAAAGCCATCACCTCTGGAGTAGCCAAATGTTTCAGCTCAAGTAAGAACTATGGTACACTGATAACCATGTGATTTTGAGCAAATCACCAGCTGTAAACGGTTTTGATTTGTCTTTACCAGAAGCCGTTTGCTTCTGGACTAGCCATTGTTTTAGTATGTGATACTTTGGCACAATGATAACCAAATGATTTTGAGCAAACCATCAGCTGTCAACGGATTTGATTTGTCTTTACCAGAAGCCGTTTGCTTCTGGACTAGCCAACTCTTCGATAATTTATCAATATTATCTTTGGTGAGCTGATTACCAATTATGGTATTCCAAAGCCTTTACCACAAGCCATAACCTTGCGGGCTAGCCAACTCTTCACTAATTAAAGATATGGTGAGTCGAGAACCATACAATTTTTGGCAAATTGCAAGCCATAAACGGATTTGATATATCTTTACCCAGAGCCGTTTGCTCCGGGATTAGCCAATCCTTATGTGGGTTAGACATGGCGGACTGATAACCATTTATCGCGTTCTAAGTGAGAAAAAATTTTAAAATTTTGGCTAAAAATGGGGGTGCTAGATGATACATTTGATAAAATTTGCTAGAATTTTCCCCCCACACTTAGAACTGAATATTGCCCTCAATATTCAAAGAACTGGTTGTTAAACCAACACTTAGAACGTGAAAGGGAAATACTGAAGAGCCATTATTTTATATACACACACACACTTTTTTTTTTTTTTTTTTTTTTTTTTTTTTTTTTTTTTTTTTTTTTTGAGACTATACATATATACAACTTGTGGGAACTCCCCCACACTTGGGTGTTAGAAAAGAGAAAGAAGTCATAAATATGGGTGAAAACCCATATGGTGCGGGCTAATGTTTTTGATCACCGAGTCACTAGCTTGACTCGATCCCCGCATTTATTGGTTCATGGGGAAAGTTTGAAGATCCGGGACAACCATGAATGGTATGTCCTCTCCAAAGTAATGTTTTAACCGATGACCATTCACTTTGAAATTTGGTCCGTCATTTTGAGATAATTCAACGGTACCATATGGATAAACTTTTGTAACAGTGAATGGACCAGACCAACGGGATTTGAGTTTTCCCGAGAAAATCTTTAATCTTGAATTGAAAAGAAGGACTCGATCACCAACGTTGAAAACGCGGTTCTTGATTTTAGAGTCATGAATCTTCTTTGTCTTTTCTTTATAAATCAAAGAGTTCTCGTAAGATTGATCACCCAGTTCATTTAATTCATTCATTTGAACTTTACGGTGATAACCCGCAGTTTGAAGGTCAAAGTTAGCATGTTTCAAGGCCCAGTAGGCTTTGTGCTCTAATTCGATCGGAAGATGACATGCCTTTCCGTACACAAGCTTGTAAGGTGTACACCCGATGGGTGTTTTGTAAGCTGTACGAAAGGCCCATAGTGCATCATCCAATTTATCTGACCAGGATGCACGATTTTCTCCTACAGTCCTTTCTAAGATTCTTTTAATACCCCGATTTGAAACTTCAACTTGCCCACTTGTTTGTGGGTGATACGCAGTGGAAAGACGGTGAGTTACACCATACTTTTGCATGACTTTATCAAATTTGTCATTGCAAAAATGCGTACCACGATCACTGATTATAGCACGTGGAGTTCCGAAACGGGCAAAAAGAGCTTTCAGGAATTTTACAACAACTCGGGCATCATTAGTGGGTAAAGCTTTTGCTTCAACCCATTTTGACAAATAGTCAACAGCCACGAGAATGTATTTGTTTCCTCGAGATGATGGAAATGGCCCCATAAAATCAATGCCCCAGACATCAAAGATTTCACAAACTTGAATAGCATTTTGTGGCATTTCATTTCGTTGTGAAATATTTCCGTGACGCTGACAAGCTTCACAAGTTTTGATGAGATCTTGGGCATCCTTATAGATTGTGGGCCAATAAAACCCGGAATCAAACACCTTTTTAGCGGTGTAGTTTGGACTATGATGGCCCCCCGTGGGCCCAGCATGGCAAGCTTTGAGAATGTCAATAGCTTCCTGTCCATAAACACACCGTCGGATGACTTGATATGCACAGATTTTGAATAAGTAGGGGTCGTCCCAGAAGTAATGTTTAACATCCTTGAAGAATTTATTCTTCTGTTGGGTCGACATCCCTTTCACTATGAAGTTACCCGCATGGTAATTTGCGAAGTCGGCAAACCATGGGGTAGTAGAATCTCCTCGAAAAGTAACCGCATTGAGTGTCTCGAGAGGAAATGTTTCATTTATTTCCTTTTTCTCGAAAACATCTTGGTGTGGGTTCTCTAATCGGGATAGATGATCAGCAGCTAGGTTCTCAGCTCCTTTTTTATCACGTATAATGATATCAAATTCTTGCAGGAGGAGAACCCAACGGAGCAATCTCGGCTTTGCATCTTGTTTTGCAAAGAGATATTTGAGAGCCGAGTGATCCGTATACACTACACATTTTGTCAAGATCAAATATGGCCGAAACTTCTCAAAGGCATACACCACAGCCAATAATTCTTTTTCTGTAGTGGTGTAATGAGTTTGAGCTTCAGTCATGGTTTTACTTGCGTAGTGGATAGGCTGAAAATGTTTGGCTTTTCGTTGCCCCAGGACTGCACCGATAGCAAAATCACTTGCATCGCACATGAGCTCAAAGGGAAAATCCCAGTCGGGGGCAACTAGAATGGGTGCTTCAGTAATCTTTTTCTTTAATATTTCAAAAGCTTTGATGCACTCGGGTGAGAAGATAAAAGGAGCATCTTTTTCAAGAAGATGAGTCATAGGCCGGGCGATTTTAGAAAAATCTTGTATGAATCTACGATAGAAACCGGCATGACCCAAAAAACTCCTAATACCTTTGACGGTAGTGGGATGAGGTAATTTACCAATGACATCAACTTTAGCTTTGTCAACCTCAATCCCGTTCTTTGATATCTTATGGCCGAGGACAATGCCCTCTTTGACCATAAAATGACTCTTCTCCCAATTTAGACAAAGATTGGTGTCTTTACACCTTTTCAACATGTTTTCTAAATTGGAGAGACATGCTTGGAATGAATCCCCAATGACCGAGAAGTCATCCATAAAGACCTCCATTGTTTTACCGATCATGTCGGTAAATATAGCCATCATACACCTCTGGAACGTGCCTGGAGCGTTACATAAGCCGAAAGGCATACGTTTATAAGCAAAGGTTCCATAAGGGCATGTGAAGGTAGTCTTTTCTTGATCTTGTGGATCAATGGGAATTTGAAAGTAACCCGAGAAACCATCAAGGAAACAATAGTAATCGTTCCCTGCTAATCTCTCAAGCATCTGATCCATAAAAGGTAGAGGAAAATGGTCTTTGCGGGTGGCATCATTTAACTTACGATAGTCAATACAAACACGCCACCCTGTAACCAATCGAGTTGGAATCAACTCATTTTCATCATTTGTGACAACAGTTATGCCACCCTTTTTTGGAACACAGTGAATGGGACTAACCCAAGGACTATCAGAGATGGGATAAATTAATCCTGCATCAAGAAGTTTGAGAACTTCTTGTTTGATAACATCGTGGATTTTAGGATTCACCCTTCTTTGATGTTGGACTGCTGGTTTAAAGTCATCCTCCATTAAAATCTTGTGAGTACAAAATTCAGGGTCAATACCCTTTATGTCGGAGAGTTTCCAAGCAATTGCTTGCTTGTGTGACTTTAAGACCTTTATTAGAGCAGTCTTTTCCTCATCACTTAAGTCTTTAGCAATAATGACGGGTAATTTATCATCACCCTCCAAAAATGCGTACTCAAGATGAGGCGGTAAGTCTTTGAGTTCGACCTCAGGAAATTCATCAGTTTTCTCAACTGATTTGATTTCCTCATTATGAAGTTCAACGGGAGGGAGTGGAGGAGAATTGTCCTGATTCAACAATTTCTCAAGAAGAAGAATATCTCCCTCCAGATCAATCTCAACGTTATCAATCCCCTCTAGGAATGAATCACACTTGAGAAAATCATTGATCTCTTCCAAATTGAAATCACTTCCCTCAAACGGAGTGAGAGAAGGGGAAGAATCGGAAATGACAGGTAGAGAAGATGTGGTGGTATCCCCACTCACAGAATTATGAGAATAACCAAGAAACTCTTGAGAGTACTCCTCTGAAACAATATCAATGACATCGATTCGGTTAACCGATTCAGAATCATAATTTGAGGAGTACCTCGAAGTTTGATCGAGGTTAAAGGTAACAGCTTCATGACCCACACGTAATGTGATTTCATGCTCAAATACATCTATGAGAGCACGGCCCGTTCTTAGGAATCCTCTTCCAAGAATGAGAGGAACCCTAGGATCAGCATCGAAATCAACAACCACAAAGTCAGCTGGAAAATGGAACTTTCCTACTTTCACAAATACGTCCTCAGCAATGCCAAGTGGACGAGATATTGAACGATCTGCAAGCTCAAGAGTCATGCAGGTAGGAGTAAGTTCAGGAAGAGAAAGTTTCTTCCATACTGATTTAGGCATCAGGTTGATGCTTGCACCAAGATCGGCCAAGGCATAGCATTCAACCATTCCTGGAAAGACACAAGGTAGTAGAAACCTTCCCGGATCTCCAAGCTTCTCGGGAAGCTTTTTTAAGATAACTGCTGAGCAGTTCTCATTTAATGGAGTCTTTGCCATTTCAAACAGTTTTTCCTTGTTGCTTAACAAGTGTTTGATTGTGGATGCAAACTTAGGCATCAGAATGATAGCATCCGCAAAGCTTATGTCAAAGTGTAATTCTTGAAAAATTTGGAAGAATTTATCCATTTGTTAACTAGCTTTTTCGCGGAGCTTTTGTTCATTTAAACGTGATGGGTAAGGAATAGAAGGTTTGGATTTAGGGTTCTCAACCGGGGTTTCAGGATGTTCAAAGACAACTTGAGATTTAGTCTTGGGTTTCGGGACAACTTGAGGTTGGACGTTGTTGGTACCTCCGTTATTAGTAGGAAGTACCTGGTCCTTAGTCACCTCAGGCTCACTTCCCACTACCTTGGGGGAAGAAGAAGAAGTGGTAGTGGAAATAGTGGGTCCCTCATATGAAACACCACTTCGGGTTGTGATCGCCTTTACATCGCCCTTCGGGTTGACGATCGTGTTGCTCGGAAGTTTTCCTGAGCCCGAAGGTTGATCATTTAAAGATTTTTTAATCTCAGAGATCTGGCTGACCAACAACCTGTTTGTGTCCTCTTGAGCTTTCATGAACTGCCTCAATAACTCATCAGATGATGGTTGTGGGGCTGGAATGGCTTGATGTTGATTAGGGAAATTTTGCATTCGGTTATTTTAATTATAACCTTGATGTTGAAAATTCCCTTGATTTGGATTACCATTTCCCTGAAAATGATTTCCCTGGTTGTAATTGTTTCGGTTAAAGTTTCCTTGGTGTTGGAAACCTTGATTTTGTCCAGAATTGAAATTCCCTTGGTTTTGATAACCTTGGTTCATTCGAGGTTGATTTTGGTTCCGGTTTTGCAAATTCTGGTTCTGATTAAAACCGGGTGGTCCTTGGTAGCTACTAGCTCGGTAATTTGGTTCTATTTGAGGACGGTATTGATTACCTCCCTGATTTGAAGTACCGGCTATAGCATTAACTTCAAAAGGACTACCATCGGTGGCAGTACAGTCGTAGTATGCGTGAGGGCCACCACAAGTAACACAGACTTCCACTTTCTTCACTTCAGCATGTGAAGGATTTTGTGTGAAAGTGACTTTCTTTTGGCTTGAAAGAACCAAAGCTTGAATAGCGTCCGTGAGTTTGTCAATCTTAGCATCGGTGCTAGAAGTACTCACGGGAGATGAAGTAGAAGGACCAGCACTAGCCTGAGAATGATATGGCTTTGTTCGTGCAGTACGGACCTTAGACTTATTTTCAATAATCGCTAAAGCTTCTTTGACAGTTTTGCTCAAAAAGTTGCCTCCAGAGGAGGCATTGAGAGAATCTTGGTCTGATTGGCTCACACCATTATAGAAAGTGTCGATCTGCATCAACTCGGTGAAACCATGATGAGGACATTTACGAAGCAATTCTTTGAAACGATCCCACGCGTCACTAAACGATTCATCAAATCTTTGTGTGAATTTGATGATTTCATTTTTAAGACTTGTCGTTCTAGACGGTGGAAAGAATTCGTTTACAAACTTTGTAACTAAGTCCTCCCATGTCTCAATTGAACGAGGGGGTTGTTTTTCAAGCCATATCCGGGCTTGTCCCTCGAGAGAAAATGGGAATAGAAGAAGTTTGATTGAGCTAGACGGGATGTTCATGTATTTGATGGTAGATGTAATCTTGTTAAACCATCGAATGTGAGCATGAGGATCATCCCTCTCAAAACCGTAGAATTGGCTTGAGGTTACAAGATTCAGTAACCCGGTTTTGAGCTCAAAACTCTCAGCTACAATAGCTGGAACAACAATGGCATCTCCATAACCCTCGATGGGTGCTTGGAGAAGCTCATTCATCGGCAAATCTGCCATGACGACAGGATCAGTACGTTCCTCAGATACGACTGATGGGGCAGAACGTCTACGACGTCTTCGAGGTATGTTTCCAAGCTCACGGAAAGGGCTTGATGACCTAGAAGAACGAGTGCGCATGCACTAAGACGAGTCTAAGAATCCTTTATAGTGGAGGAAACTCAGAAAAGGGGTAAGAAGATTCTTTTTGGGTTTATATTATTTTTTTGTTTTTGAAAAGTTCAAATCAAAACAAGATCGAGATAAAACGACAGTGAACTTAAACCAATAATCACAAGATAAATGGCTTCTTTGAAAAAGGTACACCACTTACAAGGATACAAAGGCAAGTTTTAATCTTTTGTTTGGGAACTTATTATGGTCGTACCCCCAGTTAGGTAGTACTCTGTCTTGGTTCTCGATGGTAGTTTTTTATCGTTGTTATTATTAAACAAAAATTCTTATTTGTATTTTTATCTTATATATATATATATAGAAACAAAAGAAAATATTTTTGTGTTTTATATGGTTTTATGGGAATTAGGAATACGATATTTTTGGTACTCGATCCGTTAAACGAATTAACTTCACAAGCGTTTTGCTTTATATATGATAAATATACAAGAGAGAGAAGATATACACAGATTGGGGTTCAAAGACACGATACTGCAAAACGTTTAAAACACGCAGCACACCTCCCCGGCAGCGGCGCCAAAATTTGATTGGCTCTAAAACAGTCAACTTAAATCAACCACGAATGTGGTCAAACAAAGTCAAACCAATTGAGAACACAATGCAATTATCCAAGGAGTATAGTTTTATCCCCGGGTCGTTTAAGTCCTAGCGAGATGTGAAATTGTGCTTTAAAAACGGCTTGTGATCAAGTGTTATTGAACAGAAAAGGGATTATGGTTTTGATTATACTAAGGAGATAAGAAAATAGCTTTAAACAAGCTATATAAACAAGAACGTGAAAACAAGTTAACTAGAAACGTATAAAAACCTAAAACGTGTACGTTTAAATTTAAATAAACGTAAACGTACGAAATAAAAAGTGAGTTTTAAGAAATAAAAAGCCTATGAATATGAAAATTAAATTTTTACAATCCTAATAATAAAAGAAAATTATTAGAAAAAGAAAATTATTTATTTGACTTATTAATTAATTATTATTAATTAAAAACTATTTAATAATTATTTAAACTAATTAAAATTCTAATAAATACTAAAAGATCAAAGAAAAATCTGAAAATTTTTCTATAAATACTTTAAAGTGACAAGAAGATAAGAAAATTATAAAAATGAAAAATACTTAATTAAAAAATTAAAAAGATAAATTCTATTAAATAGAAGCTATCACTATATTTCTATTTTTGATTTTTCTTAAGGTCTAAAAATATAATTTTATTTTTCCTAGATTAAAAATGACAAAAGAAAATTATGAAAATTGGATTTATATTTTTCTGATTAAAACTCTATTTATTATGATTTAATTACTATTTTAAATATTTTTTTAACTATTTTAAATTCTAATAAATACTAAACAAACTCAGAAAATTATGAAACTTTTTCTATAATTATCCTATGGTGACAGAAACTTATGAAAAATATAAAATCAGAAAGTGCTTAAGTAAAAAGCAGAAAAATAAGCTAAAAAGCTCAAGCTTCTTAAATAGAAGCTATCACTTTCTTAAAAGTGGTTTTTATCTAAAACTTTAAACTACAAACTTGTTTAACTACTGAAAATATGTAACTTTAATGAAGACAAAAATTTTGAAACTTAAAAATAAGCAGTTTGCAGCTTAATGAGCCAAACAGTTGAGGTTTTAAGCTTAAAATGGAAAATAAGCTCAAAATAAGCTACAAGCTTGAAACAAGGGCAAAAACAGATCTAAATAAGTTAAGTGCACAAGGAATGAGCTAAAAGAAACAATGGATTACACTCATAAGCTTACAATAAGCCAATAAGCAAATCCAATCCCAACTGAGTTAAACACTCAGGCCTGCAACTTTTTTGGAAGCAAATTAAGCTAGGGGCAAAAGCTCCTAAGCTCAAAATAAGCACTGGAATGTTGAGAGGGGCTGGTTGGGTGTTCAAAAAGCTAAAGCTTGACCTGTGGGATCCACTGGTAAGCTTGTGATGAGCTTATAAAAAGTTGACCAAATACTGAGAACTCAGTACATACTGAGAAATGGGACAAACTTAGGACTGAGTGCAGCCCTATTAAATAAGCTAGGAATTGAAAGATTATTGCTGGAACTAAAAGGTGGGTTGATAAGCTTCACAAAGAACCAATTATCACAAGCTAAGTCCAAGTATTGAAGCTTATACAAGCTTATGAAAGTCTGACTTTTCTGGGTGCACAGGGCAAATTTTGACTTATGCAGTAAAACTAATTATTTGACTTTGGTGAACTTTAATCCTAATCTACTCACTGATTATGATGTTCTAAGCTAGATTAAGATGAGATTAAGCTACTATAACAAGAATTGAGCAACTTTGATGAGATTTGGAATCCAAAATCCTAACAGTGAGTTGAAATGATCCTTTGAAGAGTGATTTTGATTTTTCACTTAATAATGGTTTGTTTTTATGGTTGTTCTGAGTTTCTATGACCTATAGTGACTTGTGAGAACCAAAAGCAACAACAAATAACAACTTGCACACAGAGAATCAACTAAATCCAAACAACCTGTTAACTGATCCAACTTCTGATTTTCAAAACAACTGAGAGATTTACACTAAAACACTGATTTCAAATACTTATATATGATTATAATAGACCAATTAAACTTGAAAATCCAGAGATAGCACCAATAAACACAGAAATGGACAACTTGCTATTATGACTGATATGATGGGATTTTAGCAATTATCAAAATCAATGAACAAGCTATCTAATTTAAGCTATATTATGACTTAATAACACCACAGAGACTTGAAATCACAAAGATTTAAACACCAAACTAGCTTACACAGTAAAATGCAATATTAAAGAGATTTGAGCTTACAAGATGCTTCCAGCTAAAAACCAAGAACAAGGACCTTAAATCACACCTATGGGCTTTCCACAAAGCCTCTAACCCAAGGGCAATCCAGAATTTCCCTTGCTCCAGCCATCTTCATCATAAAACCTGAGCTTTGACTTTTGTTGACCTGTTTTTGTATTTTTGATTTTCTTATTACTAACTGATTTTAAGGATTACTAATAGCTTTTATAAGCTATATAGGAGCTTATGTGGGCTTATGAGTCCAGAAACAATGCTAAGAACAACATTCACACTATATGAGATTTTTGAACATGAAATTTGCATTAACTGAAATTGATTGTTACACTGAAATTAAAACTTACAATAGATTTAGTACATACTGATAACACTAATAAAAGTGATTGAAAGCTTAACTTAACACTGGAATTTGAAAAATATTAAAAACGACCTAAATAAATAAAATTACACTAGATAATCTATTACATTGCCTCTCCTCTATTCTTTATAGTCTTTTATCTCATTGTCGACATCTCTGAGTACTTCCCACCACCTTTTGACCTTTGATTTAATCAATTTCATCACAATCGTCCATTTGGCATTTTTGGCGCCAAAACATACACAAGTAGCTTGAGCAGGTTATTTCAATTAAGGAATTTTGGAGATATGTGGAGGTGGAGGGGAGAGATTAGTGACTGGGGTGATGAGGTGGAGGTGAAAGGTGGCCAAAAACCACCTGGTTTCAGGTATGGTGGTTTTGGCGGGGTTGTGTGAAAGGGAAGATGGGTTTGACCAGGGTCAAACCTGGTTTTAGTTATTTAAGTTGGGATTGGGCCGGGTTAAAGGTTTTGGTGGTTGGGCTGGGTTGTTTTTATTTTGGGTTGGGTTTAGGATTAGATAATATTGGGATGGGGTGTTTTTATTTAAGGGGTCCGGTTTGGATTTGGTTTTAGTAACAAGGACCATTTTGTAATTTTTGGATTTTGAGGGACTGAAGTTGTAACTTTACCAAAGTATCATAAGGAACCAATCTTGCCATATTATAATAACCCAAGGACCATAAATGCATTTTCTCCAATTTAGAATACCCGGGGACCAAATATGACATTTTTCAAAAGTTTAGGGTCCTCTTTGTAATTTTTGCCCAAACAATCATTCAAGGACCAAATTTGACAATTAAGATTATTTTAGGGACCTTGAATGATAAAATTCCACTTTTTTAGATTCTAGGGACTAGATTTGCAAATTTATGAAAGTTCAGGGACTAAAATGCAAATTATGCCATTTATTGTTTGTTTTTCCCTGAAACTTATAAAAACACAGTCAGATGATATTTTTATACATTTTTAGACTTTTTAAAGTGTTTTTGACTGTTTCTGTAGCCTAAATGTGAAAGAAATGATGAGTATTTGCATACTCATCAGGTACTAAACAAGTAAAATTTGTAATGCCTGAAATGTCTAAGTCTGAAGGTGACGGCACCACTAAAGGTACAGACGGCACCACTAAATTTAGTGGTACCATGGTACCGTCTGGTGCTGAAGACAAAACTGGATCAATTCTGAAAAATAACTTAAGTCCTAAACCAAGTCACGTAGTTGTAAATAGTACTAGAGTGTCTACACCAAGTAAAGAGGAAGCCAAAGGCTTTTACAAACCATTGTCATCTCCCAAACATGGATTTGTAAAGCGTGACACTAGGTCGACTACTCCTCCACCTAGAAAAATAAATTCTCCCAAACCTCGTTCTAGAACTCCTCTACCGAGAGGTAACTTTAGAAGACAAAATCATCCAAGTAACTTTCCCGTAACTTGGAATGATCGTCCACCACAAAGTTACTTACCATGGGAAATGTGTCCTCCATTTTCACATCCTAAACTAACGCAACAAATGCGTAGGATGTTTGACTCTAACAATTTTGGAACCATGAGATATTGGGGACCAGATGTTTGAACTTCTGTTTTGCTAGGAAAACAAGACTGTAAATAAATTTTGGAAGTCTAATAAATGGAGTATGATTTGTGATCAAACAAATCTTGCGACGAAATAATCAAGTCGTGTCTCATTTGCTTAACATTCAACAAAGGTACTCTAATCTTCTAAGTTTTAAGGGCAACACCTCAGGCTCAGGTACGCTTCTTTAAAACACCTTTTGTTGGTAGAAATGATAAGCATGCAGTAGTGTTAGAGTCTAACATAGTAGGCACTGTCATAAAGAAACAAAAATTCACGATCCATCATGACGAACTCAACTTGTCCAGAAATATACGATGATCGCTTTAAGATCATGCGTGACAAGTTTGAAACAAAAATGATGAGTGAATTAAGTTTCTTTCCTAGCCCGTAGATAACTCAACCTAAAGAAAGTATCCCCATAAACTTTAGTGTATATATATATATATATATATATATATATATATATATATATATATATATATATATATATATATATATATATATATATATATATATATATATATATATATATATATATATATATATCAGATACTTAGCTTATATTAATTATAATTAATACTAACGCCCATATCCACAAATACGAATCTCACAAGAGACGATGAAGGTGAGTGAGTGGATATCACTAGGTTAGGGGCATAATAGGTAAAGTAGTTTACCTAACGGCAAGTAGGTCCATTATCATGAATAAGTATTTGGCTTTGTGCCCACTTGTAAGAAGTGCCCCAAGACTTCTTACATCAAAGTGTTTGATGTATCATCCGATACATTAAAAATACTACACACTTGAGATTACAATATCTCAAGGAGATTGGTGTAGAAAATGTTTCTATATCAAACTCTGATAATGAGAGAGTTAAAGTGGATTGAAACATAGAGAGTAATGTTTGTACCTTCATAGGTTATTAACAAGCTTCTTGGTTCCCCAAGAAACAAACTACTCTTGTTGTCTCCACGACCGAAGCCGAGTACGTAAGCGCCGAAAAGGCATGACAACAAACACTATGGATGAGACAACTCCCTATGAAGAGTAGCAGTCAAGATGCCATTAGACTTGACCGGGAACCCTATAGCTTGCTCATGAACGAAGCTCGTCGAAGTACGTCATCTCCTCCGTCGCGATAAGGTCGGAAGAGAAATCTTTTCTTTGAAAAGTCTCTCTTGAAAGACAACATCGTCAATACTCTAACCAATACGTTCTCGTCACTCCTCTTATGACTATCTGAATATTTCTTCGAAAATATTAAAAGTCATCTTTTATTTCTCGTCACATGACTTTTTAATATTTCATTGGAAATATTAACGTCATTTCTCACGTCTCGTCATATGACTTCTTAAGTCATTCCTCTCATCCCGCTCATGACTATTTCAATATTTCAATGGAAATATTAAAGTCATCCGTCACGTCATACCTTATAACCTTTCATCCCTCCTATGACCTCTCAAAAGTTTCGCGGGAAATATTGAAGTCATTCTCTACAAATCGCCCATGACTTTTTAAGTCATCTCTCTCACTCGTCACATGACTTTCAGAAATTTCTCTAGAAATTCTAAGTCATTCCCTTACAACTCTTCACATGACTCTTGAATATTTCACTTGAAGTATTGAGTCATTCCTTGCGTCTCGTATTCCGACTAATTAAATATTTCATGGGAAATATTATAGTCATCCACTAAATCACTACTCATGACCTCTACTCATTTCACGGGAAATATTAGAAGTCAATCCTCATCTAATGACAACTTAGTCAATTTCCTTGGAAACACTAAGGTCATTCCTTGTCACCCCTCCTAATCGTTTTTGTCAAAAAGTTTATTAGGTATAAACTTTTTCCTCGTGTCAAAAAGTCTTACTAAATAAGTAAGATTAATCAGCCAAAAGTCAAAACAGAAGAAAAATGGCACAATTAGATACATGGCTCCACTAAATAGACACGGCTCCACTAATGTTTAGTGGAACCGTGGTGCCGTGCATCTGAAAAACGCGCCTATTCCTCTTTTCTTCTGCACAGCCTTTTTCAAACAAACCCAAAACCATTCCCTCTTGCTGTCAAAACCGAACCTAAACACCCAAATTCAATTAAGCTCTTGCAAATCAAGATTGAGGCATTGGAATCAACAAATCTTAATCACAACAACACTAATTGTAAGTAAATCATTCTTAATTTCTTTCAATATGAGTCTAGGGTTTGTTCTTGAGTTTAAAATCAAATTGGGGATTTTCTAATTCTGTTAAACTTTTGTGAAATTAAGACTAGGATTAGACAATGTAGCGTTCACATGATTCCCTAAACCTAGGATTTTCATAAACCCATTTATGTTGCAAAACCTAGTCCGAATCTAATCACTAAAATCGGATTATGATTGATTATTTGTAGTGAAATCATGTTTAGGATGATTAAAATTGGTTTAGGAACGATTTACATTGAAGCTTTTCAAACTTAAGCGTTTTGGCGCCACATTGAGGCGTTTGCCAAACACCCCAATTCCATCATTTTTCGAAAAACTTCACAAGTCTAGGATCATGAAACCTTTTTCATGCATTGTTGATGCAAACTAAAAACGTTTTTGCATGCATACATGAACTCTCAAATATGGATCGACCTACATAATTAATATGTATTATTCGACATATTTGATTGAGCAAAAGTGAAGTTAGGAGGGTTTGGGTAATCTCATTAGGTTTATTTTAGAGTCGAGATTACCGCACCTCCACATCGTTTGCATTTAGGCACACACACACAGTCAAAATGTGATCACTAAAATGAAACAAATTAACATGCAAAATATTATATTTTTGTAGGTGACAATGCCTCGTAATGATTATCAAGACACCAAACCCTACATTCCCCGTCTTGTAGACGATCCAAACATCCCCATTGAACAAAAAGCATATCTTGCTAAAGTCCAAGATTGATATATACACGAAGGTCGTGTAGTCGATGCTCATTACGTTCTCTTGGATAACATCCAAGTTTGTTTCCCCACTATTGACTTTGATTGTTTATACAAAATAAACAATCAAATTTGTCCTCGTTTTGTCCTCGAGTTTTATAGTCGAGTCCGTACCTTCACTGATGTGGATGGTAATGTCTTCCTTGATTTTTGGATCCAAAACCAAAATATCATCCTGTCCGTCTCCGAGATTGGTGAAATTCTCGGTGTTCCCTCGTATGGTCAGTGTGCATACACTGAAGACCATTCCCTCGAATCTCTCTTCTACAATCAAGAAATTCAAGGTACTTATCGTACCGAACTCCCCGACCTCGAGTCCATCAAAAGTGTCATCCAAACACCTCGAGTCGTCCACACGTACCAAAAATGTGATGGTTCCATTGTCCACCTTGACCCCAACCGCATCTACCTCAAAGAGCTTCTTCTCGACCTTAGAAGTTGGGAACTCCTTCTACGTGAAAACGTGTTGAGCCTTGTGGGCAACCGTGATCACGTCTCGACGAGTCTCGTCCACATGCTCTACTGTCTTAGTATCGAGGAACCATATAACCTCGCATACTATATGGTCAAACGGATGGCCAATATTCATAGTCGTTCGGATAAGCTCATGCCATATGGTATGTTGCTTACTCGTCTTTTCAACTGGGTCATGGAAACTTTTCCTAATCTCCGTAGTGTCGACTATGTCCTAGTCAATCCGGTCATGAAACCTCTTGGTGGACCACAACGTCGCACAAAGCAACGTAAGGACAAAGGGTCCAAACGTGGTCGTAAATCCACTTCCGATATTCCCCTCTCTTCCTCCTCCTTCGGTCATGGTTCGACGTCTCAACCTATGGATGAGGATGATGATGAGGTGAACGAAGAAGGAACGTCTCGTCCTAATACTCCCTCTCCCGACACCTTCTTTCGTAACATTGACACCTCATCTTTCACACAAACTTCCAATGTTGAATTCGGACAAACCAACTTATCCACGATGATGAGAAGGCAAACAACCATGTACAATCGACAAGTCTCAATGCATGAGCAAACAATTGGGGGGTTCAAGTCCATTGGCAAGGTGATCAAAGGGCTTAGGAACAAGATTAAAAAGTTGGGGAAGAGAAGAGACTAGATAGTATTAGCTTAAGTAGTACTATTAACTTAAGTATTATTAAGCTATTATAAATAAAGCCATGGCAATGTCTATTTAACATAAACTAGCTTGACTTTCCTTAACATTCACTACTTGAAATTGGTTACTTTTATTAGTTAATCAATCTTGATATTTTATGAGCTTTGTGTAGTTCATAAATTTCTTATTACATGCACTAGATGTTAAAATTGCTTGAACTCATGCATGCTTAATAGTTACCTAAATACATAGATGATCACACGATCATGTTAGTTGCTAGTTGAAACTAGCTTTAGGAATTCTATGTGTTTAGTGGTTTGAGGCCTTGAGATTTGCAGCCAATAGATTCCCCAGAAATTTCCCCATTTAGGCTGCCTAAAACCAGCAGACCTGGAAAGAAGGTCAAATGGAGGCCACAGCTCCACTAAATAGGGGACGGATCCGCTAAATTTAGTGGTGCCGTGGTGCCTTTAGTGGTACCGTGCCTCTGGAGGACGAAAATTTAAATTTTCTTCCACTTTTTGACTTTCTTTCCTTGAAAATCTGCAAACATAACCTGATTCCCATGCACCCAAATCCCAAAATCTAACATCCTTTTCAACCTTGCATGTCTTTGATTTGGCTATTTAAGCTAACATCATGCATTGCAATCCTTACACCTTCACACTCACCATACAACCATCATGTCTTCCACCATTGCTTCAACCTCACACAAAAACAAGAAACCAAGATTCAACATCAAACCAACCAATCAAACCACTCTTATTGATCAATGGATCAAAAGTGTTCACACACCACAAACCTCAACCAAACCTTCCAATGAGATGATTCTCATTGATCTAACATTGGATGATGATGATGAAGCCCACACACCCATAACCTCTACCAAATCATCATCTTCCTTCACTACACCCCAAGCTCCATCCAAGGCAACCTCAATCAAACCCACATCTTCATCCTCTACAACCATTAGAACCAACTCACATTCACCTCAACCAAGTCCCATTCACCCACTAGCCTTAACACTCAACTCATCACCATCAACTTCACTTGAAGTTGGAACTAACACATCATCCTCATCACCCTCACCATCACCACAACCTCTAGCTCTTACCCTAACCTTATCACCAATCACTCCCTTTGAGTTTGGGAGCAACACATCATCATCTTCCCTATCACCATCACCTCAACCTTTAATGGGTCATCCCATCATTTATCCCCTACACTCACATACCTTGAGTTGTAGTTGTTGCCACCATAACCAAAACCTCATCATGAACCTTAGAGAAGAATTGAGTCTTCAATTCTCATACCTAGAGCACCTACTCACACCACAAATGGGACCCATCATCCTTCCACCTCCTCCACCACACCATAGCCCAAACTAAACATGGTTATGTTTAGTCTTCCCAATAAATACTTAGGAACCCTTTTGAAGTTGGAAGCAAATCTTGAAGCCTCATACTACTATTGATGTTTATGTGTCTTCTTGTTATTTAAATTTGCTTTCTTGTTGTAGTCATACTCATGTATGACGCCTATTTTATTTTTATGTAATGCGCTTTAATATGATTGTTCATGACTATTTTGTGTGTGTGGTTGAATATTTGTCAAATGTGCTACTTGTTAGATATTGTATATGTGTCATCTAACTTTGTTTTGTAGCATACACCATTGCTCGATTCCTTGGTGCTCTCCAAATGAGGGGGAGTATACATCAAGGGGGAGCCTTTGTCACCTTTTTGATTCGACAAAAAGGGGGAGAAATGGGAGTAAACTCATTAAAAACTTGTTAAAACTAATTTTAACTTAAAATGAGTTTATATTTTGTCATCATCAAAAAGGGGGAGATTGCTGATGCAAATAATGTTCTAAAAACGTTATTTATATCTTTCGATTACTTCACGTTTTGAGGATGACAAAATGTGAATTCACGTTACGTTAAAATTAACGTAAACAAGTTTTTAATCGGAAGATCCCGTTTCTACGCAAATCACTCTAGAACAAATTTACAACTTGACAAATGATCAAAGAAGTGAATTTGTGTTTTAAGACTTCACATTTTAATGTGACAAAACATTTTTTTTTCAAAAATACACATGACAAATTATTTTTGAATTATTAAGAAATGTTTTAATGGAAAAATAAGTTTGAAAATCACAACAGCTATTTTTGCCCCCAAAATCAGCTCCAAACTTCCCCAAATAAGTTTTCACCAGAAAAGACAAAATTTGGAGCGTCCTTGTCTGGGACGGCTCCACGGTTCCACTAAATTTAGTGGAGCCGTCCGTACAAAATTTTCTGTAACGTTCAGATTTTTCTTGCCTATAAGGGGGGACGGAGTGGTCACCAGTTTACCAACTTTTGCCAAATTGCCACATCATCATCTACCAATCACAACCTTCCAACTCAAAGTTTACCAAACTTTACCAAAATGGTGGCGGCGGTCACCAAAGTTTACCAAATCCAAATTTTCCACATCACATTTTTTTTAATAAATATAATCCAACAAAAAATATATAAAATTAAAACACAACATTTTATTAATAACAAAAAAAAAAAACATTACATAATACTTAAAAATAAACAAACCATTACATAATACTTAAAAAAAAAAAGCACTAATCGTCATTGAGGTATGGCAAGTCTTGAGCGGCCACGTACTCCGTGAGATCATACCGAAGACGATGATGGACGTGTTCGTCTAGTAACTCGCCTAGGACATTATCATCAAACACTGGCTGTACCGGCTCATCCATTATATGAACCGGTGAGATTGCTCGCCCGTCGCCTTTTATGATCATATTATGTCGTGTGCCGTCGGCCTACGTAGATACTCTCGACCGTACAACTGAATGATGGCGTCACAAAAATGACCAAGAGTATCACGTGACGTTCTTGCCGCCATACACAAATACTCGTCATACTCGTCAGGGGGATTGCCGGTTGCGAGTTGCTTAACGGCCGAAACACATTTTTGTATGGCCGTGAAACTTTTTTTCCCCCGCGCATCATAACCTTCTTGAAAATACGGTTATCTCTCTTCAATGTCGGATACTATTTTTAAGAACATGCTTTTATTCATTCGGAATTTTTTCCGAAAATAAACCTCGCCATACTTTGGTTCCTCAACGAACCAATCATTAAGAAGAGTTTCAAGTCCAACGTCCCGATGACGATCTAAAGATTGACGGGGCTGAAAACTAGAGCTCGCCGTGTCTTGAAGATGTTCAACGGCGGATAACATAAATTGAAGCGAGGTACAATGAGTTTCGTCGGACGAAGTTGGGAAAACGTATTCGGATTCGGGTGAGGAATCGGAAGACATTTTTTGGTAAAAGGGTGTTAGAGTTTTTGTGATTTTTAGTAAAAAATGGTGATATTTGAATGTATATATTGTTGGAGTGTTGTATATATAGTTGGAATGAAAAAAAAAAAAGGGAATTTTTTTTTTTTTAATTAAGAGGCCAAACGGCCACATTTTTTAAATTTTGGCCGTTACTCATTTGAAAACACTCGGCAAATGTAGCCGAAAATCCCATCTTCCTAGCCTTTGTCGAATTTCGCCGAACATCGGCATTGGTTTTGCCGAATCTTACCGAGTTTTGCCGAGCATATGCCGACTCCACTCCCTCCCCTCTAAAAACCAACCCCATTCACAGTTTTTAGGCACCCTTTCACACAGAAAAACTTCTGAGTTTAAACCTCTCACAACTTTCTTTTCTTTTGATCATTTAGATTAGTTTTCTTTTGTTTTGAGAGTGATCCAATCATCCACCAAGAGATCCTTTCATTCCTCTTCATTAGCAAGAGAAGAACGCAAGTATCCAAGTTGATACAAGGTGTTATCATTCCTCTTCATTTGTAAGAGAAGAACTCAAGGTATTCAAGAAGATACAAGAGTTATAGTTGTTAGGTTTTTGTAACATTTGTTACAACCTTGTTTTATCATAGCATACTTCAAGTTTATTTATCTTTGGTGAGTGAGAGTGAAGATCAAGTGTGATCTTAAAAGAGATAGTGAACATCTCTTGAAGCCATTGGGCTTGTGTGATTGATCAAGAAGATCAAGGGTCGATAGGATAGAGTTTGTTGAGTGTGTGTTGATCATTGTGATCGTGTTGAGATCTTGGTGATCTCTTGTAGCCATTGGGCTTGAGTGATTGGTCACGTAAACCTTGGTAGATTGGTGCTAGCTAAGTTTAGCACTCGACATCTAGCTTAGTGTCGGTAATAGGATAAGCGATGTGTACGGTTTTCTCCGCCTGAAGGGAGGTTGTTGACATAGTGTTAGAAACTCTTGAGTGTGGTACTCGGGGAGTGGAGTAGGGCGGAAGAGACTTCGTAGCCGAACCAATATAAATCCTTTGTCTCGGTTTGATCTTTCCAACTCTACTCTTTACTTTTATTATTTAGCATTAGTTAGTTTAGTGTGTAGTTCATATTGGTTTTGATTGATTACACATAGAGTTCGAATCCAAGTTTCCAATAGCAAACTTTTAAAACAAGATTTTTAAAAAGAATTTAAAACCGGTAAACTATTCAACCCCCCTTCTAGTTTCCCACAGTACCGACGACATGTCGTCGGTATTTATTTAGGTCAAAATTTTGACTTTCCCCGCGTGTGAATAATAGCGAATAATTGGGCGGGGTTTTTCCCGCCTTTATGACGCCGACGACATGTCGACGGTATTTTATGGTTATACATAAAATCTTATCCTCTTTAATATCCAATAATTGATAAACCGTATCCCCACCTTATATTCTCTCCCTCTCTCTCACAACATCAACAACATAAACTCCTTCATCCCCCATCACCTCAGATCAGATCTTCACAGCCTCTTATAACCAACCTCACAACATCTTATCCTCAAAATCACTCAACCTGAGATGCAGCGATATAATCCTTTTATGTGTAATTGTGGAGCAGGAAATATAAAAAAAAGAACATCACATAAACCAGATACATTTGGATTGGAATATTATGCATGTCCTCTTTCGAAGGTGAACAATTATACATTTCTTATTTATGTAAATATACAAACAATCATATAATTACATTATTTATGTGACAGCCAAGAGAAAAAGGTCATGGATGTGGCTATTTTAGGTGGAAGAGTGACTTTGATGAGCAGTTACGACTAACTTCTTCTGCTTCAACTTCTCACAGTTCTGGATCTACACCAACAGGGTGCTTAAACTGTAATGAAAAAGATCATAGGATAAACATGTCGGAGGCATAAAAGCAGGTGCTAGAGACAAGAGTAAGGATGCTGGAGGCAAGACTTGAAATGGCAACGAATCATGACGGCCCCTACCACGCATGTCAATCGGCTGCAATACTCCGTGAGCTGTTAGGTGACATAGACAATCTTCATATGTAATGTTGTTGTTGTTGTTGATGAGACGAAAAGTGTACCGCTTTTAGGGGGTCATTTAAGCCCTAATTCGTGATTATTTGATCAAATATTGCCCTAAATCGTTCCTTTTGTCATTTTAGGTACTTTGGAGAAGAAATCTGGAAAAGGAAGCATTTTGGACATTTTTGGAGCGAAAAGTGAAGAAAACGGCAAAGTCTCCAAAATCAAGCAGGAAACAGAGCTTGACGGCGTCACGCTTTGTAGGTGACGGCGTCACGTACTGGCAAAAGGATGAATATGAATTTACACGTGACGCGCCAGAAGGTTTTGTGGAATTAAAGGGTGACGGCGTCACGTGTTAATGGATGTAGGCCGTCAAGTGTTAAGTTAAAGAGAGACGGGCCAGAGGATTTTTGAAGGTGACGGCGTTAGGATCATAGACCTGACGACGTCAGATGATATAGAGTGACGGCGTCAAAGTATTCTTACACGAGAAGGAACCTTAGTGAAACCGCCACAAGTTAATCAAGACAATCACAACTCGCGCGCGGAGTAGCTGTTACTGTTTTGGCCATAAAATCCTCATACGAACTCGGATTTAGGTGATTCAAAAGGCCACGGATTCGGGACGAAGAAATCTACAATTTGGTGAAAAAGGGGATCTGACGCCGTCAAGTGTATGGGCTGACGCCATCAGATCGGGCCGACAGAAAGTTACCTATAAATATAACCTTATAACTTCATTTTTTGTAAGCCCTAAACCCTAAGTCCGATTCTAGGGTTTAGGTAGGTGTTTTTCCAGCAACTTAGAGGGTTTCAATCACTTCATAAACATCAAATATTGGTTTGTTGATTCTAACTTAATTATGTCTTTCATTATTATGGTTGTTTGCCCTTCATTGATCATGCTTTGCTAATTCACCTTGTGTCTACTTATGATTGTGTGAAACTTGTATATAATTAATTAGATCTTATTGATTCCTTGTTGATGTATGGGTCTATCGTCATCAATAAAGGTGTGACACTTCAATAGATCTTATTGGTTTAGCTTATAATTCTTGTTTCCTATTGTCTCTTGTTTGATTGGGTGATATCGATGTTAGGCTTAAGAAAACTGGCTAACCTCCTATACGGTAACTTGCTTGAACGTCTTAAGAAACATGAACCAATGCGTACTAGGTTTATTTGGTTGTATTTAATGCATGAGTGAATTCTAGTGATCCCATGTTAGGAGCTTCTTAGTCGGCTCGACATAGGAGTGAAGTAGGAGCTTATAGAGTTGGGGAAGTACGTACGCCACCCCGCGAATGGTATTAAGGAATACAACCCGTCAATTAAAACAAGGTTACAATTCAATAGGTAGAATTGGATAGCTAGCAAGGAGTAATACATCATAGGTAGACATGCTTCACTTCCCTTGTAGAACCCTAGTTTACTTTTCTGCACATTAGTTTAATTAGTAGCTTTTGGGTTAGTTGATTAGCAACTAATTCCGCCCACTCCTTCAAACCAGAGATTTTACTTGCTTTTCATAAAATATAAAAATACAAAAAGAATCATCCCTCACCTCTAGACCTAGTAGATAAATTTCAATCCTAACGAACACTATTCTTTGAGTTGAACGATCAATCCCCCGGTACTTGCCACTTCACTATACTACATCGGTCAGGTACACTGCCTGGTGGGGATTGCAAACTTCTCAAGATCCCTTGAGAGGTAAAACCTGTTGTAAGGTCGCAAAACCACGCATCAAGTTTTTGGCGCCGCAGCCCGGGGAGTAGTTATTGCTTAGGTTGAAATTTATTTTTATTTGGTCTACTCATTAGATTCCTATCTAGTGAGATTTTTATTTTCTTTTTATTAGCTTTCTAGTAGTCAATCTTTTCTTTGTGTCTTTGTTCGTAAAAACCTTTCCATTGACTCTTCCGTTCACCAATATGGAGTACGCGAACCCACCATACTACCGACCACGAAATCCATTTGCCCCTAATGACATCTTGATGTTCAACCAATATCGAGATGAACCCATATATGATGCATGGACTCGTTTTAAAAACTTACTCCGAATAGTCCCTCATCATAGCTTCGATTTAGCATCCCTAACCCAAATCTTTTACGATCGTGTCGACCGATATGACCAAATGTGCATTAACGATTTTGCCAATAGGGACCTTAGGGAATTAAATGCTGAAGATGCGTGGTTTTGCAACCTTACAACAGGTTTTACCTCTCGAGGGATCTCAAGAGGCTTACAACCCCACCAGGCAGTGTACCTGACCGATGTAGTATAGTGTAGTGGTAAGTACGGGGGATTGATCGTTCTCCACAGGGAATAGTGTTCGTTAGGTATGAAAAATTACTCTAATAGGTCTAAGGGTGAGAGAAGATTCTTTTTATGTTTTTATATTTTTTTAAGAAAGCAAGTAAAATCTCGGGTTTGAAAGAGTGGGCGGAATTGGTTGCTAGTCAACTAACCCAAATTACTACGAATGCAAATAAAATAAAATAACAGAAAATGAAAATGTTGGTGAAAACTTATGTGGAGGGAAATGTGTTTACTTAGATTTCCTTACTCCCTAACTATCTTTTACCGGTTGATTAGTGTGTATTAGTTGCGTGGATGACGGGTGTATTCCTTAATACCATTCGTGGGGTGGCGTACGTACTTCCCCAACTCTACAAGCTCCTACTTCACTCCTATGTCGAGCCGGCTAGGAAGCTCCTAACATGGGATCACTAGAATTCGCTTGTGCATTAAATACAACCATAAAAACCTTTAGTACGCATTGGTTCATGTTTCTTAAGACGTTCAAGCAAGTTACCGAATAGGAAGTTAGCCAGTTTTCTTAAGCCTAACATAGATGAACAATCATCCAATACAACTAACAACACACTAATAACCAATAATCAATAGCTAGGTTTCATTAGATCTAAGCAAACACAAGATAAATCTAGCCTAACATGTTAAACAAAAGACAAGAATAAGATAGAATCAAACAACACATAGACATATTGAATGATTAATTGATAACTTATCTTCAATGTAACATGGAAGATCTCAAGGCAAAAAGCCTTGAAAGAGCTGCCAAATTCGTCCTAGGGTTTTCACACACAAAGTTCCCAATAAGTTTCACACTAATGACAAAGAATTGCAAAACTATATATAGATTTTTGGATCTGACGGCGTCACGTTATGGAGTGTGACGCCGTCACCTCGCCGCTTTTAGGGTTCTCGGATGACCATCTTGACGCCGTCCCTCTTTAATTCTCCAAAATCCGTTCTGGCCTATCATGGCTTGACGCCCTCAGACTTTGAACGTGACGCCGTCCCTCTTTGAATTATAACGTGACGACCTTGATCAAATTAAAGCGTGACGCCGTCAGAATTCCCATGCAATTTTCTCTGGCTTATCATGAGTAAATTTCACATCCACCACTTTTGCCAAGCCATGACGCCGTCCAGGGTTAATTGTGACGCCGTCAAAGGTAACTTTCAGCCGATTTTTGAGACTTTGCCGTTTTCTTCACTTTTATGCTCCAAAAACGTCCAAAATGCCTCCTTTTCCAGATTTCTCCTCAAAAGTACCTAAAATGACAAAAGGAACGATTTAGGGCGATATTTGATCAAATAAATACGATTTAGGGCTTAAATGACCCCTTAAAAGCGGTACACTTTTCGCTTCATCAAATACCCTTACACTTGAGATTTGCTTGTCCTCAAGCAAATGCGCTTTTATTCTAATCAAAATACACGTTAGGGGTCATTTAATGCTAACATAAAAGTAATTACAACAAATAGTCGTTCCACTTTAATCATAATAAGCACGGAGATTATAAACTAGCACCTCACAAGTAGTGTTTAGATACTCACATCTCTCAAGTGTCATCAAAATAAATCTCATAAATGAAAACGGATAATATCTCTCACTACCTGTCATAGCAAATAGATTACCATAGGCTTGGGAAAGGATCGAAAACCTCCTCCACTAGGCGTAAGCACCTAAGATAAACTATCAAAGAGGGCTTTTAAATGGGTTATAACGTTAGGTGTAGGGAAAAGGAAAACACGGTTTTGTTGGATAAAGGATATTTTACTGGTGGCGAGTTAAAGATCTTGATCAATTACATGTACTATACAATGTTGCTAAGCCAAGACTCGACTCAATCTTAAGCTAAAAACAAAATAACAAAAACATAAACATAAAATAAAACGGGATGGTAGTCCGTATGTTTTTTCTACTTTTCTTTTTCTCATTTTTTTGTATTTTTCTTGATTTTTTTTTTCTTTTTTTTTTTTTTTTTTTTTTTTTGCATACATTCTTACCCTACCATCCAAAATAATACATCATAGGGGCATTGCATTCCCCTTACACTTGAACTTTTACATAACTTTACAAATTACTATTCTAATGACTCGAATTAAGATAATTGAAAAACTTGGAATACTTTTAAAATGTTTAGCACATATGGGGGTAATAAATGATGTTCTTCCCCATTACTCCATTACACTAGTACTTTACCCATGAGTCCCAATCGTCCCAAAACAATATGTACAAGGATATGACTCGACTTAGCAACCATGTAATCAATTAGATAATTAACTTGGGTTTAAACAAATGTTGTCACAATAATGCACTAAAAATGAGTGCATACAAGGTTGGCTAAGGCGATTTGGGTGTACATTTTAGTGGGGTGTAACAAATTCTTCCTTTAAGTAAAATGCTTAAAGGTCGAAACGAAAAGATAGGCTCTAAGGGGTGTACTAGGGGTATCGTGTACCAAAAATGGGTACAACGCAAAGGGTGTGGGAGAATTACTTGACCAATGTAGCCAATGTAATTATAACAAAAACACAGGTGTAAAACAATGGGTTAATCCTAATGCCTCTTATCATGTAGTAAATCTAACTACACGAATGTAGTCTCACTTGTGGCCTCGGAATGGTCCTAACGCAAGTTCTAGAATCTAAGTGCTACCGGTACACACATCATAGCATAAATGCTTTTCCTACCAATTCTAGGGGCGAACCTCACATATTTGGGGTGGAAAATTTTTTAGTGGTACGGTTTTTGTGCTAGTCATATAACTCCTATCCATGAGACGCTCATTAAGATCAAAGTTTCACTCCTATATGTTGTAAAAAATTTTAAATTTGGCACTAAAATTACCCTAACAGGTATTTCTCTTAGTTTTATTACACATCTACCATTAAACAAACAAAAATCAAGCGCAATTGTATTCTCTAAAAATCGTACTTTTACCCCCCCCCCCCTCTTACACTTAAGATGAACATTGTCCCCAATGTTCAAATAACAAGATGTAAAAGAATAAAGTAAAAGAATGAAATCAAATACTCCCCTGATTCGCTTGGTGGATAATGAAATAACACGGTTAGATCTTCTTCCAAAGAGAATGTAAAAGCTTCATGACTAATGCATCGCCAAAAGCTTGATCCAAAACATTTCCTTGTCCAAAATAACCTGTTAAACCTGAGAAAACAAACACGAAAACCTGCATAACATCGGCGGGATAAATCTATATATAAGGATATAATGCTTGTGGAATGATAATTTTGCAGATTCCTGGAGATTATAAGTTATAGATTTAATAAAAACTTTTTATGAAAACAAAACTTTCAAAAATTTTCAGAAAATTAAACCTGACGCCGTCAGGTTGTAACTCCTGACGCCGTCAGAAACAATCTGACAGAATTCTCATGTTACGTTTCCGGAAAAAATTTTGGAAAAACCTATACCTTACTTCCTGGAAATCCTGCAAAACATCATTATGACTCGATACAAGCATTTGACTCAAACAAACACTAATATGTATGTTAATTTATTATTATTACGATTCATGTTCATTTGTGTTCTAATAAACCGATTTAGATTTCCCTTACACTTAACTTTTGCAAAATACCTTTATATGTAGTTAAGACGAAGTTAAAAACAACATAAAGCATTTTCACAAATTACTTTTGAACATGAACCAATAATAATAAAATTTAACACACATACGGAAGCAAATAAAATCAAACAAACAAATAATTAAACACACAAAGCAAATAAAGCTTGGGTTGCCTCCCAAGAAGCGCTTTTCTTTATTAACGAGTCTTGTAGCTAGACTCAAAGTCACGCTACCCTATGTAAGTAAGCTCGTCATCGAGGACGTCTTTAGGGTTAAGCTTGGATTGAAGTTTTCTATTGGTCCGCTTAGTATGATATATCTTTTCAAACTTCTCTCCATCCGGGTCATACAATGTCATCTTAATATGCCATGACCCATCTCCATCTTTGGGTGGTTTGTCCCAATCCCACTTATGATCAACGTCCTCACAATTCCACTTATTCATCCCTAGGTTAATTGGCAAAACTCCTAGGAAGTCAATCATCCTTCTAAAAACTAGAGGGTCTTCAAATGGATCCAATTCGGTGTCCCTAGCCAAGTGTTGCTCTACCGTATGTGTTCGGTTAACAAAGTCCTCTTCTAGGTAAAATGGGCGTTGGGGTCCTATGAAGTCTCTATCGATCCAAGGTCCATATCTAGATGGTCTCCTATTTGATTCTAACCAATGTGGTGTTGGTTCCTCACTAGTATCATAGGCATGTTTCTTCACATCATAGATTGACCAAGTATCTCCTTCTCCTACCGCTATCTTGGATTCCTTACAATCAATCATAGCACTAGCGGTCGCCAAAAATCCTCTACCTATCAACAAGGGGCATGTAGGGTTGCTAACCATATCAAGGACGTGGAAATCGGCTAAAATGGTTAGTTTTCCAATGTGTACTAACACGTCCTTAACTACTCCAACCGGGTAAGCAACACTCCCATCCGCTAAACCTATTATCACCTCGGTTTCTTCAAGTTTTCCAAGTTTTAGAGAGGTGTAGAGAGGTAACGGAAGTAGGTTAAGGCTTGATCCAAGATCGGCTAATGTGTCATAGGCCTCCGAATTACCGATCTTGCAAGGTAGAACAAATAAGCCCGGATCATCTAATTTCTTAGGTAGCTTGTTTTGAACGAAGGCGGTCCCTTTTTCGCCTAACTTGAGCTTCTTCTCATCCAACACATCAACAACCGGACTTTCAAGGTGGAGTTCCTTGAATTCTTCGTCACGGTTTTGAGTGGGAGGTGTTTCAACTATGTTGTTGACCAATTTGGATGTTATAACTTCTTGGTCATTTGGAACGACTTGGGTTTGTTTGAAACACGTGCTCATGGAATTGACCGAATAATATTGTGGACAAGAACTAGGGGACGAAACTGATGAAATGGCGTTGACGTTTAGTTTCGGGTTCTTGACCGTGTTGCTAGGGAGTGCTCCCATTTCTCGGTCATTGAGGGCTTTCAACAAAGTGTCAATCTTATTGGTCATCTCGCTTTGTTTTTGTTTGAAATCGGCTTCAAACTTGGCTAAACGAGCTTCTTGAGATGCCATAAATTGGGACATCAATCCTTCAAAGTTATTGGTACTACCATTGCCGGAAGGATTGTTGTTGAAAGTACGGTTCGAGTTGGAACCGCTTGATTGGAAACGATTAGGTGGGTTGGAAGAATTGGTTTGTTGTGCGTTTTGGTTTTGTTTCCACCTAAGGTTCGGGTGATTTTTCCATGAGGGGTTGTATAAATCACCGTAGGGGTTTGGCTCGGGTTTGAAAGTGTACCACTTGTCTCCCGCTCCGTCGGTACGCGAGGATGCGTAGTCCACAAAAGCTTGTTCGGGGAGTTCCATGCAATCACGAGTGTCGTGGGGACCACTACATAATTCACATGAAGAAGTGATTTTGTTCACTTGGCTTGAAGGTTTAGAAGCCTCGTAGGATTTCATAAGAAACTTGACTTGGTCTTCAAGTTCTATGATCCTACGGTCGGGAGTGCTTGAATTGTTCGAAGGCAAAGATATTGCCTTGACCGTTTTATTCAAATCACGGGGATCACTCCAACTTTCGTTGTCATAAAGAGCAAGATCCTCTAGGAGAGCCCATGATTGTTACGCACTTAGATCACATAGCTTACCACCAGCTGCTTGGTCAATGGTTTGCCTTGTGTAGAGATTGACATGGTCATAGAAGATTTGGACTTGGAGCCAAAGTTCTAAGCCATGGTGAGGGACTTTTTGGAGTAAGTCCTTGAATCGAGTCCATGCCTCGTAGAGGGTTTCGCCTTGACGTTGTTGGAACATCAAGATATCATTCCTTAGCTTGGTAGTTCTTCCCGGTGGGAAAAACTGAGCAAGGAAACGAGTGGTGAGATCATCCCAAGAGGTGATGGATCCTGCGGGTTGACGCTCTAGCCATTGACTAGCTTGATCCCGCAGAGAGAATTGGAAGAGACGCAGTCGGGTCGTCTCACGAGTGGCAACATCAAGGTCTATGGAATCAACAATTTTTAGAAAGTCCTTGAGATGTTGATTAGGATCTTCAGAACGAAGTCCATGGAATGCGCATCCGCTTTGCACCAACCGGATGGTGTCGGATCACAAGGGTGTGACATTGGCTCCTTGAGTGAGCTCAATGGTGTTTCGATAGCCATGGTGGCTAGGACGGGAATACTCTCCTAAAGTACGGGCTCTAGGAGGTGGTGGTTGTTGTGGTGGTGGGTTGTTGGGATTAAGGATATTACCATCTTCCATGATGTCGAATGGTAATGGTTACGAACAAAGAAACGAAGAAAATAGATAGACTAAAGAAAACCTAGAAAAATAAAATAAAAGTCTCACTAGAAAGGAATCTAGTGAGTAGACCTATAAAATAAAAATTCAACCTAAACAATAACTATTCCCCGGCAACGGCGCCAAAAACTTGATGCGTGGTTTTGCAACCTTACAACAGGTTTTACCTCTCGAGGGATCTCAAGAGGCTTACAACCCCACCAGGCAGTGTACCTGACCGATGTAGTATAGTGTAGTGGTAAGTACGGGGGATTGATCATTCTCCACAGGGAATAGTGTTCGTTAGGTATGAAAAATTACTCTAATAGGTCTAAGGGTGAGAGAAGATTCTTTTTATGTTTTTATATTTTTTTAAGAAAGCAAGTAAAATCTCGGGTTTGAAAGAGTGGGCGGAATTAGTTGCTAGTCAACTAACCCAAATTACTACGAATGCAAATAAAATAAAATAACAGAAAATGAAAATGTTGGTGAAAACTTATGTGGAGGGAAATGTGTTTACTTAGATTTCCTTACTCCCTAACTATCTTTTACCGGTTGATTAGTGTGTATTAGTTGCGTGGATGACGGGTGTATTCCTTAATACCATTCGTGGGGTGGCGTACGTACTTCCCCAACTCTACAAGCTCCTACTTCACTCCTATGTCGAGCCGGCTAGGAAGCTCCTAACATGGGATCACTAGAATTCGCTTGTGCATTAAATACAACCATAAAAACCTTTAGTACGCATTGGTTCATGTTTCTTAAGACGTTCAAGCAAGTTACCGAATAGGAAGTTAGCCAGTTTTCTTAAGCCTAACATAGATGAACAATCATCCAATACAACTAACAACACACTAATAACCAATAATCAATAGATAGGTTTCATTAGATCTAAGCAAACACAAGATAAATCTAGCCTAACATGTTAAACAAAAGACAAGAATAAGATAGAATCAAACAACACATAGACATATTGAATGATTAATTGATAACTTATCTTCAATGTAACATGGAAGATCTCAAGGCAAAAAGCCTTGAAAGAGCTGCCAAATTCGTCCTAGGGTTTTCACACACAAAGTTCCCCAATAAGTTTCACACTAATGACAAAGAATTGCAAAACTATATATAGATTTTTGGATCTGACGGCGTCACGTTATGGAGTGTGACGCCGTCACCTCGCCGCTTTTAGGGTTCTCGGATGACCATCTTGACGCCGTCCCTCTTTAATTCTCCAAAATCCGTTCTGGCCTATCAAGGCTTGACGCCCTCAGACTTTGAACGTGACGCCGTCCCTCTTTGAATTATAACGTGACGACCTTGATCAAATTAAAGCGTGACGCCGTCAGAATTCCCATGCAATTTCTCTGGCTTATCATGAGTAAATTTCACATCCACCACTTTTGCCAAGCCATGACGCCGTCCAGGGTTAATTGTGACGCCGTCAAAGGTAACTTTCAACCGATTTTTGAGACTTTGTCGTTTTCTTCACTTTTATGCTCCAAAAACGTCCAAAATGCCTCCTTTTCCAGATTTCTCCTCAAAAGTACCTAAAATGACAAAAGGAACGATTTAGGGCGATATTTGATCAAATAAATACGATTTAGGGCTTAAATGACCCCTTAAAAGCGGTACACTTTTCGCTTCATCAGACCTTAGGGAATTAAATGCTGAAGAAGCATGGGATACCATAGAAGATTGTGCCCAATATTATTATAGAGTAGACAACCCAACAAACGTTAGTACAAGTCAATTGACCACAAATTTCAAGGATCATGAAACATGTTTGTTTGGGGATGAGGGTAGAGTTGAGCCACCTAGTTGCATGTCATGGTTAGGCACTACCATAATACAGGATGAACACATAGGTGATCTTGACACAAGGAATGATGAGGTAAGTAACATAAGCCCGCTAAATACCCCACAAGTCCTACCATCATTTGAGGCACACACACCGCCCGTGACTTACCCGGAAGAAGTAGAAGTGACTTTAGGAATCCCAATGGAGGTAGAACCCTTGGACCAAGCACAACTAGAGGATATAGGTTTGAACACTTTTAGTGATGACCTTACTCTTAGTTCTAGGGAATTTCCTAGTGTTGATGAACCGGAACCTCAACCTTTACACTACTTTCCATCCTTAGATTTACATCTAGGAGACAAAAGAGGAACCGACCCACCCATCAACCCTTATTATCCGGGTAGTTTTAGGATGAAGGAAGCCATTCACTCACCCCCTTCACCTCACGTGGCATATTTCCACCCTAAGGGTGTGTATCGCTACTTTCACCCGCACTTAATCCTAAGTGTAGGGAAAACCTCCACTATTTTTGTTAAATAAGGGTAGAGTCAGGCTCGTGACTCGAACAAAAACAAGCGCTTCTTGGGAGGCAACCCAAGCTTTATTTGTTTAATTGTTTGATGTTTTTATTTTATTTGTTTGTTTGTGTTATATATGCTTAATCATAATTGTTAAATTTTCATGTTTCGAATAATTTGTGAAAATGCTTTATTTTGTTTTTAACCTCGTCTTAATTGCATATAAAGGTATTTTACAAAAAAGATAAGTGTAGGAAAGTTTATATTTTGTTAAAAAGAACAAAATTCGAACATGGAAAATTCACAATTCATGATTAGCATGTATTCTATCTTGTTTATGTGTCAATACTTGTGGTCATGTTTTATGAGTCCCTATTTGTAAGTCATCCCGCAAGTATCCTATCCTTTTATTGCTTTGTTTTGTTTTTATTTCTAAGTCTGGAAATACATCTAGTTGTGGTTTTTCTTTGTTCGGTTTGATGCTTTGGTTTTTGTGTTTGTTGGTTACAGGTATTATTGGATAAGAAGATGTACGTGCAACACATCAAGATGATGATTATATTTCTGGAGTGAAGCTTATCATGTTCATTCTCTTGGAGGGAGATTTAACCATATTATCACATCATCCATACCGAGCGAATCAGGGGAGTATTAGTTTCTTCCATTCTCATTTATTTTTACTTTTACATCTTTTGTCTAGAACATTGGGGACAATGTTCGGATTAAGTGTAGGGAGGGTAAATTAGGATGCCTTAGAAACTACAACTTCGCTTGATTTTTGTTTTGTTTAATAGTGAATGTGTAATAAAGCAAAGAGAAATATTGGTTAGGGCAATTTTAGCACCAAATTTAAAATTTTTTACAACATATAGGAGTGAAACTTTAATTTTAATAAGCGTCTCATGGATAGGGAATTGTATGACTAGCACAAAAACCATACCACTCAAAAAATTTCCACCCCAAATATGTGAGGTTCGCCTTTAGATCTTTAGGAAAAAGCATTCATTGTTGGTGCTTATGAGTGTACCGGTAGTTTATAGATTCTAGAACTTGCGTTTGTGATGCATACCGAGACCGCTAGTGAGACTACATTCGTGTAGTTAGGATTGACTACATGATAAGAGGCATTAGGATTAACCCATTGTTTTACACCTGTGTTTTTGTTATAATTACTTTGGCTACATTGGTCAAGTAATTCTCCCACACCCTTTGCGTTGTACCCATTTTTGGTACACGATACCCCTAGTACACCCCTCAGAGCCTATCTTTTCGTTTCGACCTTTAAGCATTTTACTTAAAGGAAGAATTTGTTTACACCCCACTTAAATGTACACCCAAATCGCCTTAGCCTACCTTGTGTGCACTCATCTTTAGTGCATTATTGTGACAACATTTGTTTAAACCCTTAGTTAATTATCTAATTGATTACATGGTTGCTAAGTCGAGTCATATCCTTGTACATATTGTTTTGGGACGATTGGGACTTATGGGTAAAGTACTAGTGTAATGGAGTAATGGGGAAGAACATCATTTATTACCCCCATATGTACGTTAATATTTTAAAGTACTCCAAATGTTTCGATTATCTTGATTCGAGTCATTAGAATAATTTTATGTAAAGTATGTAAAAGTTCAAGTGTAGGGATGGTACAAAGAATCCCTAGTGATGTATTGTTTTGGATGGTAGGGCAAAAGTGTATGCAAAAAAAAAAAAAAAAAAAAAAAAAAAAAAAAAAAAAAAAAAAAGAGAAAAAGAAAAAGTGAAGAAAAAGCATACGGACTACCATCCGCCTCTATCTTTTATTTATGTTTTGTTTTGTTCTATGTTTATTAGTTCGTGATTAGTTTAAGTTGAGTCGAGTCTTGGCTTAGCAACGCCTCATTTTACATGTAATTGACTAAGACAATTGACTTGCCACCAGTAAAGTATCTCTTATCCAACAAACCGTGTTTTTCATACCCTTACACCTAACGTTACAACCCTTTAAAAGACCTCTTTGATAGTTTATCCTAGGTGCTCACGCCAATGTGGTGGAGGTTTTGATCCTTTCCCAAGCCTATGGTAATCTATTTGCTATGACAGGTAATGAGTGATATTTCTCCATTTTCATATATAAATTTACAACACCCGAGAGATGAGAGTATCCAAACACTTAATGTGAGGTGCTAGTGTATAATTTCCGTGCTTGTTTTGACTAAGGTGGAACGATCATTTGTTGTAATTACTTTTATATTAATGTTAAATGACCCCTAACTTGTATTTTGATTGGTGGAAAAGCTCATTTGCTTGAGGACAAGCAAATCCCAAGTGTAGGGATATTTGATGAGACGAAAAGTGTACCGCTTTTAGGGGGTCATTTAAGCCCTAATTCATGATTATTTGATCAAATATTGCCCTAAATCGTTCCTTTTGTCAATATTAGGTACTTTGGAGAAGAAATCTGGAAAAAGAAGCATTTTGGACATTTTTGGAGCGAAAAGTGAAGAAAACGGCAAAGTCTCCAAAATCAAGCTGGAAACAGAGCTTGACGGCGTCACGCTTTGTAGGTGACGGCGTCACGTACTGGCAAAAGGATGAATATGAATTTACACGTGACGCGCCAGAAGGTTTTGTGGAATTAAAGGGTGACGGCGTCACGTGTTAATGGATGTAGGCCGTCAAGTGTTAAGTTAAAAAGAGACGGGCCAGAGGATTTTTGAAGGTGACGGCGTCAGGATCATAGACCTGACGACGTCAGATGATATAGAGTGACGGCGTCAAAGTATTCTTACACGAGAAGGAACCTTAGTGAAACCGCCACAAGTTAATCAAGACAATCAAAACTCGCGCGCGGAGTAGCTGTTACTGTTTTGGCCATAAAATCCTCATACGAACTCGGATTTAGGTGATTCAAAAGGCCACGGATTCGGGACGAAGAAATCTACAATTTGGTGAAAAAGGGGATCTGACGCCGTCAAGTGTATGGGCTGACGCCGTCAGATCGGGCCGACAGAAAGTTACCTATAAATATAACCTTATAACTTCATTTTTTGTAAGCCCTAAACCCTAAGTCCGATTCTAGGGTTTAGGTAGGTGTTTTTCCAGCAACTTAGAGGGTTTCAATTACTTCATAAACATCAAATATTGGTTTGGTGATTCTAACTTAATTATGTCTTTCATTATTATGGTTGTTTGCCCTTCATTGATCATGCTTTGCTAATTCACCTTGTGTCTACTTATGATTGTGTGAAACTTGTATATAATTAATTAGATCTTATTGATTTCTTGTTGATGTATGTGTCTATCGTCATCAATAAAGGTGTGACACTTCAATAGATCTTATTGGTTTAGCTTATAATTCTTGTTTCCTATTGTCTCTTGTTTGATTGGGTGATATCGATGTTAGGCTTAAGAAAACTGGCTAACCTCCTATACGGTAACTTGCTTGAACGTCTTAAGAAACATGAACCAATGCGTACTAGGTTTATTTGGTTGTATTTAATGCATGAGTGAATTCTAGTGATCCCATGTTAGGAGCTTCTTAGCCGGCTCGACATAGGAGTGAAGTAGGAGCTTATAGAGTTGGGGAAGTACGTACGCCACCCCACGAATGGTATTAAGGAATACAACCCGTCAATTAAAACAAGGTTACAATTCAATAGGTAGAATTGGATAGCTAGCAAGGAGTAATACATTATAGGTAGACATGCTTCACTTCCCTTGTAGAACCCTAGTTTACTTTTCTGCACATTAGTTTAATTAGTAGCTTTTGGGTTAGTTGATTAGCAACTAATTCCGCCCACTCCTTCAAACCAGAGATTTTACTTGCTTTTCATAAAATATAAAAATACAAAAAGAATCATCCCTCACCTCTAGACCTAGTAGATAAATTTCAATCCTAACGAACACTATTCTTTGAGTTGAACGATCAATCCCCCGGTACTTGCCACTTCACTATACTACATCGGTCAGGTACACTGCCTGGTGGGGATTGCAAACTTCTCAAGATCCCTTGTGAGGTAAAACCTGTTGCAAGGTCGCAAAACCACGCATCAGTTGTTGTTATCGTTGTTGTTGTTGTTGTTGTTTGTTTGTTTTGTTGTTTTTTGTGTTATTGTTGTTGTTTAATAAAGATAAGCAAATGAAACAACTCGGCTCATTAGTTAGGAATTGCATCTTTCAAACTAGATCAAGATAAGCTGGAACTTTTTTGTTGAGCACGAGTTCCATAATTGCTTGGATCATTCGTTTAACATCTCGTGTAGAAGCATATCATCTCGGATCATTTGTTTAACATCTCGTGTAGAACCATATCATCTTGGATCATTCGTTTAACATCTCGGGTAGAACCATATCATCACAGATCATTCGTTTAACATCTCGCGTAGAACCATATCATCTCGGATCATTCGTTTAACATCTCGTGTAGAACCATATCAAACGAAACAACTCGACAAGCAAACGAAACAACTCAACAAGCAAATGAAACAACTCGGCTCATTAGTTCGGAATTGCATCTTTCAAACTAGAACAAGATAAGCTGGAACTTTGTTCTTGAGCACGAGTTCCATAATTGCTCGGATCATTCGTTTAACATCTCGTGTAGAACCATATCATCTCGGATCATTCGTTTAACATCTCGTGTAGAACCATATCATCTCGGATCATTCGTTTAACATCTCGTGTACAACCATATCATCTCGGATCATTCGTTTAACATCTCGCGTAAAACCATATCATCTCGGATCATTCGTTTAACATCTCGTGTAGAACCATATCAAACGAAACAACTCGAAAAGCAAACGAAACAACTCGGCAAGCAAATGAAACAACTCGGCTCATTAGTTAGGAATTGCATCTTTCAAACTAGAACAAGATAAGCTGGAACTTTGTTGTTGAGCACGAGTTCCATAATATCTCGGATCATTCGTTTAACATCTCGTGTAGAACCATATCATCTCTGATCATTCGTTTAACATCTCGTGTAGAACCATATCATCTCGGATCATTCGTTTAACATCTCGTGTAGAACCATATCATCTCGGATCATTCGCTTAACATCTCGGGTAGAACCATATCATCTCGGATCATTCGTTTAACATCTCGTGTAGAACCAAATCAAACGAAACAACTCGACAAGCAAATGAAACAACTCGGATCATTAGTTAGGAATTGCATCTTTCAAACTAGAACAAGATAAGCTGGAACTTTGTTGTTGAGCACGAGTTCCATAATTGCTCGGATCATTCGTTTAACATCTCGTGTAGAACCATATCATCTCGGATCATTCGTTTAACATCTCGTGTAGAACCACATCATCTCGGATCATTCGTTTAACATCTTGTGTACAAGCATATCATCTCGGATCATTCGTTTAACATCTCGCGTAGAACCATATCATCTCGGATCATTCGTTTAACATCTCGTGTACAACCATATCATCTCGGATCATTCGTTTAACATCTCGCGTAGAACCATATCATCTCGGATCATTCGTTTAACATCTCGTGTACAACCATATCAAACGAAACAACTCGACAAGCAAACGAAACAACTCGACAAGCAAATGAAACAACTCGGCTCATTAGTTAGGAATTGCATCTTTCAAACTAGATCAAGATAAGCTGGAACTTTGTTGTTGAGCACGAGTTCCATAATTGCTTGGATCATTCGTTTAACATCTCGTGTAGAACCATATCATCTCGGATAATTCGTTTAACATCTCGTGTAGAACCATATCATCTCGGATCATTCGTTTAATATCTCGCGTAGAACCATATCATCTCGGATCATTCGTTTAACATCTCGTGTACAACCATATCAAACGAAACAACTCGACAAGCAAACGAAACAACTCGACAAGCAAATGAAACAACTCGGCACATTAGTTAGGAATTGCATCTTTCAAACTAGATCAAGATAAGCTGTAACTTTGTTGTTGAGCACGAGTTCCATAATTTCTCGGATCATTCGTTTAACATCTCGTGTTGAACCATATCATCTCGGATCATTCGTTTAACATCTCGTGTAGAACCATATCAAACGAAACAACTCGACAAGAAAACGAAACAACTCGACAAGCAAATGAAACAACTCGGCTCATTAGTTAGGAATTGCATCTTTCAAACTAGATCAAGATAAGCTGGAACTTTGTTGTTGAGCACGAGTTCCATAATTGCTCGGATCATTCGTTTAACATCTCGTGTAGAACCATATCATCTCGGATCATTCGTTTAACATCTCGTGTAGAACCATATCATCTCGGATCATTCGTTTAACATCTCGTGTACAACACTAGTACAAAAACGACCTATGGTCACACATGGTCGATTTGGAACAGCCACACATTCAAATATTTGTGTGGCTGAAGGTAGGTAAATTGACAGCATTTACGAATTAGTCACACATAAGCATTTCGAATGTGTGACCATAAGAACTCTATTGCCACACAATCGACCCTTATGTGACTAAACGTAACTGGTGATTTTGTTCCAGATCATTTAGTCACATATGCATTTGGAACGTGTGACAAATACAAGTAACCTTGATGCCATATATGGTCACACTAAAATTATAGTCACATTTGCTTCTAATAGTATGACCAAATGCCATATACGGTCACACAAAACAGTTTGTCACACATTATTTAAGTGTAGCCAAAATCCAGTACATATAGTCACACTAAACAGTTTGTCACACATTATTTAAGTGTAGCCAAAACATGATTTGTGTGACTAAATGTTAACAAAGGCCACACAAAAACCAAATTAATGTGGCAAGTGGATGATCAATAGTCACACAAAATACACATTCCTTCACTTTAAATAGCATATGGTCACACTTATTAACACTTTTGGTCACTTGATGGTTAGTTGTATGTGACTAAATACACTCCCAAAAAGATGCTTTGTGTGACTAAATGTTAGTAAAGGCCACACAAAAACCAAATTCATGTGGCAAGTGGATGATCAATAGTCACACAAAATACACATTCCTTCACTTTAAATAGCATATGGTCACACTTATTAACACTTTTGGTCACTTGATGGTTAGTTGTATGTAACTAAATACACTCCCAAAAACATGCTTTGTGTGACTAAATGTTACCAAAGGCCACACAAAAACCAAATTCATGTGGCAAGTGGATGATCAATAGTCACACAAACTACACATTCCTTCACTTTAAACAGCATATGGTCACACTTATTAACACTTTTGGTCACTTGATGGTTAGTTGTATGCGACTAAATACACTCCCAAAAACATGCTTTGTGTGACTAAATGTTAGTAAAGGCCACACAAAAACCAAATTCATGTGGAATTTGGATGATCAATAGTCACACAAAATACACATTCTTTCACTTTAAACAGCATATGGTCACACTTATTAACACTTTTGGCCACTTTAGGGTTAGTTTTATGTGACTAAATACATTCCCAAAAACATGCTTTGTGTGACTAAATGTTACCAAAGGCCACAGAAAAACCAAATTCATGTGGCAATTGGATGATCAATAGTCACACAAAATACACATTCCTTCACTTTAAACAGCATATGGTCACACTTATTAACACTTTTGGTCACTTGATGGTTAGTTGTATGTGACTAAATTCACTCCCAAAAACATGCTTTGTGTGACTAAATGTTACCAAAGGCCACACAAAAACCAAATTCATGTGGCAAGTGGATGATCAATAGTCACACAAAATACACATTCCTTCACTTTAAACAGCATATGGTCACACTTATTAACACTTTTGGTCACTTGATGGTTAGTTGTATGTGACTAAATACACTCCCAAAAACATGCTTTGTGTGACTAAATGTTAGTAAAGGCCACACAAAAACCAAATTAATGTGGCAATTGGATGATCAATAGTCACACATAATACACATTCATTAACTTTAAACATCATATGGTCACACTTATTAACACTTTTGGTCACTTTATGGCTAGTTATATGAGAGTAAATACACTCCCAAAACCATGGTTTGTGTGACTAAATGTTACCAAAGGCCACACAAAAACCTAATTCATGTGGCAATTGGATGATCAATAGTCATAAAAAATACACATTCCTTGACTTTAAACAGCATATATGGTCACAGTTACTAACAATTTTGGTCACTTTATGGTTAGTTGTGTGTGACTAAATACCCAAAAGAAACATGCTTTAATTTGTGTGACTAAATGTTACAAAACGCCACACAAATATCAATTTCATGTTGCAATTGGATGAACAATAGTCACACAAAATACTCATAAATAACAGCTCAAACATTTTTTGTTTACTTAATTAAGGTAAATTTATTAAGAAAGTGAGCCATAAAGGCAATGTTACATGAAACAACAACCAAACAAAACTATACAGCCATAACATAACACAAACACCTAAATACATTGGACAATTCCCAAGCTCTTATTACATAACATGGTTCACTTGGATTTTCGTATAACAACACCTCCACAGTCGGTTCGATAGTAGTCAGTTCGTGATTCGTTACCCATAATTATTCAGGTCAACCAATGGCTACCACATGAATGCCGGTCGGGTTTCAAGGTTCCAGTCTCGTGTTTTTTCCTTCTATGATCAGATCCAGGTATTAGAGCTTCATAATTTACTACTTATTAAACCGTGGCTTTTTCACCCTCTGCTTATTTTCAACTTGTTTCACTTTTAAAATTTCGAATATAGCAAAACTAAATAAGTTGTAGCTTATTTGGTTTAAAGGGTAAAATATCATATCGGTTTAAATCGTTTTCGTTCGTTTTTTTTTCTTGATTTCGACCGTGTTTGTATGTCTGGGACCGTTTTTCTCCATTGTCTAACATTTTGTTAAAAAAACGTATGAAGGCGTACAAAATGTACGAAAGCGAACACATCGTAGCAAAACAAAGAAAAAAAGGAGAAGTACGTATGAAAACAAAAAATTCGTACAAAAATGTACGAAAACGTGATAAACGTTTCATAACGTTTTAATACGGAGGAAAACGTTCAAAAAAGCTTGCAAACATATGAAAACGAGCGAAAAATGCCGACAACGTTAAAAAATGGATGAAATCGGTCAAAAAGGTCAAAATCGGTCGAACACGGTCGCAATCGGTCGTAGTCGGTCTAAAACGGTCTAAATCCATCGAAATCGGTCGAAAACTAGCGAAATCGGTCAAAATCGATTGAAAACGGTTAAAAAGGGACGAAAAACGTTACAAACGGATGAAAATGTAAAAAAAATACAAAACGTATAATAAATGTTGTATAGTATTTGTCTTAGTTTACAAAACCTAATGTACATGACCAATGACCCATGTGAATTAGCCATTATCACCGGTCATGCATGGGTTCCATTATACTATAAGCCACTACAACCCAATGCACATGATCCATGACCCATGTTAATTACCCATTGTCGATCACCAGTCATGTATTGGTCGATAACATGACACTATAAGCCACTACAACCCAATGCACATGACCCATTACCCATGTTAATTACCCATTGTCAACAGTCATGGATGTATCGTAACATGACACTCTAAGCAACTATAACCCAATGCATATGACCCATATGATGTCAAATACCCATTAATGAATGTGATCAATGATAACCTAATGCACATGACCCATGACCCATGTGAATTAGCCATTATCACCGGTCATGCAAAGGTTGCACCGGCTTGGTAGGTGTATAATTATAGTGTGAAGGTTATATGAATTGTATTTGAAGTTATTAAAGGCGGTCATGCATGGGTTGCACTGGCTTGGTAGGTGTATACCGTTTGTCACAGACACTAAGAAGCAAGTATCCAGGGACCTCCTGATCATGTTATCCGTGATAGAGAAAGTTTGAACTCGGCTTGAGCTTGACTCGAAAAGCTCAATTTATTTGTAAAGATGTGTTTTCTTACACAAATTAAAATTGAAATATAACCTAAGAATCGAATTCGGTTCGACTTCAGCTCGAAAAGATCGATACATTCATAAATAAGTATTTAAACTTAGTACACTTACATACAAAATATATTAAAAAAAAAAACATATGCTATATCACTTACAAGCTCAAAAACTCAACAATAACTCGAGTCGAACTTATATAAGGTTGAGCTCAACTCATTAAACATTTCGAGTTCATTTGATAGGCTTGAGCTTGAGCTCAAAGCTCGATAAGAATCAGCTAAACGAATTCTAGTTACTCGACAAAAGCTCAAATCAGTTACGCCTTATCCTTACCTATTTTACTTAAACAAAAAAAAACCTATCTTTTCCCCAAAATTTCAATCTCCCGCTCAAGATCCCGCCCCTTTTTCCCCTAAAATCAAAACCTGAACACTTTACATCCATTCATTCCCGCCTCCCTTTATCATTATCAAAAACAGATAGTCAGATCTATCTTCTCTCTCTCCAACAATTCATCTCTTCTCCTTCTCTCTAAAACCGACTCATACCACCGCCACACTTCACCGCCTTATCTCGCCGTCGCTCCACCAACCATCGTTCCTCCACGCCATCACCATCATCAAGACAAGGGAGGCAAGGGGTGAGCTTGTTTACTTCGGTTGTTTGGTTCGAGATAACCACCACATCCACCACCATCACAGTCGAGCCACCATCACCCTCATCTCACCTATCCTACTCTCATCATGGGTATGCTCAAACACATATTTAATTTATATTTTCTTAAATGTATAATCGAATATAAAATGATTTATATTGATTTTCGTGGATTAAAACTAGCCTAAAACATGTTTTTGATTATAAATTCGTGTGGTGGTAATCATTTATGTTGTTTGATTTAATTATTTTGCAGATAGGGCAGGTCAAGAAACCCGTATGGGTTTGGGTCGAGCCCGTTTGGTCCCGGTTTTGGATTGGATTTGCTTATTGTCTATGCATATGGCTCATTTGGTTCTTAATAAGATGAGCTTATTTGAGTCTGATTTTGGGATTGTGTTTGGTTTCGGTTTACAAGAGAAGCCGAGAGAGTGTTTGTTGTTTATTCTTTTTTTTTTTCTTTTTTTTTTGGTTCACGGTATAAACAACAAAGAGAGTGTATGTTTGTTCTCGGCTCTAACCACCCAAGGGGTGCGTCTGGCTTGTGTCTCGGCTCGGTACAGCCACCAACCCAACGAGGGTGTTTAAGGTGAATAAAAAGGTTGTTTGTTTGTTTTGTTGTTTGAGCAGAATGAGTTTGGTGGTGGTTTTAATGTAAAGTTTTATTAGATAAAGTGGTTTTGTTTTTAAGGTGAATAAAAAGGTTGTTTGTTTGTTTTGTTGTTTGAGCAGAATGAGTTTGGTGGTGGTTTTAATGTAATGGGGCAAATGCAAGTGAATCGAATAGTTGATTGCAGACGAAATAGCAGAAAAGCGTTGCTGCTGCTTCTGCTTCTTCTGCTGCAACTGATAAGTTGAAGGCGTCTAACTTTCCCGCTACCATTTTAAGGATAGGTACCTGGGAGGTAGTAACCTTTTCACCCTTTTTATTTTGGGAATGCATATTGGAAGAGATTATCTAAGGGGGTGTTCGTTAAAGGTTATACGTGGGCTTATATGTCATAATTAGATGCAAAGCAATGTCTATCACCTAATTCAAGCTTTCTCTTTTGTACGCTTCAGTTTCACTTTCCCAAAACAAAAACACCTAATTAGATGCAAAGCAACGTCTATCACCTAATTGCATTTGCTTTAAGCAAGTTTTGTACCTTCTTAAATTGTTTACCATAGCATAAATTAAGTGAATCAACCATACCAGTGCCAAGGGGCCTTGGTGCACCTGACTGCCCTCTTTAGGCAATAAGCCAACGTTCATGTTGATTAAAGAGTGAGTTTGGTCTATACAACTCTTACCTGTTTGATACCTTATGGCCTTTGTTTGTATACTCATCGGTTGTGGGATGCCAACTATAATTTAAAGCTCTTGACAATGGGATATGTACCCTTAAAATCTGTCGTTATTCATTTTTGGAGCTAACCTATAACTTTTTGTTTTCTATGTTAGTTTTATCCTTCAAAATAGTGTTGAACTGATTTTTAGTCAAGGAGACAAACTTAAGTACCATTGTTTTCTGTTTCGTGTTTAATGTTACCAATATCACACCTTAGTCGCTGTTTTTTATTTCATTCTCATTACTTTGTTTGCAATTCAAAATATGAAAGCCATGGTAACTCCAAAGTGTATTGAATTGCATTAAACCTCCCAAATTCATTATTTTCTATGAAACCTGTGATTATCTAGAACTGGTTACATTTGGTTCTGAACAAAGTTAATATTGGTTTTCAATAATCTGCTCGGCCTGGTCCGGAATTGGAACAACGTTTTTTTGACAGAATTATTTCTCAAATCTGGAATAATATTAGAGAACTAGATCTTGATGGTGTTATTGGCGTGTTGTAGTCTGATAATCAATTTTTTTTTTGTGGTTCCCGGTTTTCTTTGACTCACTAAACATATTACATGTTCAAAACCAGTCTGTTTTGACCCGTTACCCGACTTGCCCATTTTGACGTTTGAGCTGTTTTATGCAGCAGGGAGTCAAGCAAAGATCAGGAATCTCGCAAGGAAGTTAGAAGTGGTGCAGATGTTACTTCAAGCAAATATCAGTAATCTTGTAGGGAAGTTAGCAGCAGTGCAGATGTTACTTCAAGGAAGCTGAAACGTGTACGTAATTATGTAATTAGGAATACGTTATATTCATAAAGTGACGCTGATGATGACGTTTCACAGGAAGATAATAGTGGGAAAGATGAAGATGTTCTTGTGGAATCTATTAAAGGACTCGATTCTGCTCAGGATGAATTTGCGAGAGGTAGCTTCTTGACCTTTGTTTTTCTTTTATACTAAACTGACTTTGCTAAAATTTCGCTTTTAAATGTTAGTTCTGAATGTTTATATCATGTTAACTTATTTTTGAAGTTTGGATATATGTTTGCTTTGATGATGTGAATGCCAATATGTTTTTTGGCTTAATCACTAAGCCTGTTTTTAGCATAGTAGTCGAACTGTAGTCTGAAAATAGTTTAAACTTAATGTTATGCAAAATAAAGTAAGCTTGATTATCGAACCTCATCATGTTGCTGTATCTGCAATATGAGTAGTTAAGTACAGAGTATGCGTTAATGACTCATGAACTTTTTAGTTTTAGAATGTTTAAAATATTTGTTGCTAAAGAATGAAATATGTGTGTGTCTGCTTGAAATATTTGAGTCTGTATCTTACATTTAGGATCCAAAGAATGCTCATCATTTTTTTCTTTTCTGATTTGCTAAACAAATCAGTCTACATCTAATATGTGCTTCTGATGGGTACTGAACTATTATGTGTTTTATTGAAATGATTATAATTGGTCCTCAAAATCATTTGTGATTTGAAGAAGTGCAAAAGTGGAAGGATGTTGGGAAAGACGAGCCATCAATCTTAGATGACCCGATATTGAATATGCTTGAGCGTAAGGATGCCAAGATTTTGGAATTGGAATCCACCTTAACCTCTGCGGACATTGAGGCAGAGTTCGAGGATCACCACCAAGTACCATACAAATGATTAGTGAGCATAACAAAGTTCCACCTAAATTAACAGGGAAGCGCAACTACGTCTCTATTGAAGCCATGAAAAGTGAAGCTGCTCAGAAGATCAAGACTAAGAAGTCGTTAAATTATTGAGAATTTTATTATTTACGGCATTACAATTTTATATACATTCCAATTTTATTGTATTTGAATTTGTTTTGATATATCAAAACACTGTTGGTATTACGGCATTACAATTTTATATACATTCCAATTTTACGCCGATTTTATTGTATTTGAATTTATTTGAATTATATATATATATATATATATATATATATATATATATATATATATATATATATATATATATATATATATATATTGATTTCTTAAATGTGACTAAAAGATGCATATAGTCACTATTATTAACACTGTTGGTCACTGTTTAATTAATTCGTTGTGTGACTAAATGTTACAAAAGGCCACACACGCATACAATTCATGTGGCAATTTGATGATCAATAGTCACACAAAATATAAATTTCTTCAATTTAAACGGCATATGGTCACACTTATTAACACTTTTGGCCACTTTATGATTAATTGTATGTGACTAAATACCCAAAAGAAACATGATTTGTGTGACTAAATGGTACAAAAGGCCACACAAACATACAATTCATGTGACCATTGGATGATCAATAGTCACACAAACCACAAATTTCTTCACTTTAAACACCATATGGTCACACTTATTCACACTTTTGGCCACTTTATGCTTAATTGTATGTGACTAAATACCCAAAAGAAACATGATATGTGTGACTAAATGGTACAAAAGGCCACACAAACATACAATTCATGTGGCCATTGGATGATCAATAGTCACACAAACCACAAATTTCTTCACTTTAAACACCATATGGTCACACTTATTCACACTTTTGGCCACTTTATGATTTATTGTATATGACTAAATACCCAAAAGAAAAATGCTTTGTGTGACTAAATGTAACAAAAGGCCACACAAAAATAAAATTCATGTGACCATTGGTTGATCAATAGTCACACAAAACACACATTTCTTCACTTTAAACACCATATGGTCACACTTATTCACACTTTTGGCCACTTTATGATTTATTGTATGTGACTAAATACGGAAAAGAAAAATGCTTTGTGTGACTAAATGTAACAAAAGGCCACAGAAAAATAAAATTCATGTGGCCATTGGATGATCAATAGTCACACAAAACACACATTTCTTAACTTTAAACACCATATGGTCACACTTATTCACACTTTTGGCCACTTTATGATTTATTGTATGTGACTAAATACCCAAAAGAAAAATGCTTTGTGTGACTAAATGTAACAAAAGGCCACACAAAAATAAAATTCATGTGGCCATTGGATGATCAATAGTCACACAAAACACACATTTCTTCACTTTAAACACCATATGGTCACACTTATTCACACTTTTGGCCACTTTATGATTTATTGTATGTGACTAAATACCCAAAAGAAAAATGATTTGTGTGACTAAATGTAACAAAAGGCCACACAAACATACAATTCATGTGGCCATTGGATGATCAATAGTCACACAAACCACACATTTCTTCACTTTAAAGAACATATGGTCACACTTATTCACATTTTTGGCCACTTTATGATTAATTGTATGTGACTAAATACCCAAAAGAAACATGATTTATGTGACTAAATGGTACAAAAGGTCACACAAAAACCAAATTTATGTGGCAATTGGATGATCTATAGTCACACAAACCATACATTTCTTCACTTTCAACACCATATGGTCACACTTATTAACACTTTTGGCCACTTATTTGGTGTATATCGTCACACATATTTGGTGTAACCAATTCCACTTTTTGTTCTAGTGCAACCATATCATCTCGGATCATTCGTTTAACATTTCCCGTAGAACCATATCATCTCGGATCATTCGTTTAACATCTCGTGTATAACCATATCAAACGAAACAACTCGACAAGCAAACGAAACAACTCGACATGTAAATGAAACAACTCGGCTCATTAGTTAGGAATTGCATCTTTCAAACTAGATCAAGATAAGCTGGAACTTTTATGTTGAGCACGAGTTCCATAATTGCTTGGATCATTCGTTTAACATCTCGTATAGAACCATATCATCTCGGATCATTCGTTTAACATCTCGTGTAGAACCATATCATCTCGGATCATTCGTTTAACATCTCGTGTACAACCATATCATCTCGGATCATTCGTTTAACATCTCGCGTAGAACCATATCATCTCGGATCATTCGTTTAACATCTCGTGTAGAACCATATCAAACGAAACAACTCGAAAAGCAAACGAAACAACTCGACAAGCAAATGAAACAACTCGGCTCATTAGTTAGGAATTGCATCTTTCAAACTAGATCAAGATACGCTGGAACTTTGTTGTTGAGCACGAGTTCCATAATTTCTCGGATCATTCGTTTAACATCTCGTGTAGAACCATATCATCTCGGATCATTCGTTTAACATCTCGTGTAGAACCATATCATCTCGGATCATTCGTTTAACATCTTGTGTAGAACCATATCATCTCGGATCATTCGTTTAGCATCTCGCGCAGAACCATTTCATCTCGGATCATTCGTTTAACATCTCGTGTAGAACCATATCAAACGAAACAACTCGACAAGCAAACGAAACAACTCGACAAGCAAATGAAACAACTCGGCTCATTAGTTAGGAATTGCATCTTTCAAACTAGATCAAGATAAGCTGGAACTTTGTTGTTGAGCACGTGTTCCATAATTGCTCGGATCATTCGTTTAACATCTCGTGTAGAACCATATCATCTCGGATCATTCGTTTAACATCTCGTGTAGAACCATATCATATCGGATCATTCGTTTAACATCTCGTGTACAACCATATCATCTCGGATCATTTGTTTAACATCTCGCATAGAACCATATCATCTCGGATCATTCGTTTAACATCTCGTGTACAACCATATCATCTCGGATCATTCGTTTAACATCTCGCGTAGAACCATATCATCTCGGATCATTCGTTTAACATCTCGTGTAGAACCATATCAAACGAAACAACTCGACAAGCAAACGAAACAACTCGAAAAGCAAATGAAACAACTCGGCTCATTAGTTAGGAATTGCATCTTTCAAAGTAGATCAAGATAAGCTGGAACTTTGTTGTTGAGCACGAGTTCCATAATTGCTCGGATCATTCGTTTAACATCTAGTGTAGAACCATATCATCTCGGATCATTCGTTTAACATCTCGTGTAGAACCATATCATCTCGGATCATTCGTTTAACATCTTGTGTAGAACCATATCATCTCGGATCATTCGTTTAACATCTCGCGTAGAACCGTATCATCTCGGATAATTCGTTTAGCATCTCGTGTACAACTATATCATCTCGGATCATTCGTTTAACATCTCGCGTAGAACCATATCATCTCGGATCATTCGTTTAACATCTCGTGTAGAACCATATCATCTCGGATCATTCGTTTAACATCTTGTGTAGAACCATATCATCTCGGATCATTCGTTTAACATCTCGCGTAGAACCATATCATCTCGGATCATTCGTTTAACATCTCGTGTACAACCATATCATCTCGGATCATTCGTTTAACATCTCGCGTAGAACCATATCATCTCGGATCATTCGTTTAACATCTCGTGTAGAACCATATCAAACGAAACAACTCGACAAGCAAACGAAACAACTCGGCAAGCAAATGAAACAACTCGACAAGCAAATGAAACAACTCGGCTCATTAGTTAACATCTCGTGAATTGTTATGGCATATATATAGTACACATTCATATGAAGGTGAGGGCCTCATACTTATCTCAATGTTGAAAGCAACCCTAGAAAACCAATCAAAGTATTTAATAAAAGTACTTAAATTAAATATATATATTTTTTAATTTTATAAAAGTATTTAATTTTAAATCAAAGTATTTAATTTTAAATATAAAGTTTTTAATTTTAATTATATATTAAATAAAAGTATTTATAAACTTAAGTATATATATTTAATAAAAGTACTTAAATTAAATATATATTTTTTAATTTTATAAAAGTATTTAATTTTAAATCAAAGTATTTAATTTTAAATATAAAGTTTTTAATTTTAATTATATATTAAATAAAAGTATTTATAAAAAATAATTTTTTTAAATATATACAATTAATACTGACGACACGTCGTCGGTATTTTTGTGCTAAAAACCTCCCAAATATTTCATTTACCCGGCTAAATCACAAGGCGACAAAGTTTCCTATTAGTACCGACGATATGTCGTCGGCATAATTAAAGCATATACAAAAAGTAGATCTCGTCAAACACTTAGACGCATCTCAATTATTACTATACTCCCTTTTCTCACCGGCGATTATCAGCACCCACCACCACACCAGCACTGCACCATCACTACAACACCACCACCACAGTCTACACCACCACACCATCACTACAACACCACCACCACAGTTTACACCACCCACCACAGGCTACACCACCACCACAGGCTACACCACTACCACCACAGTACTCCACCACCCTCCTCCTCTTCTCTTGTTTAAATCTTTCCTCAACCCTTCTCTTTTTTAATTCTTCCTCTTCTTCCCCACTTTTTCTTCCATACGAACAGTATGTATTTTTGATTTTTCTTATATTTTTTTGATTTTTATGAATTTATGTAATGTAATGTAGCATTTGTTAATTTGTTTGCTGTTGTTTTCTTTTCTTTTCCTTTTTTTTATTTTTTTTTTATTTTTTTTTATACTGCCGAAACAGTAGCGAAAGCCGAGAGCGAGAGCTGAGAGCTGAGACAGCCGAGACATAGGTAATGTGGTCTATTTTTTATTTTTTTTTAAACGTTTGGTGTCCCGACGACATGTCGCCGTTAACAGTTTTACCTCTTTAACCATATCATCTCGGATCATTCGTTGAACATCTCGTGTAGAACCATATCATCTCGGATCATTCGTTTAACATCTCGTGTAGAACCATATCATCTCGGATCATTCGTTTAACATCTCGTGTAGAACCATATCATCTCGGATCATTCGTTTAACATCTCGGGTAGAACCATATCATCTCGGATCATTCGTTTAACATCTCGTGTACAACCATATCAAACGAAACAACTCGACAAGCAAACGAAACAACTCGACAAGCAAATGAAACAACTCGGCTCATTAGTTAGGAATTGCATCTTTCAAACTAGATCAAGATAAGCTGGAACTTTGTTGTTGAGCACGAGTTCCATAATTGCTCGGATCATTCGTTTAACATCTCGTGTAGAACCATATCATCTCGGATCATTCGTTTAACATCTCGTGTAGAACCATATCAAACGAAACAACTCGACAAGCAAACGAAACAACTCGGCAAGCAAATGAAACAACTCGACAAGCAAATGAAACAACTCGGCTCATTAGTTAACATCTCGTGAATTGTTATGGCATATATATAGTACACATTCATAAGAAGGTGAGGGCCTCATACTTATCTCAATGTTGAAAGCAACCCTAGAAAACCAATCAAAGTATTTAATAAAAGTACTTAAATTAAATATATATTTTTTTTAATTTTATAAAAGTATTTAATTTTAAATCAAAGTATTTAATTTTAAATATAAAGTTTTTAATTTTAATTATATATTAAATAAAAGTATTTATAAACTTAAGTATATATATTTAATAAAAGTACTTAAATTAAATATATTTTTTTTAATTTTATAAAAGTATTTAATTTTAAATCAAAGTATTTAATTTTAAATATAAAGTTTTTAATTTTAATTATATATTAAATAAAAGTATTTATAAGAAATAATTTTTTTAAATATATCCAATTAATACCGACGACACGTCGTCGGTATTTTTGTGCTAAAAACCGCCCAAATATTTCATTTACCCGGCCAAATCACAAGGCGACAAAGTTTCCTATTAGTACCGACGATATGTCGTCGGCATAATTAAAGCATATACAAAAAGTAGATCTCGTCAAACACTGTTGGTCCACAAATTGTATATGGATCACTAAGTAGTTTTGAATACCTAGTAGATGGTTAGGATAAATCCGAACCAATCTAAGTGAGAAACCCTAAGTGATTGTTAGTGTTAATGCGGAATCTTAACAAGAACAACTTAGAACACAAGCAGGGATTTCACTAACTTCGTATATTGATATTCACTATTATCAATTCGTACAATTCACACACAATTGCTAACAACCTTTAGGGATCCTTTTATAACACCAGGAAACCCTAGATGACACAGAAGATATACACAAATCTTCTATAAAGATACATACACGCAATGTATCTTTTCCTAATATATCTCTAACAAACTTTCCTATCTTCACGACCAGACCAGACTTAATAAGTCAACCAGACTTAACATATAACTACCAGACTTAATCATTACATAACCAGACCTAAAACACAAACAGACCTAACTCAGTAAACGACCAGACCTAAGTAGTAAACTACCAGACCTAAGTAGTCTGTTCTTGATATGCATCATAATTCCCAACAATCCTCCCCTAACTTGATCTTCATGCTTCATGAACTTCAAGTTCTTCTGATTTAGCCTTCTGAGGATTGAATCTTGAACACTTTGAAATGTATTTAGGTCTTGTTCCTTTCTAGCAGCTTGAATCTTGATAAGCTCTTCTGATATGGACTTGACAGCAACAATGACTATATGTACATCAATTCATATTAAGTTTCATAGCTATTCTCATCACTTCCAGGTGTGTTAACACCTGTGAGAGGTGAATCATTGAAATTTAATGGATTTGATGTCTCTTTACCAATAGCCATTACTACTGGAGTAGCCAAATGTTTTGGTGTGTAAGACCATGGTACACTGATAACCATATGATTTTAAGCAAATCATCAGCTTATCAACGGATTTGTTAAGTCTTTACCAAAAGCCGTTTGCTTCTGGACTAGTCAATTCTTTGATGGAAAAGCACCTCATCATGGTGAATTGATTACCATTTATGGTTTTCCACAGCCTTTACCACAAGCCATAACCTTGTGGGCTAGCCAACTCTTCACTTATCTTAGATATGGTGAGTTGAATACCATACAATTTTTGGCAAATTGTCAACCATAAACGGATTTGAGCAATCTTTACCTGTTAGCCGTTTGCTCAGGATTAGCCAGTCCTTGTGTTGATGAGACAAGGTGGACTGATAACCTTTTGATGTGTTAGTGCAAAGCACCTCCACCAAGTGAGAAGTTCCAATAGTCTCACTCAACAACTTGTGAAAATATACTTAATCCAGCATTGCCTATAAAGAAATAAAAGATATAGATAAAACAAACCAAAATATATATATATATATATATATATTTTTTTTTTTTTTTTTACTACATTAACAGAACTAAAATCAGAACTAAAATAAATAACCTAAATGCTGGTAAGTATTCATACTTTACATACTTCACAGTTTGACCTCCCCTTAGGCCAAACCTCCCCTTAATTCAAACTAGGGGTTCATCATACCAATGTTAACTACCAGATAATTGAATCTAGGACCATCAAATGCCTTAGTTAACAGGTCAGCAACATTAAAATCTGTATGTATTTTCTCCACTCTAATCAACTTCTTTTCAAAGCAATCCCTAATGAAATGATGCCTTATTTCTATATGCTTAGTTTTAGAGTGATATACTGGATTCTTAACAATACAGATAGTACTCTTATTATCTATGTGGATAACAGTATTCATAAAATTCAAACCATAGTCCAGCATCTGATTCTGAATCCACAAAACTTGTCCACAGCAATGAGCAGCTGCTACATACTCAGCCTCAGTAGTTGAATTAGCCACAATCGTCTGCTTCTTGCATTGCCAAGATATTAACCTCCTTCCAAGGAACTGACAACCTCCTGTTGTTGATTTCCTATCCAGACTTGCACCAGCATAGTCACTGTCTGAATAAGCTGTCAGGTCAAAAGCTGACTCCTTAGGATACCAAAGGCCCAAATTAGGTTTGCCCTTTAAGTACCTAAAGAATCTCTTCACAGCATGAAGATGTGAAGTCTTTGGTTGAACCTGAAAACGTGAACAAATACAAACTGCATACATAATATCAGGTCTAGAAGCAGTAAGATACATGAGAGAACCTATCATGGATCTGTAAAGATGCACATTCACATCAGCAGCATCTTCATCCTTTGTTAAAGGCACTTTGTTCTCCATGGGAGTGACTGCTGCCTTCACATTTGAGAATTCAAACTTTTTCAAAATTTCTGCAACATACTTGTCTTGAGAAATAAAAAGTCCATCATCCTTTTGCTTAACTTGCAATCCCAAGAAAAATGTAAGTTCTCCCATTGAACTCATTTCAAACCTGCTCTTCATTAATCCTTCAAATTCATCACACCAAGACTTTCTTGTGGATCCAAAAATGATATCATCCACATAAATTTGGACAAGAATAATATCCTTCTGATCTCTCTTGATAAACAATGTCTTGTCAATTACACCCCTGATGTATCCATGTTCTTCAAGAAACTGTGAAAGAGTTTCATACCAAGCTCTAGGAGCCTGATGAAGACCATATAGAGCTTTAATAACCTTATACACTTGATTGGGGTTAGCAGGATCCTCAAAGCCAGGAGGTTGATGTACATACACATCTTCATCAATAGTGCCATAAAGGAAAGCACTTTTGACATCCATTTGATATACCTTGAATCCCATATATGATGCATAAGCCAAGAATAACCTGATAGCTTCAATCCTTGCTACAGGAGCAAAAACCTCATCATAATCTATGCCCTCCTCCTGTTTGTATCCTTGAGCTACCAACCTTGCTTTGTTCCTTACAACCACCCCTCTTTCATCCCTTTTATTCCTGAAGACCCATTTAGTACCAATAACTTTAGCTCCATTAGGTAGGTCTACAAGAACCCATACTTTCTGTAGCTTGAACTGCAACAACTCTTCTTGCATGGCTTCTACCCAACTTTCCTCCCCTAAAGCTTCAGAAACTGTAGTGGGTTCACTTTGAGAAAGAAAGCAAGCAAATAAGCAATGTTGCTGGTCTTTATGGTTGACCCTTTGTTGTTGCTTGATCAGGCTAATGAGTGCAAGAGAAGCAGACTGATGTTGCACTCTACTTCTTGTTTGAACAGCAGACTTGGGGTTACCAATTATTTGGCTCTTGGGATGAATGGTGTGAATTCTGAGAGTGGGGGTTGGACTTACTTCCACTTCAGTGGGTAAGTTGTTGAAATCAGTAATAATACCTCCTTCATCATAGGAAGCCCCATTAAAAACACCTTCATTAGGATTAGGAAATACTTCAAGTTCTGGCATCTCAGAATCAGCACATTCAGCATTTGAGGAAGGGTCTGGTAGAACAGCACTACCAGACTTAAAAAGTGAAGTACTGCTCATGCTAGATGATTTGACTTTGCCAGACTTAACTTCAGAGTCTGTTTTCTGAGGTGAAGAATCCTTGGTGACTGCTTCAGCTGCATCAGACTTGTTCTCTGTAGATGGAATCACAACAAGCTCAGCCATATCATCAATGTTCCCTGAATTTGAAGAATCTTTGGTACCTGTAATGTTAGTAGCTTCTTGGGTACCTGCAATAGGGTTAATTTGATTCTCCTTGGAGACAGGAACATAATTCATAGAATCAGTTAAATAATCAATATCAAACATCCACCTATGACCAATTCCCTTGACATTGGGTTTTTCCTCAAGAAAGTTTACATGCAGATTTTCTTCTACTTTCTTGGATACTAGATTGTAAACCCTAAAGGCTTTACTGTTTAATGCATACCCAAGTAAAAACCCTTCATCAGACTTTCCTTCAAATTTTCCAAGAACACTTAAAGTATCAAGAATGGTAACATGACACCCAAAAGGTCTTATATGGCTAACAACTGGTTTGTGGCCAAACATAAGCTCATAAGGAGTTTTATTTTGAGGCTTAGTCACTCTAACCCTATTAAAGATATAGCAGGCATTGCTGACTGCTTCAGCCCAAAATGTAGTAGGTAAAAGTGAATCTGCAAGCATAGTCCTAGCTGCCTCAATAAGTGTCCTGTTCATTCTCTCAGCAACTCCATTTTGCTGAGGAGTTCTTGCATTACTGAATTGTTGCTTAATTCCTTTATTACCACAAAAATCTAGCATGCTCTTGTTTTTAAATTCAGTGCCATTATCACTCCTAATGATTTTGACTCGTTTATCAATAAGGTTTTCAATCTGTCTAATGAAATTTTGAATCAAAGGGGTAGCTTCATCCTTCCTAGACATAAAGAACACCCAACAATATCTAGTACAATCATCTGTAATGACAAGGCAATAGCATGCAAAATTTATACTATGGACAGATGTAGGGCCAAAAAGATCCATATGTAAGGTATGCAAAGGTTCAGTTATTAATCTTTCTAATTTAACCTTACAGGATGCCCTATGTTGTTTTCCCTTGTTGCAAGCCACACAGGTATGATCATTTTTAAACAATTTTGAAGGCAAACCTCTCACAAGGTTATTCTTCACAAGTTTATTCATATTTTTGAAATTCACATGGCCTAACCTTCTGTGCCACAACTTAGATTCATCCAATGTAGCTTTTGCAATTAAACAGGTAGCACCTTTTGCAGAATTAGATGCTTTCATATCAAAACTGTACATTTTGTGTTGTCTGGGAACTTTAAGAAGAATTTGATGTTCTTCAGGCATTTTAAAGTCCGGAGTCAACACAAGACAATCAGTTTCAGTAAAAAGCACCTTATGCTGAGTATCACAAATCTGTGATATTGAGAAAAGGTTGAACTGCCCAAGTTCTTTCACAAAAGATACATTGTCAAATTCTATGTTGCCCACAATGATTCTTCCTTTACCAGTTATCTGTCCCTTGCTTCCTCCAAAAGTAACAGAACCTCCCTCGAATTCATGAAAATCATTAAGATAGTTCTTGTTACCAGTCATGTGCCCAGAGCATCCACTGTCAAGTATTCCTCTATCTTCCATATAGCAAAGTGGATGATCCTGCACAAAAAGAAGAGAAATTAGTTTCTCTTAGGAACCCAGGCCTGAGTAGGCTTGGGTCCGCCTTGTGGATCAATATGCTTGAATTTCTTAATTGAACCTGATCCACTGTTGTTTTGGGATTTATACATGGATTTATTTTTGTTTGAATCCCAAGACATACATGCTGAGGTCTTAACAGCAGAACCCCCTTTTTCCTTTAAAGGTTTTGCTGTTTGCTTTCCAACTTGTCTTCTCACAGGTGAATGAGCTTTATAAAAATTATTTCTTTGAAACTTTTCATTTACCTGAGGTTTTTGAAAAGGTTGCTTGGGTCTTACAAAACCAGAGTTCACATTAGGTCTCACAGAGTTAACATAACCAGTATTCACTTTAGGCCTCATAAAATTAACATTTTGCCTATTCACATTAAAGTTTCTGTAGCCAGACCCAAAATTTGGTCTACCAGAACTAACAAAGGAGTTAGGTCTGGTAGTGTTATTAAGTTGAACTGGTCTGGGAACAAACTGGTTGGCATGATTAACTCTATTAGCATTGTTCCAAACTGGTTTATTTGAACCATTAACCTTATTAACATTCATTCTCTTTTGCTCAGCCTCTCTTTTCATTCTCTTTTCATGGAAGTCACAGTCTCTTATTAAATGACTTAAACTTCCACACACAAAACATCTTTTAGGAGCATAATTGTAACTACTCCTACTTTCTCTGTGAACACTATTGCTTCTAGGTGACTCATTCAATTTAACAGATTCCCTAGGAGTTTTTATGTGATTGACACAACTAGGTTTAACTGTTTCAGCCTTTTGTTCAGTCACTAAAGGTTTAGTAACAACTGGTTTACACTTCTTAACAACCTTAGGTTCAGGATTCTCTTTTTCCTCATTGTTTGACTCAGACTTAGAGTGATCAGAGGAATTATCAATAGATCCTTCAGAGTCATTGGATTGACAAGAAGAATATCTACTAGATTTGTCCTCTGAGGTAGTTGATTCAGACACTTGAGGACCTTTCTTACCATACACAAAGAGTGAATCATCCAACTCTTCTTTTTCAAGAGGAGTATAGTCATCACTCAAAGGTGGTGGTACTCCTTTAAAGTCACCAGTCTTAACAAACCTATTGTACAAAGGTTTATCAGCATAGTCCTCTTCTCTATTCTTAAATATATCCCTATTCTCATTTTCCTCATATCCTAAGCCACATTTTTTATTTGACTTAATTTGAGAATCCCAACACTTAAACAGGTTTTTATTTGAATTGTTCCATTGATCTACCCTTTTTCTCAGCTCATCCCTTTCCTTCTGAATTTTAAGCCCTAATTGTCTATACCTTTTAAGCTTCTCATCTTGTTCATATATCTTATTAGCTTGAAAGTATAGTTTTTCATTTAAAGCAGCATGTTGGTTTTGAAGGGTGACCTTTTGTGCCTCTAAAGTTTTCACAGCATTTTTATGTGCTAATAAATTTACTTCTAGATCACCTATTTGTTCTTGCTGCTCATCACATAAAGCCTTAACATGATTATATGAGTCAGTACATAATTTAGAGCATAATGATACCTCATTACCAATGGCCATGAGAGCATGATCAGACTCCTCATTTACTCTTGGATGCTCACCCCAATTGACTCCTCCAGCTTCCATTGTCAGCAGACTCATCTGATTCTTCTCCATCTTCCCATCTTCAATTCTTTTCTCATCAGCAGACTTCTTCTCTGGACAATCTCTTGAAAAATGCCCATGCTTGTGACAGTTGTAGCATTCAACAGTCCTCTTTGTGTATCCCACTGGTGATTTGTTGTTGAAGTTGATAGTCCTACCATATTGCTTCTGAAATCGTTTGACCCTTAAAGCAACCATGGCAATGTGCCATTTTATATCCATCTCCTCAACTTCAGCATCATTAATTTGTTCAAGGTCTTCACTAATAAAGCTTTCATCTTCCGTTTGATTGGCAAAGAAAGAATGTATCACCTCATCAGTGAAACTTGAAGCAGACCTTTCACTTGAAGGAGTTTCATAGTTACCAGACCTAACACCAGATCTAACCTTGTAAGTACTGCTTTTGTTTTGAGATACAAAAGCGACATTTGAGGAACTGGTTGAACCCTGAGTGTTGTTACTGATGTCCCTTTCAAACATCCTGAGATTATTGTAAAGGTCATCAGGTGTCATAGAGTCTACTTCCTCCTTAATCCTCATTGCCACAGATACATTGCCCCATTCTGATGGTAAAGATCTAAGGAATTTGTGATTTGCATCCTCATTAGAGACTGCTGCACCATGAACTTCCAATTGTGTTAACAGATGTTGAAATCTGTCATAGCCCTTCTCCAAACCTTCAGTCTTTGAAACACTAAATGTTTCAAATTGCTGTTTAAGAACAGCCTTTTGCATCTTCTTGGAGTTAGCATTACCTCCAAATCGTTTCTTGATAGCTTCCCACATCTCCTTAGCATCAAGAATGCCATGAAACCTTTGTAGATGCTCCTTAGGAATAGCCATAAGAAGCAAGGTTCTGGCCTTCTTTTCCTTCTCCACAGCCCTAATCTCCTCAGCAGATACTGGTGGCATTATTCTGAGCTGCCCATCATTCCCTTGTGAAATTCTCTTCTTAGAATTTCCCTTTTGGATCACCTTCCATACATCACTATCAATGTATTCCAGATAATGTTCCATCTCCATGGCCCATATATCATACTCTTCTCTCTTCAGTAGTGGAAGTTTTATGTTTGAGATTGTGGTTGTGGAAGGGATGGGTTGTTGTTGTGTTTGGGAGTTACTGGTTTCAGTTTTTCCTTCATCTTCATGGTTTGATTGCTCATCCTCACTGTTATGGATTGAGAAAGTTTCAGGCTTATCGAGTTCAGACATTGTGAAGGGTGATTTGAGTGAGAATTAGGTTTTAGTGTTCTACGATATTCAGAGTCTCTCTCCTTGCTCTGATACCACTTGTTGGTCCACAAATTGTATATGGATCACTAAGTAGTTTTGAATACCTAGTAGATGGTTAGGATAAATCCGAACCAATCTAAGTGAGAAACCCTAAGTGATTGTTAGTGTTAATGCGGAATCTTAACAAGAACAACTTAGAACACAAGCAGGGATTTCACTAACTTCGTATATTGATATTCACTATTATCAATTCGTACAATTCACACACAATTGCTAACAACCTTTAGGGATCCTTTTATAACACCAGGAAACCCTAGATGACACAGAAGATATACACAAATCTTCTATAAAGATACATACACGCAATGTATCTTTTCCTAATATATCTCTAACAAACTTTCCTATCTTCACGACCAGACCAGACTTAATAAGTCAACCAGACTTAACATATAACTACCAGACTTAATCATTACATAACCAGACCTAAAACACAAACAGACCTAACTCAGTAAACGACCAGACCTAAGTAGTAAACTACCAGACCTAAGTAGTCTGTTCTTGATATGCATCATAATTCCCAACAAACACTTAGACGCATCTCAATTATTACTATACTCCCTCTTCTCACCGGCGATTATCAGCACCCACCACCACACCAGCACTGCACCATCACTACAACACCACCACCACAGTCTACACCACCACACCATCACTACAACACCACCACCACAGTGTACACCACCCACCATAGGCTACACCACCACCACAGGCTACACCACTACCACCACAGTACACCACCACCCTCCTCCTCTTCTCTTGTTTAATTCTATCCTCAACCCTTCTCTTTTTTAATTCTTCCTCCTCTTCCCCACTTTTTCTTCCATACGAACAATATGTATTTTTTATTTTTCTTATTTTTTTGATTTATATTAATTTATGTAATGTAATGTAGCATTTGTTAATTTGTTTGCTCTTGTTTTCTTTTCTTTTCTTTTTTTTTTTTATTTTTTTATTATTATTATTATTTTTTTTATACTGCCGAAACAGTTGCGAAAGCCGAAAGCGAGAGCCGAGACCGAGAGCTGAGACAGCCGAGACATAGGTAATGTGGTCTATTTTTTATTTTTTTTTAAACGTTTGGTGTCCCGACGACATGTCGCCGTTAACAGTTTTACCTCTTTAACCATATCATCTCGGATCATTCGTTTAACATCTCGTGTAGAACCATATCATCTCGGATCATTCGTTTAACATCTCGTGTAGAACCATATCATCTCGGATCATTCGTTTAACATCTCGTGTAGAACCATATCATCTCGGATCATTCTTTTAACATCTCGTGTAGAACCATATCATCTCGGATCATTCGTTTAACATCTCGTGTAGAACCATATCAAACAAAACAACTCGACAAGCAAACGAAACAACTCGACAAGCAAATGAAACAACTCGGCTCATTAGTTAGGAATTGCATCTTTCAAACTAGATCAAGATAAGCTGGAACTTTGTTGTTGAGCACGAGTTCCATAATTGCTCGGATCATTCGTTTAACATCTCGTGTAGAACCATATCATCTCGGATCATTCGTTTAACATCTCGTGTAGAACCATATCATCTCGGATCATTCGTTTAACATCTCGTGTACAACCATATCATCTCGGATCATTCGTTTAACATCTCGAGTAGAACCATATCATCTCGGATCATTCGTTTAACATCTCGTGTACAACCATATCATCTCGGATCATTCGTTTAACATCTCGTGTAGAACCATATCATCTCGGATCATTCGTTTAACATCTCGTGTACAACCATATCAAACGAAACAACTCGACAAGCAAACGAAACAACTCGACAAGCAAATGAAACAACTCGGCTCATTAGTTAGGAATTGCATCTTTCAAACTAGATCAAGATAAGCTGGAACTTTGTTGTTGAGCACGAGTTCCATAATTGCTCGGATCATTCGTTCAACATCTCGTGTAGAACCATATCATCTCGGATCATTAGTTTAACATCTCGTGTAGAACCATATCATCTCGGATCATTCGTTTAACATCTCGTGTACAACCATATCATCTCGGATCATTCATTTAACATCTCGCGTAGAACCATATTATCTCGGATCATTCGTTTAACATCTCGTGTACAACCATATCAAACGAAACAACTCGACAAGCAAAAGAAACAACTCGACAAGTAAATGAAACAACTCGGCTCATTAGTTAGGAATTGCATCTTTCAAACTAGATCAAGATAAGCTGGAACTTTGTTGTTGAGCACGAGTTCCATAATTGCTCGGATCATTCGTTTAACATCTCGTGTAGAACCATATCATCTCGGATCATTCGTTTAACTTCTCGTGTAGAACCATATCATCTCGGATCATTCGTTTAACATCTCGTGTAGAACCATATCATCTCGGATCATTCGTTTAACATCTCGCGTAGAACCATATCATCTCGGATCATTCGTTTAACATCTCGTGTAGAACCATATCAAACGAAACAACTCGACAAGCAAACGAAACAACTCGACAAGCAAATGAAACAACTCGGCTCATTAGTTAGGAATTGCATCTTTCAAACTAGATCAAGATAAGCTGGAACTTTGTTGTTGAGCACGAGTTCCATAATTGCTCGGATCATTCGTTTAACATCTCGTGTAGAACCATATCATCTCGGATCAATCGTTTAACATCTCGTGTAGAACCATATCATCTCGGATCATTCGTTTAACATCTCGTGTACAACCATATCATCTCGGATCATTCGTTTAACATCTCGCTTAGAACCATATCATCTCGGATCATTCGTTTAACATCTCGTGTACAACCATATCATCTCGGATCATTCGTTTAACATCTCGCGTAGAACCATATCATCTCGGATCATTCGTTTAACATCTCGTGTAGAACCATATCAAACGAAACAACTCGACAAGCAAACGAAACAACTCGGCAAGCAAATGAAACAACTCGGCTCATTAGTTAACATCTCGTGAATTGTTATGGCATATATATAGTACACATTCATATGAAGGTGAGGGCCTCATACTTATCTCAATGTTGAAAGCAACCCTAGAAAACCAATCAAAGTATTTAATAAAAGTACTTAAATTAAATATATATTTTTTTTAATTTTATAAAAGTATTTAATTTTAAATCAAAGTATTTAATTTTAAATATAAAGTTTTTAATTTTAATTATATATTAAATAAAAGTATTTATAAACTTAAGTATATATATTTAATAAAAGTACTTAAATTAAATATATTTTTTTTAATTTTATAAAAGTATTTAATTTTAAATCAAAGTATTTAATTTTAAATATAAAGTTTTTAATTTTAATTATATATTAAATAAAAGTATTTATAAGAAATAATTTTTTTAAATATATACAATTAATACCGATGACACGTCGTCGGTATTTTTGTGCTAAAAACCGCCCAAATATTTCATTTACCCCGCCAAATCACAAGGCGACAAAGTTTCCTATTAGTACCGACGATATGTCGTCGACATAATTAAACCATATACAAAAAGTAGATCTCGTCAAACACTTAGACGCATCTCAATTATTACTATACTCCCTCTTCTCACCGGCGATTATCAGCACCCACCACCACACCAGCACTGCACCATCACTACAACACAACCACCACAGTCTACACCACCACACCATCACTAGAACACCACCACCACAGTGTACATCACCCACCACAGGCTACACCACCACCACCACAGTACTCCACCACCCTCCTCCTCTTCTCTTGTTTAATTCTTTCCTCAACCCTTCTCTTTTTTAATTCTTCCTCTTCTTCCCCACTTTTTCTTCCATACGAACAGTAGGTATTTTTTATTTTTCCTATTTTTTTTATTTTTATTAATTTATGTAATGTAATGAAGCATTTGTTAATTTGTTTGCCGTTTTTTTTTTTTTTTTTTTTTTGATACTGCCGAAACAGTAGCGAAAGCCGAGAGCGAGAGCTGAGACAGCCGAGACATAGGTAATGTGGTCTATTTTTTATTTTTTTTTAAACTTTTGGTGTCCCGACGACATGTCGCCGTTAACAGTTTTACCTCTTTAACATTTTTACCTCTTTTTATATAGCCCGAGAGACCACAACCCAAGAGTGAGAGCCGAGAGCTGAGACGTACAGTCGAGACAGTATGTTGTTTATATATCCTTACTGTTTTTTCATTTTTATGCTTTGCGGATTAATTGTGATTAGTTGAATGCTGGTTCTAGTACGTAGTTGAAAGCGGATTAAGTGTAATTAGTTGAATGCATTATTACTAGAATTGAAGATAAGTTGTGGAGAGTTGGTGCGTAGGCGTCTATCATGCTGTAAGGTTTTTAGTTTAAAATGAAATGTGCTGATCTCCATCTGTGTGCTTTAACTTGACATTGTGCCGTACGTAGCAAGATTCAGAAATCGATAAAGGTTAGAAAATAGAAAACAATGAAGTAGTTATGAATTAAGTAGTTATGATGTATGAAAGGTGTAAAAACAATGAAGTCCCATATTTTGTCATTTAATTGTGGTCACTAGGCGTAAACCTACATAGGCCCGAGTCTACTCAGTCAAGAACATAGAACTTTTTAAAGTTTTATGGTTTGGTAATTTAGAAAAATATATATTGTCATCATGTCATGGGGTAATTCATGGAATTGATATGTTCACTAGTAGTTGGAAACATGAAAGTATGAAACTGTTATGGCATGTCTTTCCGATGTTTTTGTTGACACCATGTAAGAATCTGAAATTGATATGTTCACTAGTAGTTGATTAGACATAATTGTATATGTGATTGTTAGTCGATTTGTGAATGTGATTTTAGAATGTTAGTCAATTTGTGTATTATTGTTAGACTTTTGTGAATGTTTTAGGATTTTAGTGATTAATTTTGGAAAGTCCCCGTCCGAAGTTAATCATCCTATAGAAAACCCGTCCGGAATTAATTTATTAGAAATTAATTTCGGAAAGTCCCCTGTTTGGGACTGCTTTTTGAATGTTTTGTCTCATTTAGGATATTGATGCGTATAACTGATTTATTATTTGAGATGATTTCGACAGTGTTTCTCCTTTACTCCTACGAATATGTCCTTAATGCACATATTTGGGGAGTTGAGGGGAAATGCTGCCGAAATTTTCTCAAATAGTAAATCAGTTATACGCATTCATATATGAGACGAATCATTCAAAGAGTGGGTTAGGATTGCCTTCCATAGTTGCACTAGGTGAACAAAACAACTCGTAATCATTAATTAAGTGCATATAATAACCGATTGCATCATAAAAATGCAGTTATGATAATTGATAAGAGTTGGACCCGTTTAGAGCATCGTGGTACAAAAGAATTTCTTGATGGTCTTGCCGCCTTCCTCGATCATTGCAAACCGTTATTGAATAGTTACGGAAACATAAAATGTCCATGTTGTCGTTGTTGTAATGTTCCATGGGTATCTCTCCAAGGTCTTAAAAGCCACATAGGCCAAAATGGGTGGGACCCAACTTATACACAATGGAAGGATCACGGTGAACCGGATCCTCCGAATAATGATCAAAATGATATTCTTGATAACACAACACAACGTGAGATGAGTGACATGGGTGCGTGCCTTAATGATATTCTTGATATTCCTCCGAATAATGATAAAATGATATTCTTGATATTCCTTCGAATAATGAGCCGACTCATGGAAATATTGGCGAGACAAGTAACGAGCCGACTCAAGCAGCGATACCTCCTCTGCGTAACGAGTTTGAAGAGTTACTTGCAAGTTCCAACCAGGCTCTGTACCCGGGTTGTGACTTTATAAAAACATTGGATTTTATGTCAAAGTTTACACATCTCAAGGTCAGCGGTAAATGGAGTGATACTTCATTTAACAAAACGCTAACATTTCTCCAGGAGGTATTTCCGCCCAGGTTAGGTTACAATCTCCCACCATCATACTATCATATAAAGAAGACATTTAAAAAGGTCGGGTTAGGGTACGAGTCGATACATGCTTGTGAAAATGATTGCTTTCTATATCGGGGGGATGATGGCGAAGATTTGGAGTATTGTCCGGTCTGTAAAACGAGTAGATGGAAAGACAAGAACACAACGGGGAAGAAAGTTCCTAACAAGGTGTTGCGTTACTTTCCTATCATTCCTAGACTACAACGTTTGTACAAGTCTATTCACACTGCAAAACATATGACTTGGCATGCTACTGGAAAGTCTACGGACGGTAAGATGCAACACCCGGTTGATGGTAAAGCATGGCAGAAGTTTGACAATAAATATTCGGATTTTGCTATAGAACCAAGAAACGTTCGATTAGGGTTGGCTGCTGATGGTTTCAATCCGTTCGGCAACCTTAGTCAGACTTACAGCATGTGGCCGGTCATATTAACAACATACAACTTGCCTCCGTGGTTATGCATGAAAGAGACTTCTTTGATGCTGACGTTGTTGATTCCTGGCCCTAAATCACCGGCGAAGGACATCGATGTTTACTTGAAGCCCTTGATTGATGACCTTGTGGAATTATGGAAAAAACCAGGTATCTTGACTATGGACGCTGCTACAGGCACTCAATTCCACATGAGAGCGATGCTTTTATGGACCATCAATGATTTTCCTGCTCGAAGTAGTTTGTCTGGTTGGCAAGGGCAAGGTTACTACGCTTGCCCTACATGCAAAGTAGACACTCCGGCTACGCGTGTGATAAGCAAAACAGCTTATGTTGGTCATAGAAGATTCTTTAAAAAAAACATAAATGGAGGAGGGACTGTACGACATTCAATGGTGAAACCGATGATAGAGATCCTCCTAGAAAAGATACCAGGGCTGATATCTTGACTTAACTTGCGACATTGCCCACACGTGTGCCGGGGAAACATCCGGATTATGGGGGTGGGAAGATAAAACGTAATCATACAGTCGAGCTGAACTGGACTAAACGGTCTATCTTCTACGATCTTGAATATTGGTCTTTTCTTTCTCTACCACACAATTTAGATGTCATGCATATCGAAAAAAATGTGTTGGAGAGTATCTTGAACACCTTTTTAATGAATGACAAATCTAAAGACACCGCTAAGTCAAGACAAGATTTGCAAGCTCTGGGCATTCGACAGGAGTTGTGGCTCGGAAACAAACAAAACGGGAAGTGCTCGAAGCCTCATGCTAAGTACTCCTTCACACCCGATAAAAGAAAACTCTTCTGTCAATACATCAAAACAGTTAAACTACCAGATGGGTTCGGATCCAAGTTCAAGTCAAAAGTGACCAAAGATGATAACAGTATAACGGGCATGAAGTCTCATGACTGTCATTTAATGATGCAACGGTTACTTCCTTATGGACTTCAGCAATACTTGGACGCACAGACTTATACACCCTTGATCGAGCTTTGTTTATTCTTTAAGCAAATTTGCGCCCGAACTTTGATGGTGAAAGACATGGTGAAAGCTAAAGACCAGTTGATCAATATTTTGTGCAGTCTCGAGCAAATATATCCTCCTGTTTTTTTTTTACATTATGATTCACTTGGTTATGCATTTACCTGAAGAGGCTATTGAAGGCGGGCCTGTTTCATTCCGGTGGATGTATCCATTTGAAAGATACATAAAGAAGCTTAAAAACTATGTCCGAAATAAAGCTAAGCCGGAGGGTTCAATAGCGGAGGGTTATGTTGCAGATGAAGCATTAACTTTCTGTTCTCGTTATTTTCGTGGTGTTGGGACAAAATTTAATCGTCCCGCTGCATCTCAGGACCGTCCTCGCCCAACAAATGATTTCCAGGTGTTCCGATCACTATGTACCAATTCTGGTAAAGAGACATTGATTGGGTTAGGTCTCCAAGAAATGAAGAGAGTGATATGGTATGTACTTCACAACAGTCCTGAGATCGACACGTACATGGACGAGTTCGAGAGGTATGCGTTTATATTTTGAAATTTCTTTTTCCCAAGTTATCTTTTCGATTTATTCTAATATCATGAACATTTTCAGGGAATTTCCTGATATCGACATGCAACAAGCATTTCCGAGCTGGTTTGAGACGAAGGTAAACTTATTGTATGTATTTCCATGTATAAATAACGACTATTACTCATCTCCATCTATTCTTATCTTTTTTCATAGATCCGTAAACTTTACATAGCCGATGACCCAAGCTGTATTCCGACTTATTCGCTTTGGCTTGTGGACCATCATCGACCCCAATCTCAATCAACTCTTGCGTAGTCAACGGTGTGAGGTTTGTCGTACACAGCCGCGATATAAAACGTACAACACAGAACAGGGGAATTTGTTCACCTGGTGACAAGGAGGGAGAAATGTATTATGGTTAGCTAGAAGAAATTCTGGAGTTCGCAAATTCCCAGTTCAAAGTTGTGTTGTTTCGAGTTAAGTGGTTCGACTTAAGCAACAAAAACCGTAGAGTCCAACGTTTTACCACTAGAAACAACATGACACAAATTTTGGCATGTAGCTATGCGTTCGAAGATCAACCTTACATTCTCGCAACACAAGCAAAACAAGTCTTCTACCTTGAAGATCCTGCCAGACGACCACTCCATTGGAAGGTCGTCCAAGAAGTAAATCACAACACAACCTGGGATGTCATCGTGGTAGAAGACGATGATGATGTGATACATGGCAACAACTCATCCGATCTCCAACTGTCTGCTAATTTGAATGATTTGGAACTTGAAACCTTAAATATCGATGGTGAATCAACGTTAGTTGAGGCACCACCACCAGTCATTCCTGTTGATGACGACGATGATTTTATTGATGATGAAGACGACGATCCTTATGATTTAGCAGCTTCTGATAATGAAGTCGCATACAATTCTGATGATGAAGTTGAAATTGCGACTAATGTTGTTTATGATGGTGATTGTGATTGTGCAGATTGATCTTAAAATGTAACTTGTAAAACGACACTTATTTTAATGAAATTGTTATGGATTGTTTAAAAGTGTATATTTATTTTGAATGTGTATCTTAACTATATATAAAGGAGGAATGGTCAACACTTGGTCAATGGCTGAAAACTGAAATTAATGTAATTCCCATTTTGCCCTTGTCCATCTTATCCCATTTTAACTACACACTAACTCATTATATCATCCATTTTCTCTCTCTATATAATAAAACACACACAAATCCTCTCACTTCTCTCCAAAAATAAGCTCTAACCATCCCTCTCTCTAACCATCCGTCTTCTGCCACCATAGCTACCATCGGCACCACAGCCCAACCACACGGACGCCACCACCATCCGACGACACCAGTGAGCACAACCACCGACGCTACCTCCATTTTGAGGTATTTTGATAGATTTATAAGGCAGGAGGGAGTGGATGCGGGGTTCGGATCGGCGAAGCTCGGTGCCGATCGGGCACACCGCCGCCGGCGATCGGCGCCGAGCAAAACTTGGTTAATTCGGTGAAGTTCACCGAAGAAGAAGTGTCAGAATTAAACGTTATTCAACGGGCAAATTTAAGAAATAGCCGTTCGGCTCTAAAAAAAAAAAAAAAAATTTACCCCTTTTTTAAATTATACACACTATAAATATACACAATTCAATCACAACACTTATTTCATATCCAAAAAAAAATCTCTTATCCAACACTTTTATTAAAAAAATCACAACACAATTTTTATTCTAAAAAAATGTCTACTTCGTCCGAAGAGTGCATGTACCCGTCTTCAACCGACGATTCCATTGGTAGCTCGTTGCAATTTTGGCACGACTCGTATCAATGGGTTGTAGACACGGCAAGCTCTAGCACCGTTCGGCCTCGTACACACGTTGAGCGTCATCGAGAAGTTGGTCTTGAAACTCTACTAAATGATTGGTTCGTTGAAGAACCAAAGTACAATGACGCATACTTTAGAAAGAAGTTTCGTATGAATAAAACCATGTTTTTGAGCATAGTGGCTGATATTGAAGCGCAATTCCCGTATTTTCAAGAAGGTTATGACGCTCGTAGCAAGAAAAGTTTCACGGCGCTACAAAAATGCACCTCCGCCATTAAGCAACTCGCAACTGGTAATGCGCCCGATGAGTACGATGAGTATTTATGCATGGCCGCAAGAACGTCACGCGAAGCTCTTGATAATTTTTGTGACGCCATCGTTCAGTTGTACGGTCGAGAGTACTTACGTAGGCCGACTCAACACGATGTGTTACGCATTTTCGAGGCCCATGAGGCTCGACATCACATACCAGGGATGCTTGGGAGCATCGATTGCACACATGTCGAATGGAAAAATTGTCCTAGAAGCTTGAGGGGGCAATATACGAGAGGTGACCATGGTGTCCCGACTATTATGCTTGAGGTTACAGCGTCACAGGATTTATGGATTTGGCATGCGTATTTTGGTGCTCCGGGGTCAAACAACGACATCAACGTATTGAATCAGTCCGACTTGTATCTTGCGGAGCAAAATGGAACGGCTCCGAACACCTCATTTCACGTGAATGGGCGCTTCTATAAACGCGGTTACTACCTTACCGATGGAATCTACAACAAGTGGTCAACCTTTGTTAAGGCATACCCGTATCCAACCGACCCAAAGGAAATAAAATTCAAGAGGTTGCAAGAGGGGGCAAGAAAGGATGTCGAGCGAGCATTTGGTGTTTTAAAGGGAAAATGGAAAATTCTAGCTCGACCTATCCGGGCTATGACTAAAGCGAAGATTGGAAAGTTTGTGCACGCGGCTATTATTTTGCACAACATGATAATAAAAGGCGACGGGAGGGCAATATCACCGGTTCATATTATGGATGGACCGGTCGAACCGGTGTATGACGAAAACGTTGTGGCGGAGCTAATAGATGAAGACGTCCATCACCGCCTTCGATTTGATCTCACGGAGCACGTAGCGGCTCAAGACTTGCCGTATCTCGATGATTAGTTCTTTTATCTAGTTTCTTTTATGTCGTTTTTATTTTTATTTTTATTTAAGTATTGTAGGATTTTTATTTTTAAGTATTGTAGGATTTTTATTTTTAAGTATTGTTGTTTTTTTAAGTATTGTAGGATTTTTATTTTTATTTTTAATGAAATGATATGTGTTTTATTTTTAAATAGTTTATGTATTAAAAATAAATGGAAAAAAAAAAAGTGATGTGGAAAATGTGGGATTTGGGGTTGTTTGGGGACCATTGCCACCATTTTGGGGAAGTTTGGGGAAGGGTTGGGGTGAAATGAGTTGGAGGGTTTTTATTGGATGATGATGAGGTGGCAATTTGGGGAAGTTTGGGGAAGGAGTGACCACTCCCTCCCCCCTAAGTTTTGAAGATTTTTTTTTGTAGATCTATAGATTTTTTATAGAATCTATAGATTTTTTTATAGATCTATAGATTTTTTATACATCTATACATTTTTTTGTAGATCTAATGTTTTTGTTTTTTTTTGTTAGTGTCGCCGCTGCTGTAGCCGCGGCTCTCACGCCGGATAAAATTGCATCAGTCGCCGGAAACTTTGTAACGCTGCCTGAAATTGTTGATATCGCCGGAAATAGAATATTTTTGGTAGTGTACTTTTAGATCTAAATATTCAATATCCTTTTTTTTGCAGTATCATTTGCTACCTGCTAGGAATTTTAAGTATACTTTTAACTTTAAAACTTTGTGGATCTGTTGTGTTTGTTGTAGATCTTGAAGAATTGGATTGTTTAACTTGCCGCAAAATATTGGACCACTTGCCGGGGCACACTGCCGGACGAATATGCAACCCAAAAAAACTGGTTACAAATTTGGAGTTTTTATTAGTAATTTTTTTTTTTATATAATGAGAGTTTTGATGTTGATGATGTTGCTTGAAGAGGATGATGCTTACTTTGTGGCCAGAAAAAGTTTTAGCTTTCTATCATACTACCTCCGTCCCAATTTAGTTGTCCTAGTTTGACTTTCAAAGTCTTTTTGCTTCAACTTTGACCGCAAATATTTTTGTTTATATTCTATAACACTTGATATAAAATATATAAATAAATTTGATTTTAAACGAACTTTTCAATGATATAACTTTCATCAAGTATTATATAATACAAACAAAAATATTTACGGTCAAAGTTGAAGCAAAAAGACTTTGAAAGTCAAACTAGGACAACTAAAATGGGACGGAGGGAGTAGCTTTTAATGTTTTCTTTTTTGATGCTATTAATTTTTTTGGCTCGTAATGTTACAATTTCACATGACGCCGCTGATGTTATTGCGGTTAAACCTATGTTGGTTTTCTTTTGATGATATTAGTATTTTGATTTGTTGGTAAAATCCAAAGAGCTTTTCGATCTTTTGGTTTGATTACAACTTTTTAGCTTTTTAATGGTTGGTCTATTTAAACTCTCATGTTCTCATTTTTCTTCCATCTTTATTTATGCTTGAAAATGTTTGTCATGCGTCAATAGTTTATCTTTATATTTGTTGAAATTTGATTATGAAGTTTATGACCGGGATGTTTTGGTGTAAATTGAAAGTTCAAATTTGTTGAAATTTGGGATTTTTGGGGCTAAACAAAAATTGATGGGCTCAATAAAACTATTGCTTGAAATTGCAGTAAAGCATTTCATCACCCTATGTACTCCTCTTTAAAACTGTTTAAATAAATAACTTGCCCCTTTTTTTATAACTTGGTATATACGAGTAACAGTTATCTAGAAAATTTGAAAAATAAAAGATTTATAGATTACGATTGATATGTTGCAAGATAGAAAAGGTATCATGTGACCAAGTTTGTATCTCGAGACTTGGACCAAAATGTGGATCTCGAAACTTGATTGACTAGAAATATGAAATTTGAATTTGGATAAAGATGAAATTAGTTTTTTTTTTGAAGGGGCTTGCAAAGTTATTACCAAGGATCAAGCACCTACGTTAATAGATTCGATGGCTTTATAATTTGAATGAAAGCTAAGAAGAATATTCGAACGGAAAATTAAAGGTTTATCCCGAGAAGGAAAAAAGGAATAAAGCAATAAAAATACGCATAAAAAGAACCAACAGAAGAATGGGAAACGCAATAATAATAATTATAGTAAAAGTGTTTTGGGTGATATAAAACAATGTACAAGGGACAAATAATTAGTGGGATTTCCCTGACTCGCACCTTACCCACAATTATTATTATTATTATACTTTGGGTGATATAAAACAATGTACAAGGGACAAATCAATTATTTTATATATATATATATATATATATATATATATATATATATATATATATATATATATATATATATATATATATATATATATATTAAAAATAACAAAACCTAAATATTTGTTAAAAAAACAAAAAAATTCATTAATTTAAAATTAAAAAAACATAAATCTACTCAACTTCAACTTCACAAATCTACTTCAACTTCACCCATCCTCCCTATCTCTCCATCGTCATCTTCATCTTCTTCCGTTCAACCTCCCTTCAACCTGAAACTTTATTTTCTTAAAAAAAAAAAAATTAAACCTTAAAGAAAAATCAAGAGATATAGTGCTTTGGGTCCCACCTTCAATGTAAATGATAAATCAACGCCCGTTGTTGGATCAACGGGCGTTGATTTTAAACACATTCAACGGCCTTCAACGGTGGTTAAGGGGGTCTAACGCCCGTTGAAAGGGCAACGAAGCCCAATTCAACGCCCACTACTCTTTGTCTAAGGGGGTAACACTTATTACGTTGATTTGGGCTCTACTAACCTCCAATTTTCTTTTCTTTTCTATTTTTCAAACAAAATAAATTCTCGTTTATTATATAAAAATACAAATAACATTAAAAAAAAATACAAAATTATATATAAAAAGAAACAAAAAAGAAATATACTCAATTGAAAACTGAAAGACCATATGTCTACATGTCTTCAAAAACTTGACTAACCCTTAAAAAAATTATAAATTGAAAAAGAAAATAAAATAAAAAAAACAAACCCATTTGTCGATCCGGTAAATGTATTATGTAATGGCACGAGGTTGATATGTAAATGTTTTGACCCAAATGTCATCAATGCTGAGATTGCTGTCGGACAACACGCTGGGGTTAGAGTGCTTATTTGATTTTGTCATCAAAGCTAAAGGCCCACAAAAATCTTCCACTATAGTTTAATTTTTAACGATGCAAATAACTTTGAAGTGGTCACACCACCTTTTAGGAAAGGACTTACCTTATTTGATTTTGTGTGACACTGAAATCAAACTTCGTGAATTAGTCGGCTAAAAAGTCGGAAACCAAAAAAGTGAAAAATGCCAAAAAGAACAATATAAGAGAAAACAATGTTGTTTGAGAAATTACTCAAACAAAAAGATCGACGTTAACCGGACATTATTGAATTGTTGCCGCTATGCAATCATGCCATTAGAAAAACAATTATCCGAAATGGATTTCTTAACGTTACAAATACATTTTGTCGAAAAAAAATTATTCGCCACAAAAAACTGTCAAAAACTAGACACCGCTGCCGCTAGGCGCGGGTAATTGGTCCTTCATGTTATACATCCGCTGCCGCTAACGTTAGGAAAATTTTCGCAAAATATTAAAAAAATAAATACAAAAATAGTTCTTGGGGTTATCGATCCGTTACAGAGTTACTCCCTTGAGCTCCGCAACGGAGCACAACAAAAATCAATAATTTTGTATTCGAACACTCCCTCCGCAACGCGCGGTGCAAATCCTTGTTTTAAACATTACAACTTCTATAAAACACACAGTATATTTGTTTTTAAAAACACTTGTTTTTTTATAAAAAAAACACATGCTTTGCATCAATTACATTTTGATCTTTTCACGATCTATTTTGAACATTATACGAAACACTTACCACAATATTGCATGCCGTTAATTGTCTGTCGCTAGGAACCTCCGTTGCTATGCACGGGTACTCGCCTAGTGTATTTGAATGTGTGCATGCTTATGTTAATTTGTTCCCGAATTTCTATATGTTATTCAATTTGTACTTTTACAGATGGCAGCAGCAGTTGCGCGCAGTCATGGTGGTGATGGTGCCCGTGAGCCACCACCTTCCCCTACCCGTCAAATTGAGAGCGGGTGCCGTGATGGTGGTAAGAATTTCTAGATTATATATATATATATATATATATATATATATATATATATATATATATATATATATATATATATATATATATATATAACAGGAGGCGTTACACCTAGATAATGCCACATAATGCCACCTCAATGCCATGTAATCATTTTAATACCACATAATCGCATTGTGTCCACGTAAGCAAGTATTTAAACTATGAAAAACGGATTAAATTCGTCTAAAAATGAACATAGTGAGATTCGAACCTGCATCATAGGGTTAACATGCAAACGTCTCAACCAATGGAGCCAAGCCATTGATTGTGAACAAGGACTGAAAAAAAAAACAATATACTAGACAAAAGACCAATTTAAATTATCAAACATATATATTTCCTTAAATATAGTTCCACAATATTAATTATTCATTCCGTATACACAAAACCCTAATATCATTTGCCTTCTATGCAACTGTTTTTTGGCTTAATCACATTCAGGCTTGAAAGAAGAATGATAGCAAGCAGAACATGATACTATCAACATCTAGCTTGTCGATTGAAGCTTTTCTTAAGTAGTGATAAAAACGTCAAGGTAATTAAATTAGTTCTTAAAGGTAGTTTTTATATGTGGTTTACATTGTATTCATGTGTGATCTCTATCATTGACGAGAAAAAAAAAACAATCAGGGTTCTTGATTGATTTTTTTTAAGATAGTTATTTGGAATAAATGGATCTTTATGTTTTGTATAATTTAGGTGTTGTGACTTTTCATAGCAAGTATTGATGGCAATGATGCTTTTCGTGATTCAAGATTCAAATTGATCCTAAGGTACATTTTTTTCCATCCTATCCTATCTAGATATGAATATTGTATATGGTGATATTGAGCAATAGTTTTTATTATTGCATGCCTGTGTTAAATATCATCACAAAAACTATATACTGTAACTACAACAATGGTCATGTTGGGTTGGTTTGTGCACATGTTGTGTAAATATATATGAAAAAAATCTGAATATATAGCGTTTATTTGGTTACAAGTTTTGGTGGGGAGGCTTTTGGAAGGTATGTAATGAATATTTCAGTTTTAAGTTCATTGTGTTTTGCATGTGAATCTAACGTGTTACTGTGTTTTTAAAAACATCCTCATTATTTTTTAGCTTTTTAGTTAGGTTCTTGGTGTTCTCTTGAACAAACCATCCACCAAAACTTTGTAAAGCTCATGAACTCATTTACATAATCATATTTACATATAAATTACATTCCATGTTAATATAAGCACCTGTATCCTCAGCTTAATAAGATTTTCCATCGCTGCCAATTCAGTTTTTGACAGTATGTGTACGTTTTATGTTATTTTCTACTATAGTTTTTGATCAGAGAACCCTATATGTTCATATTAACTACTTTCAATGTACTGCATGGGTATATGAGTATGTTATCGTAGGTAATATCTATGTTTTTCCGCGCACATAGGCGCTCATGTTAGGCTATTGTTAAATGGTTTATTAACCTGCACAGTTTGTTTGTGGAATCCAGTACTCAGGGTGAACAAATCAAGTTGAAGAAGCAGGGCGTGATGCAATACATAACCGGTCTGAACAGGTGAGATTTCATTCTCATCTATGTGCCTTAATGTTACAATCCTTAATTGGTTTACTCAAGTTTTTTCACATCAGTTTCACAATGTAAATTTATGTTATTTTCATGAATTGAGCCAATGCTTTTAATAATGGTGCCGTACCTACTATAACTTCTGTGTGGCAGGTTAGTTTCCTAAGAAATATGGTTGTCCACATGACTAATATAAATTATTGTACGTGTCAGGTTACATTTGAAGGTTTCAAGGCCTTGCAAAGTACTTCGTGTTGGTCTACAGATATTTAAGTCTATGGTGCACAAGAGAGACTACCATTAGTTCATGTTTGGTATGTGTTTTAATCTACTACTTTTTTCAGTTCTCCGAGTTCCAAAGTCCAAACATCTTTAATAAGTTTGTGATTTATTTATTTTTCAGTTATTAGTGGTAGCTTCTTTCAAGGTTTCAAATTTGTACTTCAGCAACAAAAGTTGAAGTAAGATACATCGCATTACCGTCATTTGTATATCATGTAGTGATCCATTTAGATATAATACCAGAAATGTCTGTTGTGAAATCAGTAGAAGGGCTACACATTTATTTCTTTTCGTTCTTAATCCATTCAACTATTGTTATTCAACTATTGGTACTTTACATATGAGAATGGAAACAAGCAACAAAGTTAGGCATCTAACAGTAGAATGTGCACATCAGCATATCCAGAAGTCATTTAGCCGCAACTCAGATATATGCACTATTTTTTTGGGGCTGTTATCTTTAACTGTGCTTTCTTCAATACGGATTTGCAGTGACGTGAGAAGTATGTCGTTAATGCACAAACATTACCGCCATCGTGGGTAAATACAACCACGTTCATCAACATTTTCTCTACTGACATGAACCAGTTGATTCGTGCTGCAGGTTTCTGAAAACGTTGCTTTGCTGCAAAGGTACGATGAGTAAATACATCCAGGTTCATCAACATTTTCTCTATACCTTTAAATGTCGTTATTAGCTTACATTGAAATTTTACTTTCTCACAAGTTCTAAGCATGCTGTTTGTGGTTCTTTGTTGAGCAATAATTATTTACTTTCTCATAGGTCTGCAAATACATAAATGGTAAAGAGCAATTTAGATAGTGCTCTGGATGCACATGTAAAGAGCAATTTGGTCAATGAAATTTTTTAGAGCAATTTGGTCAATGAAATTTTTTTAATTTATTTTACTTGAATGATATGTCAGAACTTCCATCTATGATCCATATTGGCAGTCAGATATCTATGCAAGCATTGCCCAGTTTTGAACCCCCATATTCATTAGGAAACTATATATGCAGATTATTCGTGTATGTTTCTATTAACCATTATATCAATTTATTAGGACTAATAAGAAACTATTGATAGACAGAACCTGAATGGTGTGAAGCGGTCTCGAGTACTGTGGGAAAATAAAATACCCAATTTTAAAAGGATCAGGAAGGCGTTCGGTAAGTTGAAATTTAAAAATGGTATTCATGGTGGGTTTGGTTTATAAGACAATTTGATGTACTCAACACTGATTGATAATGGCAGCAATGTATAGCAGTATAGAACTGATGACGCGATGTATAGGTGTACACCACTCATGACTGACATGAGACACATTAGCTGTTTTTCTTTTTGTGTAAAGATTTTGTAGATATAAATATGATGTGTTTATAAAATGTGGAAGCACAAGTTGATATAAATAACAGATATGACCGAGTCTAGATTATATATGGAGTTTTAATGCGTCGATATAAGTTGCTTGCGTGGTTTGAAAAATTCTTTGGAAGCTACATATGTCATGTGATTAGGTTTCTCTATTTCGATAATTAGAGATGCATAATCTGGAAAGGAGGTTTGAAGTATGTCACCTGGGAGGGAAACCTTTCAGTGATTACTTCCCATGAACCTTTTCACATGCTATATACCCAAAGTATGAAAATAATGGGTTGTTTGGGAGTATTTCTAACGTAGGTGATTGTTTTATGTCAGGTTTTGGAGGAACTCAATCTCATGATGGATCAATTTATCGATCTGTGCATTCTATGTGGGTGTGATTATTGTGACAACATTAAAGGTAAAATGTGACTTTCACAACAAGTATTCATTTGAAATTATAGTATAAAATTGATGTGTTATGTAATTTGTTGAATTTCGGTCTTAAAATGATTGTGTTATAACGCTTTACTTACTTTAAATACATGTGTTGGGGATGTGCATACAAGGTTGATGAAGAAAAACTATGCCCCTGTCCCGCAATGGTGGTTTCAATGTTTGATAATATTGGTGATATGACTTTCTTTGCTTACATGCGAAGGATTTGGGAGACAGTCGCAGCTTCCTTACTGGGGAGTCATCTTAGCAATTGGTTTGGATTTGATCTTTACATTGCCTATTGGTGTTATTGTAGCAACCACAAACCAGGTGTCTGTGTGTTGTTGTGTATTAGTGTCCATGTATTTAACTCTATTTATATTGGTCATGATTAATAAGCTGCTTTAATATTTGTAGGGAGTGAGACTAAATGTATCCAGGGAGACCACTAGCCAACGCGGTGTTCAAAACTTATGGTGACATATGAAGGCGCAGTTATGTAATGTGGGTATGATCTCTTTTTTAACAACTGAATTTGCCTATTATAGTTTGCCGTTGCATATTATGTACGATTACATTTATGTCTCTTAATTCCATATCCAGTGCTTATCAGGGGCTCTTAGGGAGTAGAACCCAAAACTACACATTCCACTCATGGTTTCAGCTGTCCATCTTTGTAAGCTTGAACAAGAGGTGAGAGCCAATGATCTTTTTGTAATTGTATACAATTCATTAACTGATCATGTGGTTGTTGCTATCAGTTACGAGTATGAGATCTGCTCCTCCTTGGAAAATTTCTATTGACCGCCATATCTGTAAGATACGAGGACTTTACACGGCTTCATTGTTCACATTTTGTGCGGCATCTTTCTGAATAAAATTATTGATTGTTTACGGAATCCGTCAGCAAACAAGAAGGAACAAACCGGGTGACGAAGTTGACGGTATAATTTATTGTTAAATTATTGATTGTTTTGCTTATTAATATCACCATCGATATTGCTTTGTGGAAGCTTGAAACCACCAAGTACTGATGCACAGTTATTGATGCCCCCGGACATCGTGATTTCATCAAGAATATGATTACTGGAACTTCACAGGCTGAGTGTGTTGTCTTGATTATCGACTCGACCACTGATGGTTTTGAAGCTGGTATTTCCAAGGATGGTCAGACCCGAGAAGACACACCGACAGCTGTGTGCGCAGGTTAGTGCAACAATGATTCGCTGTCTGCGTTTCCATTTCTTACTATACCTGTTTACCAACCCATTGTAAAATATTTTGTAGTGAATGTACAATGTAAAATCTAAATACAGTACTAAATGCATACATCCTAAGCCATTTACAAAATTGTGAATGCAGGTTTCTCGGGAACATGTCATGTGCCTCAAGTAAGGTCAGCTGCACATGCAAGAAGAGGGCCACAGCTGGAGCCTCGACAAACAAGCGCTGCACGGACACACAAAACATTGTCCCCACGTGCAGGTTGGTCATATGCGATGAACCCTTGCATTTCAAAATTTGTTACTCTCACTTTATGTTATCACATATCATTTGCTAATCCACACCATATCTGTTGCGTATGACCTCCAATAGAGTATAATTCCTTTGGTTCCTGTCATTGTGTGTGCAAGTTGTCATGCCTGATTTTGGTACGAGGAAAGGCTCAGCAGTTGCAAGTTGTGTCAAACGACTGGATGCGAAGCGCCAATGGTGACACAGTTTTAACGAGTTTGATCAACAACAAAAAGTGGCTGGATGAGGCACAAGGGAGAGGTTTTATAACGGCCTAAAATGATCATCTGGAGGCAAGTCAGCCAAACTTCATTGTAATTTGATCTTTCCAGGAACTACGAAGAGTCATGGGAGGGTTAAATATTTTAAAGGCTTAAACCAAAATTTTAAGATAAAGCCTTTCCGGGGTTAACTTTTTTAAAGTAATAAAATAAAAATCTTTTTACATCCGGGAAGATACAAAGCATGGTTTCAATATGAATCTAATTCAATCATAAATGTATAAGTGGTTTAGTTAATCCAATTGGTCGTTCTGTAACTGTAGTCAAGGGGGTGTTTGGGATTACTTATTCTAAGTGGTTATTGCAGTATAAATAAGAAAATAATAAGTATTAGGACGGGTCAAAATGGTTTAATTGACCCGGTTTAGTTGAGTTATTTGAAACAAGTAAATTAGGACGTGTCAAAATGGCAGGTAATTCTGAAAGATTGAAATTGAGAAAGATTGATTCAAGATTTCAAATTAAAATCATGGCTAGAACGAAAAACGGTTAAACGGGTCAAAATTTTCCTAGAGTGTACTTTTGGTGCATAAAATCTCCTAAATCATTTTATTCAAGAATTTTTAATTCTTAAATAAAGAGTCAAAAGTTCTGGACACAGAGTGATTTGGGTCACCCGACCTGATTCATACAAAATAATCCATATGATCCATTAGATTTAGGTGCAAGTGTAAAACATTAATGTATTTTCAACATATTTGTGGGCATGCAAATGTATGGGGTGATGGAGTTGTGCCATAAGTATCGACTCATCTCGAGGGTGCTTTAAACATTAGTTTTGAGGGAGTGCATTCACCTGTTGGTTGAGATGCTAAACAAGACCTTGGTATGGCTCACTGATCATTGTTGAGAAATGGGTACATATTTCACCCACGTAACAAAAGCAAGTATAGAAACATTAAATCCTAAAGAGCATCAAACAACTTGTGGAATCAAAACATTGCAATTTACGAAGAACCTGGTAGCAGTGCTGAAAAGACTATGGATACAAATACTGCTATTCATAATCAATAAAGTCAATATCTTTTCAGGTTTGTTAGCTTTTATTTGTTGGTTCCGTTAATTTTTGCATCATAGTCTACTCATAATGCGTATTTGTTGTACTCTAAAATAAATTGCTACATGTATATTTTCTTTGGGCATGAAGCTTGAACTATGGTCAGAGGATCAAATAGGGTTGCCAACCAAAATCTTAATTTTTATGAAAAAATCTTTGGTATAGGCCTTAATCAAGTGACCTAGGCCTATAGTCCATCTCTACTGCTATACAAGATTCTAACATAGTTTTTTATTCGCAGCACCTAGCGATGGACCAAATGTGAGCAAGCCTTCACAATTAATTTACAACTAACAGGCACGCACATCCCCGTTAGCGAGGTACTTTATTATTGTTTTATATTAAGCTTTTACATTTAGCAATAAAAAAAACTATTACTGTTAATGTTTGAGGCGATGTAAATGCAGCTGTGGCCATTTTATGTCTTTAACAATACAACTGAATGAGATGATCACATTGGCAAGCCTGAGATTCCATCAATAACAAGACGTCACATGGATTACTCTATCTATAAAGATACAGCTTCAGTTATAGCAGCCACTAAAAAATCAAAAAGGAATCCGGAAATCAAGTGGAGGAATGCAAGTTAAAAGTTAAGTATGTTGCTCTCCAGCAACCACCATCACCCGTAAGATAAGGATTAGAGGAGGGTTCATCTCCAAGGCCATCGATATCATACAGTGGCACTATAAACACAACTAACTCTTCTGCTGTGAATTTTTAATGTTTTAGTATTCAATTTCCAAACCATCTATCTCATTTTAAATAGATCCATCAATTTTTTTTCTCAGCTTCCAAGAGGGATTGCCCGGTTGAACCAGACATCATCAGAGATTATTTTCGGAGGTACTTTATTATTACCTCACCAGCGCCTATTGCCGAATCGAACGAGACATCATCAGAGGTTATTTTCGGAGGTACTTATTATTACCTTGATGATAAATTTTGTACTCAAATATCAAATATGGATAAAGTTTCTGATAATGGTTCTATATGTACAATGCTTTTCTCACTTCCAAGTTCATGGTTTGAATAAAACCAAAGTTATTGAATGGTCAGAAACCAAAAAGAAGTTACTGATATACCGTCCGACATACTGCATTTACCAAGAATATGAATTTGGGAGTTACTACATAGCACGTGTGCATTTTTTAATTTACTTTTTAGCTGTCATTAGTTAGTTCATAATGACTTATTGTGTATTGCAGTGTATGTTATGCAAGAAATCGTGAAAGCAAGCTTCACAGGATTTAAAAAGACTATCTTATTTGTTACCTGCCACCGTGCATGTTAATGCTCAACCAATCTTATATATGCAATTCCTTTCCATTTATGCTAATTAAAGTTTTGTTTTCTTTGTTTTTGTGGGTCCTTTTTCTAGCCACAACACAACCAACCCTTATACATTGAGATGCACATGACCCATGTTTGAATAGTCGAGTCCTAAGAATGGATTTTAGTTGCATTATCGTGTTATCTGAAATTGATAGAAAAAAAAATATCCAAGCTCTAATGTTATTCTTAAAGTTAGTTTAATGTGATAATTTGAGGGATTTCTCTGGTTGGATCATAAACTGGCTCTAATTGGTTTTAGTGCAGATCGGACTTTCTATAATAAAAGCCACTGAACCAAACCAACCAAGCAACTGATGTCAAATGAAGTTAAATAATTTAAATAATGACATGAACTCTTCATATTTGCAGTCATATTTGGATCCTGTTTTCATGTCCATAATTAATGATCCTGATCAGCGATGCCAAGAACAATGGGAAAAGACGGCCGAGCACAAAACAGATTCAACTTTGTTAAATTGCTAAAACAAGTATTCAATACAACACGGCATGTTATATAAAAAAAAGCAAATATTTAAGCATAAAATTTTAAATTTTTACCTTGGGCATTATAGGTATATCTTTCTTTTCCCATTTTGGCTGGAAACCAAGTCAAATAAACCCAATTCCCATCTTTTCAGCAAAAGTGCACCACGATGACACTCTTGGTCTGCACTAAACAGTAATACATTTATATATTATTGTTTTTTTTTTTTCCAATATACCTAATCAACAACGAAGGGATGCACTTGCTAAAGACCATGCAAAACATCTCGCTTCGATGCCAAAGCTCAATTTTTTTGATGACCATTTCGACCTTGAAGAGAGTGATAGACACCGATGATATTGAGAGCTTTAACTATGACAATGTACATCTAGCATGGTCTTCGGAGTCATTTCCAACATTTAATTTTTAGTTTCTAAAGAATGGTTTATTTTTCTTTAATCTTTGTGTTCTTTTAAATATTAAAAACTTAATGTTTTTAAAGCATGGTTTATTTTTATTTAATGTTTTGATATGTTTGAATTATATATGTCATTTTTTCAAATCATAATTTGCAATAACAAGTATAAATGAACTTCAAATGTTTTTTTTTTTTTTTTGGGTAAAGGGGAGTAATCCTGCACCCTGGTAAATATATAAAACCAAAACGTTTAAGTACAATGGATATAGGTGAATCCCATATCTCAGCCCGTTACATAGGCAAACTTACATAGCAAGATACTTCCTATGTTCTAAACAAGAAAAACACACCATTACACACATGACAACTTACGACATAACGAAAAAATTACTTCCTACGGCCTTGAAGCCTAGTACCATAAATAGCATTAAAGGCATCCAAATTCCCTGGAAGATCATAAACCTGGTTCGCATAGTCATCGTAGTCATAGTCATCATCAACATCTTCAAACTCATGGCTACCACCAAATAGATTAGCAGACTCATCAAATGAATTAACAACCACCTCATCATCAGAATCCGAATCCACAATCTCTCCCACCTTAGAAAAAGGGTTAACCCTCTTAATAGAAGAGGTGGGAGGAGAAGAAGAAACACCAGTTGTAGGAGCCGCAAGCGACTCCTTCTCTTTTAAATCACTCACAAGAGGAACTTGTGAAACACTACCAGTCTTAATAGACTCTTCCTCATTAACTTCCATTGTATTACATGCCTTAGTAGACTCATCCGCAGTAACTTCCGTTGTACGACCAGCATCCACATCCTTGTTGTTGTCGTTTGACTGAATACCAAAGGCATCTGTGTCATCCATATTAAGAGCATCAAACTGATTAGATGTAGAAATATTAGTGCCACTCGTACTAGGCAAATCATAAGCCTTCTTCTTAGTGCCATCCACCTTCTTAGGTTCTAGAGGATTCTTTTTGGGTTGATACTGAAACTGCTTACCCACAACAGGTTTAGTAAACCCTCCTTTACCCTGCGTCATAGAACCACCTTGCTTACCCTTCTTTTTATTATTGACAGTCGTGAAACCATCATTCACTGGCTTAGTAGGCCGAACTGGAGGTGCTTCAACTTTAAGACAATCAACCAGAGTATGACCAAAGATCTTACAGTTATCACACCGAGGTGGTTTCCATTCGTATTCAACCCGTATCTTCTCAATAGTCGAGCCCGAACCATCAAGTAATGGTATCTCAACAGTGAGGCTATCCCGAATCACTTCATTAGACTTCACTTCAATCATGCATCTAGCAAAACTACTTCGTCCCCACGATTCCTTGCACATTTGGCTTGTAAAAGCATCTAGTCTTTTGGGCGTGCCAATCAATGTGGCAAGAAGACTGAGGCCATCATCAGAAAACATAGCAAGGGGGACATCATGGAATTTAACCCATACCGGGATGTTAGTCAAATCCTCTTTAAGTAGGTTTGTGTTCAAAGTCCATGGTTTAAGAATAATAGGAACATTTCTGATCAACCAAGGACCGTTTTCAAGTACATCATCAACACCTTTCTTCGAATTGAACTTAAAAAAGAAGAACCCCTTCGCATTCATGTGAAACACACCACACTGAGCGTGTGCCTGCTGATTCATGTGCTAAGAAGATTGTCGATCTAGGTACCAATCCTTTTTGTTAATTCTAAGATGAAAACGGCCTTGCATTATTGTCTAAAATTATGTTCATGTTGTTCGTTACTAAGATTAAATAGCACTATATTATTCATGTACCGCAACAACAAGTTATATACTTAAACTTATACATCACTAAATGCCGTTGAAAGTCCTAAACTCATAATTTTGTTTTTCGGACATGCAGGCTATGATCTGTATCATGTGAAACACACCCCACTGAGCATGTGCCTAGGATTTTCCTAATGACAGTCGGCATAACTCTTTTATTTTAAACTAATGCGTGGTTTTGCGACCTTACAACAGGTTTTACCTCTCAAGGGATCTCAAGAGGCTTGCAATCCCCACCAGGCAGTGTACCTGACCGATGTAGTATAGTGAAGTGGCAAGTACCGGGGGATTGATCGTTCTCTAGGGGAATAGTGTCGTTAGGATTGAAAAAACTACTCTAATAGGTCTAAGGGTGAGGGAAGATTCTTTTTGTATTTTTATAATTTTTATGAAAGCAAGTAAAATCTCGGGTTTGAAGGAGTGGGCGGAATTAGTTGCTAGTCAACTAACCCAAATAACTACGAATGCAAATAAAATAAAATAACTGAAAATGAAAAGGTTGTGAAACTTATATGGAGAGAAATGTGTTTACTTAGATTTCCTTACTCCCTAACTATCTTTTACCGGTTGATTAGTGTGTATTAATTGTGTGGATGACGGGTGTATTCCTTAATACCAATCGTGGGGTGGCGTACGTACTTCCCCAACTCTACAAGCTCCTACTTCACTCCTATGTCGAGCCGGCTAAGAAGCTCCTAACATGGGATCACTAGAATTCGCTCATGCATTAAATACAACCATAAAAACCTAGTACGCATTGGTTCATGTTTCTTAAGACGTTCAAGCAAGTTACCGTATAGGAGGTTAGCCAGTTTTCTTAAGCCTAACATCGATAAACAATCATCCAATACAATTAATAACACACTAACGACTAATAATCAATAGTTAGGTTTCATTAGATCTAAGCAAACACAAGATAAATCTAGCCTAGCATGTTAATTAAAAGACAAGAACAAGATATAATCAAACAACACATAGACATATTGATTGATTAAGTGATTACTTATCTTCAATTAAACATGGGAGATCCAAGGGTATGAAAACCCTTAAAAATGGCAGAAATTCGTCTTAGGGTTTCACCTCACAAAGTTGCACACTAATGACAAAAAATTGCAAAACTATATATAGAACTTAGTATCTGACGGCGTCACGTTATAGATCTTGACGCCGTCACCTCGCCGTGTCTAGGGTTCCCGGATGGTCTTCCTGACGCCGTCCCTCTTTAGTCCTCCAAAATCCGCTCTGGCCTATCAAGGGTTGACGCCGTCAGAATAAAGCTTGACGCCGTCTCTTTTTAGCTTAAACCGTGACGACCTTGATCACTTCAAAGGGTGACGCCGTCAGACTTCCTTTGTAAAACTCCCTGGCTTATCATGTGTATTTTTCATATCCACCTTTTTTTGCCAAGCCGTGACGCCGTCAAGAGCAATACTTGACGCCGTCAAGAGTACTTTTCCAGCAGCTTTGGAGACTTTGTCGTTTTCTTCACTTTTATGCTCCAAAAACGTCCAAAATGCTTCCTTTTCCAGATTTCTTCTCCAAAGTACCTAAAATGACAAAAGGAACGATTTAGGGCAATATTTGATCAAATAAATACGATTTAGGCTTAAATGAAAAAAACTATTACTGTTAATGTTTGAGGCGATGTAAATGTAGCTGTGGCCATTTTATGTCTTTAACAATACAACTGAATGAGATGATCACATTGGCAAGCCTGAGATTCCATCAATAACAAGACGTCACATGGATTACTCTATCTATAAAGATACAGCTTCAGTTATAGCAGCCACTAAAAAATCAAAAAGGAATCCGGAAATCAAGTGGAGGAATGCAAGTTAAAAGTTAAGTATGTTGCTCTCCAGCAACCACCATCACCCGTAAAATAAGGATTAGAGGAGGGTTCATCTCCAAGGCCATCGATATCATACAGTGGCACTATAAACACAACTAACTCTTCTGCTGTGAATTTTTAATGTTTTAGTATTCAATTTCCAAACCATCTATCTCATTTTAAATAGATCCATCAATTTTTTTTTCTCAGCTTCCAAGAGGGATTGCCCGGTTGAACCAGACATCATCAGAGATTATTTTCGGAGGTACTTTATTATTACCTCACCAGCGCCTATTGCCGAATCGAACAAGACATCATCAGAGGTTATTTTCGGAGGTACTTATTATTACCTTGATGATAAATTTTGTACTCAAATATCAAATATGGATAAAGTTTCTGATAATGGTTCTATATGTACAATGCTTTTCTCACTTCCAAGTTCATGGTTTGAATAAAACCAAAGTTATTGAATGGTTAGAAACCAAAAAGAAGTTACTGATATACCGTCCGACATACTGCATTTACCAAGAATATGAATTTGGGAGTTACTACATAGCACGTGTGCATTTTTTAATTTACTTTTTAGCTGTCATTAGTTAGTTCATAATGACTTATTGTGTATTGCAGTGTATGTTATGCAAGAAATCGTGAAAGCAAGCTTCACAGGATTTAAAAAGACTATCTTATTTGTTACCTGCCATCGTGCATGTTAATGCTCAACCAATCTTATATATGCAATTCCTTTCCATTTATGCTAATTAAAGTTTTGTTTTCTTTGTTTTTGTGGGTCCTTTTTCTAGCCACAACACAACCAACCCTTATACATTGAGATGCACATGACCCATGTCTGAATAGTCGAGTCCTAAGAATGGATTTTAGTTGCATTATCGTGTTATCTGAAATTGATAGAAAAAAAAATATCCAAGCTCTAATGTTATTCTTAAAGTTAGTTTAATGTGATAATTTGAGGGATTTCTCTGGTTGGATCATAAACTGGCTCTAACTGGTTTTAGTGCAGACTGGACTTTCTATAATAAAAGCCACTGAACCAAACCAACCAAGCAACTGATGTCAAATGAAGTTAAATAATTTAAATAATGACATGAACTCTTCATATTTGCAGTCATATTTGGATCCTGTTTTCATGTCCATAATTAATGATCCTGATCAGCGATGCCAAGAACAATGGGAAAAGACGGCCGAGCACAAAACAGATTCAACTTTGTTAAATTGCTAAAACAAGTATTCAATACAACACGGCATGTTATATAAAAAAAAAGCAAATATTTAAGAATAAAATTTTAAAATTTTACCTTGGGCATTATAGGTATATCTTTCTTTTCCCATTTTGGCTGGAAACCAAGTCAAATAAACCCAATTCCCATCTTTTCAGCAAAAGCGCACCACGATGACACTCTTGGTCTGCACTAAACAGTAATACATTTATATATTATTGTTTTTTTTTTCCAATATACCTAATCAACAACGAAGGGATGCACTTGCTAAAGACCATGCAAAACATCTCGCTTCGATGCCAAAGCTCAATTTTTTTGATGACCATTTCGACCTTGAAGAGAGTGATAGACACCGATGATATTGAGAGCTTTAACTATGACAATGTACATCTAGCATGGTCTTCGGAGTCATTTCCAACATTTAATTTTTAGTTTCTAAAGAATGGTTTATTTTTCTTTAATCTTTGTGTTCTTTTAAATATTAAAAACTTAATGTTTTTAAAGCATGGTTTATTTTTATTTAATGTTTTGATATGTTTGAATTATATATGTCATTTTTTCAAATCATAATTTGCAATAACAAGTATAAATGAACTTCAAATGTTATCACTAAATGCCGTTGAGAGTCCTAAACTCATAATTTTCTTTTTCGGACATGCAGGCTATGATCTTAATCATGTGAAACACACCACACTGAGTGTGTGCCTGCTGATTCATGTGCTAAGAATATTGTCGATCTAGGTACCAATCCTTTTTGTTAATTCTAAGATGAAAACGGCCTTGCATTATTGTCTAAAATTATGTTCATGTTGTTCGTTACTAAGATTAAATAGCACTATATTATTCATGTACCGCAACAACAAGTTATATACTTAAACTTATACATCACTAAATGCCGTTGAAAGTCCTAAACTCATAATTTTGTTTTTCGGACATGCAGGCTATGATCTGTATCATGTGAAACACACCCCACTGAGCATGTGCCTAGGATTTTCCTAATGACAGTCGGCATAACTCTTTTATTTTAAACTAATGCGTGGTTTTGCGACCTTACAACAGGTTTTACCTCTCAAGGGATCTCAAGAGGCTTGCAATCCCCACCAGGCAGTGTACCTGACCGATGTAGTATAGTGAAGTGGCAAGTACCGGGGGATTGATCGTTCTCTAGGGGAATAGTGTCGTTAGGATTGAAAAAACTACTCTAATAGGTCTAAGGGTGAGGGAAGATTCTTTTTGTATTTTTATAATTTTTATGAAAGCAAGTAAAATCTCGGGTTTGAAGGAGTGGGCGGAATTAGTTGCTAGTCAACTAACCCAAATAACTACGAATGCAAATAAAATAAAATAACTGAAAATGAAAAGGTTGTGAAACTTATATGGAGAGAAATGTGTTTACTTAGATTTCCTTACTCCCTAACTATCTTTTACCGGTTGATTAGTGTGTATTAATTGTGTGGATGACGGGTGTATTCCTTAATACCAATCGTGGGGTGGCGTACGTACTTCCCCAACTCTACAAGCTCCTACTTCACTCCTATGTCGAGCCGGCTAAGAAGCTCCTAACATGGGATCACTAGAATTCGCTCATGCATTAAATACAACCATAAAAACCTAGTACGCATTGGTTCATGTTTCTTAAGACGTTCAAGCAAGTTACCGTATAGGAGGTTAGCCAGTTTTCTTAAGCCTAACATCGATAAACAATCATCCAATACAATTAATAACACACTAACGACTAATAATCAATAGTTAGGTTTCATTAGATCTAAGCAAACACAAGATAAATCTAGCCTAGCATGTTAATTAAAAGACAAGAACAAGATATAATCAAACAACACATAGACATATTGATTGATTAAGTGATTACTTATCGTCAATTAAACATGGGAGATCCAAGGGTATGAAAACCCTTAAAAATGGCAGAAATTCGTCTTAGGGTTTCTCCTCACAAAGTTGCACACTAATGACAAAAAATTGCAAAACTATATATAGAACTTAGTATCTGACGGCGTCACGTTATAGATCTTGACGCCGTCACCTCACCGTGTCTAGGGTTCCCGGATGGTCTTCCTGACGCCGTCCCTCTTTAGTCCTCCAAAATCTGCTCTGGCCTATCAAGGGTTGACGCCGTCAGAATAAAGCTTGACGCCGTCTCTTTTTAGCTTAAACCGTGACGACCTTGATCACTTCAAAGGGTGACGCCGTCAGACTTCCTTTGTAAAACTCACTGGCTTATCATGTGTATTTTTCATATCCACCTTTTTTGCCAAGCCGTGACGCCGTCAAGAGCAATACTTGACGCCGTCAAGAGTACTTTTCCAGCAGGTTTGGAGACTTTGTCGTTTTCTTCACTTTTATGCTCCAAAAACGTCCAAAAAGCTTCCTTTTCCAGATTTCTTCTCCAAAGTACCTAAAATGACAAAAGGAACGATTTAGGGCAATATTTGATCAAATAAATACGATTTAGGGCTTAAATGAAAAAAACTATTACTGTTAATGTTTGAGGCGATGTAAATGTAGTTCTGGCCATTTTATATCTTTAACAATACAACTGAATGAGATGATCACATTGGCAAGCCTGAGATTCCATCAATAACAAGACGTCACATGGATTACTCTATCTATAAAGATACAGCTTCAGTTATAGCAGCCACTAAAAAATCAAAAAGGAATCCGGAAATCAAGTGGAGGAATGCAAGTTAAAAGTTAAGTATGTTGCTCTCCAGCAACCACCATCACCCGTAAGATAAGGATTAAAGGAGGGTTCATCTCCATGGCCATCGATATCATACAGTGGCACTATAAACACAACTAACTCTTCTGCTGTGAATTTTTAATGTTTTAGTATTCAATTTCCAAACCATCTATCTCATTTTAAATAGATCCATCAATTTTTTTTCTCAGCTTCCAAGAGGGATTGCCCGGTTGAACCAGACATCATCAGAGATTATTTTCGGAGGTACTTTATTATTACCTCACCAGCGCCTATTGCCGAATCGAACAAGACATCATCAGAGGTTATTTTCGGAGGTACTTATTATTACCTTGATGATAAATTTTGTACTCAAATATCAAATATGGATAAAGTTTCTGATAATGGTTCTATATGTACAATGCTTTTCTCACTTCCAAGTTCATGGTTTGAATAAAACCAAAGTTATTGAATGGTTAGAAACCAAAAAGAAGTTACTGATATACCGTCCGACATACTGCATTTACCAAGAATATGAATTTGGGAGTTACTACATAGCACGTGTGCATTTTTTAATTTACTTTTTAGCTGTCATTAGTTAGTTCATAATGACTTATTGTGTATTGCAGTGTATGTTATGCAAGAAATCGTGAAAGCAAGCTTCACAGGATTTAAAAAGACTATCTTATTTGTTACCTGCCATCGTGCATGTTAATGCTCAACCAATCTTATATATGCAATTCCTTTCCATTTATGCTAATTAAAGTTTTGTTTTCTTTGTTTTTGTGGGTCCTTTTTCTAGCCACAACACAACCAACCCTTATACATTGAGATGCACATGACCCATGTCTGAATAGTCGAGTCCTAAGAATGGATTTTAGTTGCATTATCGTCTTATCTGAAATTGATAGAAAAAAAATATCCAAGCTCTAATGTTATTCTTAAAGTTAGTTTAATGTGATAATTTGAGGGATTTCTCTGGTTGGATCATAAACTGGCTCTAATTGGTTTTAGTGCAGACCGGACTTTCTATAATAAAAGCCACTGAACCAAACCAACCAAGCAACTGATGTCAAATGAAGTTAAATAATTTAAATAATGACATGAACTCTTCATATTTGCAGTCATATTTGGATCCTGTTTTCATGTCCATAATTAATGATCCTGATCAGCGATGCCAAGAACAATGGGAAAAGACGGCCGAGCACAAAACAGATTCAACTTTGTTAAATTGCTAAAACAAGTATTCAATACAACACGGCATGTTATATAAAAAAAAGCAAATATTTAAGAATAAAATTTTAAATTTTTACCTTGGGCATTATAGGTATATCTTTCTTTTCCCATTTTGGCTGGAAACCAAGTCAAATAAACCCAATTCCCATCTTTTCAGCAAAAGCGCACCACGATGACACTCTTGGTCTGCACTAAACAGTAATACATTTATATATTATTGTTTTTTTTTTCCAATATACCTAATCAACAACGAAGGGATGCACTTGCTAAAGACCATGCAAAACATCTCGCTTCGATGCCAAAGCTCAATTTTTTTGATGACCATTTCGACCTTGAAGAGAGTGATAGACACCGATGATATTGAGAGCTTTAACTATGACAATGTACATCTAGCATGGTCTTCGGAGTCATTTCCAACATTTAATTTTTAGTTTCTAAAGAATGGTTTATTTTTCTTTAATCTTTGTGTTCTTTTAAATATTAAAAACTTAATGTTTTTAAAGCATGGTTTATTTTTATTTAATGTTTTGATATGTTTGAATTATATATGTCATTTTTTCAAATCATAATTTGCAATAACAAGTATAAATGAACTTCAAATGTTATCACTAAATGCCGTTGAAAGTCCTAAACTCATAATTTTCTTTTTCGGACATGCAGGCTATGATCTTAATCATGTGAAACACACCACACTGAGCGTGTGCCTGCTGATTCATGTGCTAAGAAGATTGTCGATCTTGGTACCAATCCTTTTTGTTAATTCTAAGATGAAAACGGCCTTGCATTATTGTCTAAAATTATGTTCATGTTGTTCGTTACTAAGATTAAATAGCACTATATTATTCATGTACCGCAACAACAAGTTATATACTTAAACTTATACATCACTAAATGCCGTTGAAAGTCCTAAACTCATAATTTTGTTTTTCGGACATGCAGGCTATGATCTGTATCATGTGAAACACACCCCACTGAGCATGTGCCTAGGATTTTCCTAATGACAGTCGGCATAACTCTTTTATTTTAAACTAATGCGTGGTTTTGCCACCTTACAACAGGTTTTACCTCTCAAGGGATCTCAAGAGGCTTGCAATCCCCACCAGGCAGTGTACCTGACCGATGTAGTATAGTGAAGTGGCAAGTACCGGGGGATTGATCGTTCTCTAGAGGAATAGTGTCGTTAGGATTGAAAAAACTACTCTAATAGGTCTAAGGGTGAGGGAAGATTCTTTTTGTATTTTTATAATTTTTATGAAAGCAAGTAAAATCTCGGGTTTGAAGGAGTGGGCGGAATTAGTTGCTAGTCAACTAACCCAAATAACTACGAATGCAAATAAAATAAAATAACTGAAAATGAAAAGGTTGTGAAACTTATATGGAGAGAAATGTGTTTACTTAGATTTCCTTACTCCCTAACTATCTTTTACCGGTTGATTAGTGTGTATTAATTGTGTGGATGACGGGTGTATTCCTTAATGCCAATCGTGGGGTGGCGTACGTACTTCCCCAACTCTACAAGCTCCTACTTCACTCCTATGTCGAGCCGGCTAAGAAGCTCCTAACATGGGATCACTAGAATTCGCTCATGCATTAAATACAACCATAAAAACCTAGTACGCATTGGTTCATGTTTCTTAAGACGTTCAAGCAAGTTACCGTATAGGAGGTTAGCCAGTTTTCTTAAGCCTAACATCGATAAACAATCATCCAATACAATTAATAACACACTAACGACTAATAATCAATAGTTAGGTTTCATTAGATCTAAGCAAACACAAGATAAATCTAGCCTAGCATGTTAATTAAAAGACAAGAACAAGATATAATCAAACAACACATAGACATATTGATTGATTAAGTGATTACTTATCTTCAATTAAACATGGGAGATCCAAGGGTATGAAAACCCTTAAAAATGGCAGAAATTCGTCTTAGGGTTTCTCCTCACAAAGTTGCACACTAATGACAAAAAATTGCAAAACTATATATAGAACTTAGTATCTGACGGCGTCACGTTATAGATCTTGACGCCGTCACCTCGCCGTGTCTAGGGTTCCCGGATGGTCTTCCTGACGCCGTCCCTCTTTAGTCCTCCAAAATCCGCTCTGGCCTATCAAGGGTTGACGCCGTCAGAATAAAGCTTGACGCCGTCTCTTTTTAGCTTAAACCGTGACGACCTTGATCACTTCAAAGGGTGACGCCGTCAGACTTCCTTTGTAAAACTCCCTGGCTTATCATGTGTATTTTTCATATCCACCTTTTTTTGCCAAGCCGTGACGCCGTCAAGAGCAATACTTGACGCCGTCAAGAGTACTTTTCCAGCAGCTTTGGAGACTTTGTCGTTTTCTTCACTTTTATGCTCCAAAAACGTCCAAAATGCTTCATTTTCCAGATTTCTTCTCCAAAGTACCTAAAATGACAAAAGGAACGATTTAGGGCAATATTTGATCAAATAAATACGATTTAGGGCTTAAATGACCCCCTAAAAGCGGTACACTTTTCGCTTCATCAAATACCCTTACACTTGAGATTTGCTTGTCCTCAAGCAAATGCGCTTTTATTCTAATCAAAATACAAGTTAGGGGTCATTTAATGCTCATATAAAAGTAATTACAACAAATAGTCGTTCCACTTTAATCATAATAAGCATGGAGATTACACACTAGCACCTCACAAGTAGTGTTTAGATACTCACATCTCTCAGGTGTCATAAAAGTATATCTCATAAATGAAAACGGATAATATCTCTCACTACATGTCATAGCAAATAGATTACCATAGGCTTGGGAAAGGATCAAAAACCTCCTCCACTAGGCGTAAGCACCTAAGATAAACTATCAAAGAGGGCTTTTAAACGGGTTATAACGTTAGGTGTAGGGATATGATAAACACGGATTTGTTGGATAAGGGATATTTTACTGGTGGCGAGTTAAAGATCTTGATTAATTACATGTACAATATGGCGTTGCTAAGCCAAGACTAGACTCGACTTAAGCTAAAAACAAAATAACAAAAACATAAAATAAACATAAAATGAAACGGGATGGTAGTCCGTATGTTTTTTTCTACTTTTCTTTTTCTCATTTTTTTTTCTTGATTTTTTCGATTTTTTTTTTTTTTTTCTTATACTCTTGCCCTACCATCCAAAATAATACATCATAGGGGCGTTGCATTCCCCTTACACTTGAACTTTTACATAACTTTACAAATAACTATTCTAATGACTCGAATTAAGATAATCGAAACACTTGGAGTACTTTTAAAATATTTAGCACAAATGGGGGTAATAATGTTGTTCTTCCCCATTACTCCATTACACTAGTACTTTACCCATGAGTCCCAATCGTCCCAAAACAATATGTACAAGGATATGACTCGACTTAGCAACCATGTAATCAATTAGATAATTAACTTGGGGTTTAAACAAATGTTGTCACAATAATGCACTAAAAATGAGTGCATACAAGGTAGGCTAAGGCGATTTGGGTGTACATTTAAGAGGGGTGTAACAAATTCTTCCTTTAAGTAAAATGCTTAAAGGTCGAAACGAAAAGATAGGCTCTGAGGGGTGTACTAGGGGTATCGTGTACTAAAAATGAGTACAACGCAAAGGGTGTGGGAGAATTACTTGACCAATGTAGCCAAAGTAATTATAACAAAAACACAGGTGTAAAACAATGGGTTAATCCTAATGCCTCTTATCATGTAGTAAATCTAACTACACTAATGTAGTCTCACTTGTGGCCTCGGAATGGTCCTAACGCAAGTTCTAGAATCTAAGTGCTACCGGTACACACATCATAGCATAAATGCTTTTCCTACCAATTCTAGGGGCGAACCTCACATATTTGGGGGTGGAAAATTTTTTTAGTGATACGGTTTTTGTGCTAGTCATATAACTCCTATCCATGAGACGCTCATTAGGATCAAAGTTTCACTCCTATATGTTGTAAAAAAATTTAAATTTGGCACCAAAATTGCCCTAACAGGTATTTCTCTCAGTTTTATTACACATCTACCATCAAACAAACAAAAAATCAAGCGTAATAGCATTCTTGATTAAGCGAAAAGTGTACCGCTTTTAGGGGGTCATTTAAGCCCTAAATCGTATTTATTTGATCAAATATTGCCCTAAATCGTTCCTTTTGTCATTTTAGGTACTTTGGAGAAGAAATCTGGAAAAGGAAGCATTTTGGACGTTTTTGGAGCATAAAAGTGAAGAAAACGACAAAGTCTCCAAAGCTGCTGGAAAAGTACACTTGACGGCGTCAAGTATTGCTCTTGACGGCGTCACGGCTTGGCAAAAAAGGTGGATATGAAAAAAATACACATGATAAGCCAGGGAGTTTTACAAAGGAAGTCTGACGGCGTCACCCTTTGAAGTGATCAAGGTCGTCACGGTTTAAGCTAAAGAGAGACGGCGTCAAGCTTTATTCTGACGGCGTCAAGCCTTGATAAGCCAGGGAGGATTTTGGAGGACTAAAGAGGGACGGCGTCAGGAAGACCATCCGGGAACCCTAGACACGGCGAGGTGACGGCGTCAAGATCTATAACGTGACGCCGTCAGCCACTAAGTTCTATATATAGTTTTACAATTTTTTGTCATTAGTGTGCAACTTTGTGAGGAGAAACCCTAAGACGAATTTCTGCCATTTTTAAGGGTTTTCATACCCTTGGATCTCCCATGTTTAATTGAAGATAAGTAATCATTTAATCATTCAATATGTCTATGTGTTGTTTGATTATATCTTGTTCTTGTCTTTTGATTAACATGCTAGGCTAGATTTATCTTGTGTTTGCTTAGATCTAATGAAACCTAACTATTGATTATTAGTTGTTAGTGTGTTATTAATTGTATTGGATGATTGTTTATCGATGTTAGGCTTAAGAAAACTGGCTAACCTCCTATACGGTAATTTGCTTGAACGTCTTAAGAAACATGAACCAATGCGTACTAGGTTTTTATGGTTGTATTTAATGCATGAGCGAATTCTAGTGATCTGATTAATCGTTTTTAGTATTGTATTATTATTATCCATGGGTAAAACTCAACGTATGCGTTTTCCCCGGGTCGTGTCCCAACGAAGGTCGAATATCGAGTTGTCGTTAACGTGTCGAATACGTGTGGTGAATGAGTGTGAAAAAGAGTGATTGATTTGTGATTTTATACTACGAACAATAAAATATGAAATAAAAACAACTAATTATGCTAAGAAAACAACTAAGCTAAGCATACGAACCTAAAAACGAAAATTGAATTTAAAAACGGAACGCGACGTAATTTAAAAACGCGAATAAAAGTGATTTTCTGAAATTTAAAACCTAAAAATATAAAAATAATTTTCCTATATTAAATCTGATAAAAGAAAATTTTTGGAAAAAGAAAAATATTTTTTTGACTTTTTAATAATTTTTTATGAATTAAAAACTAATTAAAACTATTTAAATGATTTAAAAATAGTAAAACAAGTTGGAAAAATCTGGAAATTTTTGAGGAATTTTAATTTTAAATAAGAAATTTAAGAAAAATGATTTCAGAAACTGATTATGTCTAAATAAGCTAAAACAGATAATAAGCTATTGCAAAATAAGCTAGAATAAGCCAAAAATTACAAAAAGCTCAGGAAGACTGAGAAGAACTAATTTAAGTCTGAGGGAACTCAGAAAACATCAATAAGCCCAAGGGATAATCCAAAAAGCTGCTGAACAGCTTATTCAAACCACAGAAACAAACAGCCTCTGACCCTACTTTTCAGCCCTGAATAAGCCTTCAAATAAGCTGATTTTGCAGATCCCAGATGATCAGCTTAATACTTATATGAGACTCTTCCTAAATACTCAAAATGCCCAAAATTGGAGCTGATTAGCTTATTCAAAAAGCTATTAGATCAGGTGGGTCTGGGCCAAATAAGCTAATGCAGCAGACAGACAAAGAAGAAGAGGCAATTTGCAGACCTCAATTTCAGCACTTAATAAGCTAATAACCTGGATCCCAGATGTTGCTTTTCAAATATGCTAATAAGACCTATCTAAAATCCAAAGTCAGACCAAGAGCTTAAATGAATAAGCCACTAGCTGCTCTTAATCAGCAGCTAAAAACTTATGTACTGCACAAACTTGCCCTGGTACAGCAGACCTGTTGATTATTTTTTTTAGCGCAAACCTTTTTAAAACCAAACCAATACTAGAACATACACTTAAAACACTAATTTGAACACAAAATCACCAACTAAATTCCACATATTATTTTAGCTTAATAAGAGCTTATTATGGCAGCTTCTTGCACTAATGATCCAAAAGTCCTCAACTCTCTACAAAATCATTCAAATCCAATTTTAACAGCCACAAGAACCTCAACTATAATCAACCAGACTCAAAACAATTGCCAATGAACAGTGCTATGATCCTAACTTCAAAAACAGTCCCTATTATGGCTATTATACCAACTGATGTTCACTAATCCAACTAACAACAACTGAAATCAACTTAACTACCACTAATCTAAAATTACCTAGTCAATTTAACTACTAACAAGCAAAGAACAACAAGCTATGATCATAGAAACCACAAGAACACTAATGATGCAGAAAATGAGCAAAAATATGAAATATGGAACTTACAAATCACTTCTCCCTCAGCAAGAATAGAGGGAGTTCACTAAGCTTGCCTGTCTTTTGACAGGCCAATTGGACTCCTTATTGGCTGCCTTTACTCCTCAAATAAGCTGGCTTATTAAAATAAGCTAAGTTTGACTTTGATTGACTTTTTTGGAAATTTTGAGATATGTCTAAGTTAACTTACAAAAAACTATAAGAAAGCTTATATGAGCTTATAATAGACAGAAAAAGCTATTAGAAGCTGAATTTGAGATTTAAAACTACTATTTTTTTATTTTATTTTATTTTTTTGGATTTTCAATTTAAAATGAAACAACAACAAAAACTTATAGAAATAAACTAAAAACTAATGATTTAAGCTATTTGTAAAGTAAATACTTGAAACTAAACAATGAGGAAAAATAAGACAATAAGCTGTAAATGAAATTCTGAATTATATTAATACTAAAAATTGAGTACAAAGCTGGAAAATGGAAATTACAATAAGTAAAAACAGAAAACTAATTTTGGCAGAGTAACATTATATATAAAAAAAACTAACTCCCGAATACAAGAAATTACATCTCTATTTATAGGCTACCACTGAAGTTTCCAGGCCTTCCAGCTCATCAATCCGTGTGCTCCTCAGCTGCTAACCACCCTTGGATCGTTTCTTTCTTCCCACGCTTCATTCTTGGCCCTTGGATCAAAATAGTGACGCGGCTTGACCAATAAGTGAGTCCCACGTGTCCCTGGCAGTGTCAGGTGCTTCTAGAATTTACCCAATCATGAGGAATTCATGCGTACGAGGTTAATTGTGGGTCAGGGTAATATTAGGGTTCATGGTAAGTATTTGGGGGTGAATAAAAACGCGCGTGTGTTGTGTGTGAGAGGGAGAGTGAATTTTATTTTATTTTGAGTTAGGTTGACTGGTTATGGTTCTTGGATCGGGTCAAGAGATTTTGGTGTGGGCTGGATTTTAATAGGTGGTGGGCTGGGTAGGCTAGGATAAGTGTGGATGGGGTTTACTTAATTGGGTTGGGTAGTGAATAAAGGGATCCGGGTATAGAATATTTTTAGGATTTAAGGATTTTAATCACAGGGACTAATTGTGTAAATTCTGAATTCTTGAGGGACCAATGCTGCCATTATTTAAAAGATAATCCAAGGGCTGAATTTGACAACTTCTGATAGATGGAGGACCTTGGTTGACTTTTTGACCATAATTTCTTCCCGGCATCAGCTAAAAATAATACTTCCATATCTCGTGCTCGTTTTTCCGGTTCTTTGCTTGATTTTGTCCTTTTCTTCGATATCCGTGCCTGCATATGTAAAAACACAAAAACACAATATATTTGGCATTTTGGTCGGGTTTTTGGTCTATTTGGGTCCGGTTTTGGTCGAGAAATGGTATGTGTTTAAGCACATACCAAAATTCCCCCAGACTAAACTATTGCAATGTCCTCATGCAATGTTATAAAAACACGTTTTCAAAACCGAAAATTTCCAATCTCTTTTTACTAACTTTGAGAAGTAGCAAAATTTTCAAAAGAGATTAAGAAATCTTAAGTTCTAAAACTCCCGATTTTTCTTTTATTCTATTTTTGTATTTTCTTATTTTCCACGTGACGGCTTTGTCGACAATCATTATCTGACGATAACTTTTAGGGTCTTCGAGCAGGAAACACGACTCATAAAGAAGTGACCATACGGATAAAATTCGTCGTTCCTGATTTTTCACGAGTCCCCAAACTAAGCTTAAAAATGAAATCATTGTCATCTACAAGTTAGACTGCCAACACTACTCAGAAAGCTAATTGTGGACTCCTTGTTCCCAAATTCCTATTTTCCTCTATTTATTTTATTTTTGGTGAGAAATGAATTTCTTCGAATTCTCGTTTCGATAATTTCTTAGTCCGATAAAGATACCTAGTTTAAACGCTAAGTAGTTTCCAAACCTTCCCTCGAAAACCGTTGCATACAAAAATGAGGTCCACATCAAGGTCTCTGATTTAACACGATTTTGAGGATATCCTTTTTATTTGCGACCGAAACAACTCATCTACGAGTCCAGAGACGGAAGCCTTTATTAGGATACCCCGGAGTCGAAGTTTGGCATTTTTAACATTATTAAGCACATTAACGTATTTAATCCTTGGCCCTTTATAACAATCACAACATCGGCTGCGAACCGGCAAGATGTGATAGTCTATTATGACCTTGGAATTTTTCCTCTGCCTTTATTAGAAGTCTACAACATCGGCTGCGAACCGGCAAGATGTAGAAAACTTTTTATGGCTTTGGATTATTATTATACATTATCATATTAATTAATTATTTGCCAAACCCCAAGTCCTACGGCTTTTATAACAATCCCAACATCGGTTGCGAGCCGGCAAGATGGAATAGTCTATTACACCGTAACACTGGCAGTACCTTGATGTGTACCCAACTTTCATAAGCAAGGATCCTCTAAGGAAGAAATAAAAACTAATTATCGCCAAAACTAAAATAGCTTTAATTATTCCTAAATTTCTATTTTTGAGGTGAAACAAGCTTATGGGAACAAAAAGCCACAAATAACTTCGATGAGCTCTAAAGAGAACCACTACTCCACGTTTAGCAATCTAACTTATAAACAACTCTATCATTTCTCGTTCTTCGCAAATTTAAAATCTTAAATAATAAGATCCGCGAATGCTTAGCCTAATAATCAAGCCATGCATATATATAAAGTCAAATATGGGAACTTGCAAACTCTTAAAAAGAATTCGCGTTTTCTAGCTCCTTGTGTAAAAGACTAGCACGAGCTTATAGATTATAAATGGTTAAGGAGACAAGCTAGGGCTCAACACGCCCGGTCAAGTCAGAATTTTATTCCTACTCTCTCCAACGGAAAATCAACAAAAATGTCAAAATTTTATTATATTTTTGCAAAATTTTTTTAAAATTTTCTCATTTTTAGGATTTTTTTCAATTTTGGAGGAAAGACGGGGTTGCATGAGAAAACGGCAAAAATGCAAGGCAAAAATCAAATCGAAAGATTACCCCCTAGACTAAAACGAGACATTGTCCTCAATGTCTTAAAGGTAAGGGTTCTCCTACATAAATCTAAGGCCGTTTATTAATTATGCCAAAAGATGGATGTAACCGATAAGATTTAGGATATCGGATGAGCAACGAATGATGAAACTCGAGTAGCGTGAAGGAAACTACGAGCACGAGAGTCTTCATCATCGGGCATTCCTGGACATATCACAGAAAACACGAAACACAAGATATGGAAGAGGAGACCTCCTCATGTTTTATTAGAAAAGAGATAAGAAGATAGAATGATAAGCATGGGGTGCCTCCCACGAAGCGCTTGTTTTTGGTAACCGAGTCACATGAGCTTGACTCGACCCCGAATTTATTTGTCCTTGGGGGAGCAAGTGGAAAAGATAATCTCCATCGGACTTTCGTTCAAAATGTTTGGATAAACACTGAAGCACATGAAAGTTCCACTCCGATGAGATACCCGCGGTATTTTTAGAAGGAAGAACCAGAAATGGTAATACCGGGGTCAAAGATAGTATCCTCACTCCCGAAGGAGTGAAGGATGGGAGAAGCCACAGTGTATGTGATGAAGAGCATAAAGATTTTGATGATGATCATAATAAGCTCTTCATCATCAGCAGAAATTTTGTCAAAAGTCTCGGGCGGGAGGTTTGGGATGAAATCTTCATGAGAAGGTACACCTCCCCCCAGACTAGAATCTTCCTCCAGATCAAAATAGAATTTATCATATTCTGGAGGAGATATAAGAAAGAAAGTTCATCGGAGAACTTGTCGAGATAAAGATCATTCATATCAAAATGAAATGATTCATATTCGGGAGGAGAGATATGAGCATGAGAAGTGGTACTGCCACTACTCGTCTCCTCCGAATGATCAATATCGAAGAAGAAGGTTTCAAAAGATGGGATAGAAAGATTGAGATCAGAAGTGGGATTTCCACTAGCCGTGTTAAACGTAAAACTCTCATAATCAGTACAAGCATCCTCGAGCTCGAGCTCCAAAGGATCTGACGGCTTTTTCTTCAAGAATATCTTCCTTAACTTCTTCCGGGGGAAGGGAAATGAACGGTTCATCAATTATTTTTAATGAATCATCTTCCCCCGGATCACTGTCAGTCTCAACAATTTTCGGAGAAATTGGAGTTTTATCAAAGAACACTTCGACCTCTTCCCTCGAGATATCATTTTCTTCCATCGTAGGAGAAAGATGGGAAGAGTCGGAATTAAGAATCTCGATGTGATAAACTTGTTCTGGAGGTGGGACAAGAGGTGTGCTCTTAGAGCTAGCAATTTCCACCGCTTCCGTTGTAGTCTCCGTTTCATCTTCATCATCGTCGTCAAGAACACTCTTAGCATTTGCAGCACAACACTCAAACCATTTGCTCGATCCAGGATTGATTTTCATAGTTTTGAGCTCAGCACGTTTTTCTGACAAACTCTTGACCGTGAATCTGAATAGGTTTGGATCAACTCTTTTAGGAGCAATTACGGGATCGGATTTTTGATCAACCGTAGCGACATTGCATTTGTCGGTTTGAGGTTTCGAGTTCGGATTAATATTGAACGTAACTTTTTCCTTATCGACCCGCAAAGTAATTTCTTCACCATATACATCGATCAAAGCACGCCCGGTCCTCAAGAATGATCTTCCGAGAATAAGAGGAACCCGGGGGTCGGCGTCAAAATCAACTACCACAAAATCTGCTGGAAAATGGAACTGCCCCACCTTTACAAAGACATCCTCGGCTACACCTTTAGGAAGGGTTATGGACCGATCCGCAAGCTCGAGGGTCATGCAAGTGGGGTAAGTTCGGGTAGAGATAATTTTTTCCAAATTGACAACGGCATTAGGTTGATGCTCGCACCAAGATCGGCCAAGGCGTGGCATTCAACCATTCCCGAAAATTCACATGGGATGAGAAATTTTCCGGGATCTCCAAGCTTTTCCGGAAGCTTTTTGAGAATTGCCGCTGAGCAGTTTTCGTTCACTGGAGTTTTTGTCATTTCAAATAATTTTTCTTTATTGCTCAACAAACTTTTGAGGGTGGAAATGAACTTTGGCATCAGAAGTAAAGCGTCCGCGAAGCTTATATCAAAATGTAATTCTTGGAATATTTGAAAGAATTTTTCCATTTGACTCGAAGCTTTGTCGCGGAGCTTTTGATCACTCAATCTCGAAGGATATGGAAGTTTTACTTTTTTCGGGAGCTTCTTTAGGAGCTTTTTCTTTTGGTTCAACATTTTTCGGTTCAGATGGCTGGATGACCGGAGGTTGGACGTCTTTGGTTCCTCCGTTGTTAGTAGGAGGTTCCGTGTCCTTGGTCACCTCGGTCTCACGGACGACTACCTTGGGAGGTAGAGAAGAATCGGTAGTCGGAGCCGTGGGTCCATCATATGTAACACCGCTCCTAGTAGTGATCGGCTTAGCATCGCCCCTCGGGTTGGCGATCGTGTTGCTTGGAAGAGTCGTAGTACCCGAACCCGAGGGTCGATCATTTAAACGTTTATTCAATTCGGTTATTTGATTAATCATCATTCTATTCATTTCCTCTTGTTTCTTTTGTTGTTGTTGATTTTGAAGAATGAATTGTTTTAATAACTCATCCGAGGGCGATGGGTTTGGCACAAATCCTTGATTTTGATTATTTGGAAGATTTGGCCCTCGGTTGTTTTGAACAAAACCTTGATTGTTGTTTTGAAAATTTCCTTGATTAAAATTTCCTGGGTTTTGAAAATTTCCTTGATTCGGGGCTTGGTTATAATTCCCTTGGTTTTGATAACCTTGATTGCCCGATTTTGATTTTGATTATTTGGAACATTACGGTTTTGCACTTGCTGATTTTGATTTGGTGGGAAACCGGGTGGTCCAAGGAAATTGTTAGAACGGTAGCTGAGCAAATTACGGTCACCTTGGGGTTGGTAACCGTTACCACCCGTGTTGTAGGTTCCCGTAGCAGCATAAACATTCTCTTGAGTGTAGCCACCGGAGGCTGGGCACTCGAAATATTGGTGAGGACCACCACAAGTTTCACAACTATGGTTAACAACATTGACTTGATTGTTGTTGTTTTGAGTTGAAATCTGATTTTGATGAATTCTCAAGATAGCCGTTGACAAATCATTCATTTGTTTAGAAAGAGCGGCTATCTCGGAGGTAGAGGAATCAGTGCTAGATCTTGTTGACTCATTCCTCTCGGCAGAGGAATCCCAGAAATTATGGTGGGTGGTCATATTTTCAATGAGATCATAGCACTCTTCGGGTTGACGTTTCATAAACGTACCACCGGCAGCAGCATTAATCGTATCACGGTGTCGTAATGTCAAACCGTTATAGAAGGTATCTATAATAGTGACCAATAACATATTGTGGTTCGGACACCGATCAATCGATAACTTGTAGCGTTCCCATGCCTCAAACAATGATTCATCGGGAAGCTGACGGAAATTGCTAATCTCATTCCTTAATTTCGTCACCATCGATGGTGGGAAATATTTCGCCAAGAACTTCGTAACCGTTTCGTCGAAACTACGAATGGAGTTCTTGGGAAGAAGATCAAACCAAGCGGTGGCATGATGCGTCAATGAATAAGGAAAGAGATATAGACGGAGGGCGTCATCGGAGACCCCATTTTGTTTCATACTTTGGGTGACGGTTATGAATTTGTCAAGATGCTTGTTCGCATCATCACACCCGGCAAGCCATGGAATTGGCACGAATTTTGACTTGTTGAATCATATGATGCTTAAGTCCAAAATCGGCGGCTTGAATATGACGGGGGCAATCGGGCCACCACGTCCGTGCATTGGGGGTTTGGGCACAGCTCCTCCCATCGTTCGGAGATCGGGAGCTGGCATGTGATTATCACCACCCATCGGCGGGGGTTGATTGTTTGGTTCGTCGGCCATTTCCTCAACGGTTGAGAAATGAACACGGTTGTTATGACGAATAATCCTCTCGGGATTTGATAGTGGTGAAAGAAGAGGTTGAGAAGTAGAAGATCGGGTGTGCATACACCAAAAACAAACACAAAATCAAAAGAAAAACCAAAATTTGAAAATAAAATATTTTTGGATTTTTATTTTTATAAGAAAAATTAGATTTTTTTTTTTTTTTTGGTGATCGTTAATCAACCGAACTCGTTTCTTTCAAAACTACGCGCAGCGTGGCAGGAGAAAAGAATGGATCTCTCTTCGGTCTGCAATTTAATGTCAAGACCTCCTTAAACCCCGTGTATAGGTTGTAGTAAAGAAATAATCCAAGAAACGTTTAATTTTCCGATCTCTTTTGTTGTTATTCGGAATGGTTTACAACGCCCTCTCGAGAGCGAGGATTTATTATTAATGGTGAAAACACTTTAGGAAAAGTGTTTTTTAATTATTTTCTTTTTGTATTTTTATTTTTATGAAAACGAAAACTTCCGAGGAAGGGTCTTCAAAACACGATTCTTATGGCGAAACTCCAATTTCTTTTCAAACCTTCCCCGGCAGCGGCGCCATTTTTTGATTAGTCGTTTTTAGTATATTTATTTTTCCGAAGGAAAAGGCAACGTATGCGTTTTCCCCGGGTCGTGTCCCAACGAAGGTCGAATATCGAGTTGTCTTTAAACGTGTCGAATACGTGTGGTGAATGAGTGTGAAAAAGAGTGATTGATTTGTGATTTTATACTAACGAACAATAAAATATGAAATAAAAACAACTAATTATGCTAAGAAAACAACTAAGCTAAGCATACGAACCTAAAAACGAAAATTGAATTTAAAAACGAACGCGACGTATATTTAAAAACGCGAATAAAAGTGATTTTGTGAAATTTAAAAACCTAAAAATATAAAAATAATTTTCCTATATTAAATCTGATAAAAGAAAATTTTTGGAAAAAAAAAATATTTTTTTGACTTTTTAATAATTTTTTTATGAATTAAAAACTAATTAAAACTATTTAAAATGATTTAAAAATAGTAAAACAAGTTGGAAAAATCTGGAAATTTTTGAGGAATTTTAATTTTAAATAAGAAATTTAAGAAAAATGATTTCAGAAACTGATTATGTCTAAATAAGCTAAAACAGATAATAAGCTATTGCAAAATAAGCTAGAATAAGCCAAAAATTTCAAAAAGCTCAGGAAGACTGAGAAGAACTAATTTAAGTCTGAGGGAATCAGAAAACATCAATAAGCCCAAGGGATAATCCAAAAGCTATGAACACTTATTCAAACTACAAAACAAACAGCCTCTGACCCTACTTTTCAGCCCTGAATAAGCCTTCAAATAAGCTGATTTTGCAGATCCCAGATGATCAGCTTAATACTTATATGAGACTCTTCCTAAATACTCAAAATGCCCAAAATTGGAGCTGATTAGCTTATTCAAAAAGCTATTAGATCAGGGGGGTCTGGGCCAAATAAGCTAATGCAGCAGACAGACAAAGAAGAAGAGGCAATTTGCAGACCTCAATTTCAGCACTTAATAAGCTAATAACCTGGATCCCAGATGTTGCTTTTCAAATATGCTATAAAGGGCCTATCTAAAATCCAAAAGTCAGACCAAGAGCTTAAATAATAAGCCACTAGCTGCTTTAATCAGCAGCTAAAAACTTATGTACTGCACAAACTTGCCCTGGTACAGCAGACCTGTTGATTATTTTTTTTAGCGCAAACCTTTTTAAAACCCAAACCAATACTAGAACATACACTTAAAACACTAATTTGAACACAAAATCACCAACTAAATTCCACATATTATTTTAGCTTAATAAAGCTTATTTTTGGCAGCTTCTTTCACTATTCCAAAAGTCCTCAACTCTCTACAAAATCATTCAAATCCAATTTTAACAGCCACAAGAACCTCAACTATAATCAACCAGACTCAAAACAATTGCCAATGAACAGTGCTATGATCCTAACTTCAAAAACATCCCTATTATGGCTATTATACCAACTGATGTTCACTAATCCAACTAACAACAACTGAAATCAACTTAACTACCACTAATCTAAAATTACCTAGTCAATTTAACTACTAACAAGCAAAGAACAACAAGCTATGATCATAGAAACCACAAGAACACTAATGATGCAGAAAATGAGCAAAAATATGAAATATGGAACTTACAAATCACTTCTCCCTCAGCAAGAACAGAGGGAGTTCACAATTTTCCTGTCTTTTGACAGGCCAATTGGACTCCTTATTGGCTGCCTTTACTCCTCAAATAAGCTGGCTTATTAAAATAAGCTAAGTTGACTTTGATTGACTTTTTTGGAAATTTTGAGATATGTCTAAGTTAACTTACAAAAAACTATAAGAAAGCTTATATGACTTATAATAGACAGAAAAAGCTTTAGAAGCTGAATTTGAGATTTAAAACTACTATTTTTTATTTTATTTTATTTTTTTGGATTTTCAATTTAAAAAAGAAACAACAACAAAAACTTATAGAAATTTAAAATAAAAACTAATGATTTAAGCTATTTGTAAAGTAAATACTTGAAACTAAATAATGAGGAAAAATAAGACAATAAGCTGTAAATGAAAATTTAATTTTATTAATATTAAAAAAGAGTACAAAGCTGGAAAATGGAAATTACAATAAGTAAAACAGAAAACTAATTTTGGCAGAGTAACATTAACTAAAAAAAACTAACTCCCGAATACAAGAAATTACACTCTATTTATAGGCTACCATTGAAGCTTCCAGGCCTTCCAGCTCATCAATCCGTGTGCTCCTCAGCTGCTAACCACCCTTGGATCGTTTCTTTCTTCCCACGCTTCATTCTTGGCCCTTGGATCAAAATAGTGACGGCGGCTTGACCAATAAGTGAGTCCCACGTGTCCCTGGCAGTGTCAGGTGCTTCTAGAATTTACCCAATCATGAGGAATTCTGCGTACAGGTTAATTGTGGGTCAGGGTAATATTAGGGTTCATGGTAAG